>OX578155.1:66018275-66618275 GCA_951213105.1 Amaurobius ferox | reverse complement strand
AAAACATACATAATCCTATACTTTTACAGTGTTTAAGGGAATTGAATTAAATATTTTAATAGAATTTATTTTAAAAATTTAATAAATGCTTCTAGAGTTAACATATATTTTAAACCACGAGCAAAGATGGTTATACCTGCTGGTCAAATTTAAACAACAAATAGAAATTTAGTTTGTATGTCTGGAACTTCATATGCTATTTTATAAACGATGGATTTAAAGTGTTATGTACAAGTTAATGAATTCTATAAAATCTCCGAAATAATTGAAAATTTATATTTCAAGAGTTTCTACATATCAAAACATTGAAAATGAAGATTTTTTAACTTACCTCAGAGATAGACCACAAGTTAGGAGCAAAGTAGGTAAAATTTATTTGAAAAATCGCAAGTTATAAAAATTTAACTTACGGGGTTGCGCAGAAAAAAGTGTTTTAAATATGTTGTCATTAATAAATTCAAATTTCATTTCTATCGATCTAATTTATCATTAGACAGGAAATTCGGAGCAACACTAAATAATTTGATATAACAACACGAAATATCTGAATTTCAGAAAATTTACATTATATGTGTGCTTTAAATATTGGAAATGGGAAGCAATGCATTTCACCTCGAGGTAGGGATTTCAAATTCGGTGCTCAGACAAATTTTAAATGAATTAACAAAATTTAATTTTATGTAAGCTTTTATAATAAAGTCTGCCAAACTCTGAATATTATTATTCGAAAACGTTTAATTTTTTGGTAGTATGTACTCTCCTTTTATTGATCTGATATTTATAGCATTCAAGAAAGTATATTTCTAAATTTTCATTACATGGGCCTTTCACACAAAAACATCTGAAATTCTCGATTCTCCTCATTATTTCAACAAGGCAGAGACTTGGCGGAGAGGTAGATAGTTTGATACAATTAGAATGAAAATTTAAATTGTACAATTATTTACATTATATGGGACGCTACAATTGCTGTGCAAATAAAAACTGTTCCAATATTTATTATTGAAGTGAAGATAAAATAATCCATTATAAATAATCATGAATGTGTAAATACAAAACGCAAAATTCTTATTTGCATTTTGTTATTAGACTTGTCTTATTTGTATTTAAATTTATTTGCAATTTCATTGGTTTCAATATATATATATATATATATATATATATATATATATATATATATATACATTATATGCTAATATTGAAATATATATATATATATATATATATACATTATATGCTAATCTTCATTCAAATGACGGCATTGAAATATAAATTGCCTGGTTTAAACATCTCTAAAATGCGATACATTCCTCGATAATATTTTTAAAACTATCATAATGCTACGATAATTTATTATATTTAAAAACTTCATCGAAAACAACTGAAATTCATTCAAATGACGTCATAGAAAAAATCACGCCTGCATCTCTCTGTAAAGCCTCTATATCCACGCCTGGATCTCACAGCATTTCATTCATAACATTTTCCCATTCATTTCATTCATCACAATACTATAATCATTCATTTTATTTAAAATTTAAGACCATGGAGCTACAAGTAATTGAACTCTATACTTAAAACTTCATCGAAAAAAATCGACCTTTTCTTTGTAAAATCAATGAATATTTCATTCACATCAGCTATGCAGACTCCATGGGCTACATAATTTTGTGTTAAAGAAATACAGCAATTCTAATACAACTCATTCTACATATTTTGCTGTTTACATTTTACATAAGTGAAAAGTAGGCTTCGTTGTAGAAATAATCAAATTTGGATGATCATTTAAACTCAAATATACTGTAATTGCGTTGTTTCAGTATGTAGATGCACAGAATTTAAGCAAAAATAAAGTGGTTTTAGGAAGGATACCACAGTCAATATGAAATAAAAAGAACGTAAAAAATCACGATTTTGAGACAAGATGAGTGCCATATATCATTTTGAAGTGGGTCATGTGATCTTTTCATATCATGGTCACGTGATAGCTTCATATAAGTGGTGAAATTATTATTTTAATTTTTATTTAAAAAACTACGTACTATATTTCGCTGAATTTTCTTTTTATATATTTTATGGAACAATTTGAATATTACCTAAAATTTTTGAAGCAATTTGTGAATTTTAAATCCGCTTAAAAAATGTTTGAAAAATTAGGTCCCATAGGGTTCAATGTATTTCATTTTTTCAACCCGGATTCAATCCAAAACTAATTGGCTGATATCATTTATTTATATTCCCATAGGTTCAAGAGACCGTCTGAACAACATACTAAAATTTCATTTTGATTAGGTCATTTTTACGGCAGTTATCGTGCTAACAGACAGACAGGCAGACAGACAGACAGACAGAATGAACAAAGTCATAAACACTTTTCAACATTGTTGTAAAGTGTTAATGAATAGAATGTAATAATTCTTATATATGTATTCTACTCGTATTGTTCCTTAAAATTCTGTTAATGTAATTGTCAATTAAGTTAGCTTATAATAAACGAGAACAACAAGTAATATTTTTTAAATTGCTTGAATAGAACACTGATATCAGAAATTGTTATTAAATTAAAAGTAAACAAGACAGATCAATCATGCTTAAAGCATTGATTATGGAACACTTCCCAACTTCAATACAATTTTATTTAAACATGTCTAAAATGCAATACATTCCGCGGTAATATTTTAAAACTTATCACAATACTACATTAATTTATTATATTTGAAAACTTAAACCTTCATCGAAAAAAATGAACTTCATTCAAATGACGGCATTGAAATAAAAATTGCCTGGTTTAAACATCTCTAAAATATGATACCTTCCTCGGTAATAATTTTAGAATTATCATAATACTACGATAATTTATTATATTTGAAAACTTCATCGAAAACAACTGAAATGCATTCAAATGACGTCAAAGAAAAATAACACGCCTGGCTCTCTCTATAAAAGCAGTATTTCACTCATAAATAATTTCCCATTCATGTCATTCATCAGAATACTATAATAATTTATTTTATTTAAAAATTAAGATCATGGAGGTACAAGTAATTAAACTCTATGCGTAAAACTTCATCGAAAAAATCGTTCTGTTTATATTTTCTTAATTATAATAATTCTTCTGTTTATAAAATCAATGAATATTTCATTCATATAAGCTATGCAGACTCCATGACCTAAATGATTTTGTGTTAAAGAAATACAGCAATTCTAATACAACTCATTCTACATATTTTGCTGTTTACGTTTTACATAGGTGAAAAATAGGCTTCGTTGTAGAATAATCAAATTTGGATGAGCATTTAAATTCAAATATATTGTAATTGCGTTGTTTCAGCATGTAGATGCACAGAATTAAAGCAAAAATAAAGTGGTTTTAGGACGGACACAACAATCAATATGAATTAAAAAGAACTTTAAAAATCACGATTTTGAGACAAGATGGATGCCATATATCATTTTGCAGTGGGTCACGTAATCTTTTCATATCATGGTCACGTGATCACTTCATATAAATGGTGTTATTATTATTTTAATTTTTATTTAAAAACTACTGAATATATTTCGCTGAATTTTTTTTTATATATTTTATGGAACAATTTGAATATCACTTAAAATTTTCGAAGCAATTTGTGAATTTTAAATCCGCTTAAAAAATGTTTGAAAAATTAGGTCCCATAGGGTTCAATGTATTTCATTTTTTCAACCCGGGTTCAATCCAAAACTAATTGGGTGATATCATTTATTTATATTCCCATAGGTCCAAGAGACCGTCTGAACAACATACTAAAATTTCATTTTGATTAAGTCATTTTTACGGCAGTTATCGTGCTAACGGACAGACAGACAGACAGGCAAACAGACAGACAGACAGAATGAACAAAGTCATAAACACTTTTCAATATTTTTGTAAAGTGTTAATGAATAGAATGTAATAATTCTTATATATGTATTCTATATTATCACTCGTATTGTACCTTAAAATTCTGTTAATGTAATTGTCAATTAAGTTAGCTTATAATAAACGAGAACAACAAGTAATATTTTTTAAATTGCTTGAATAGAACAATGGTATCAGAACAATAAGAAAAATAACGCGCCTGGCTCTCTCTATAAAAGCAGTATTTCATTCATAAATAATTTCCCATTCATGTCATTCATCAGAATACTATAATAATTTATTTTATTTAAAAATTAAGACCATGGAGCTACAAGTAATTAAACTCTATGCGTAAAATTTCATCGAAAAAATCGTCCTTCTCTTTGTAAAATCAATGAATATTTCATTCATATCAGCTATGCAGACTCCATGACCCAAATGATTTTGTGTTAAAGAAATACAGCAATTCTAATACTACTCATTCTACATATTTTGCTGTTTACATTTTACATAGGTGAAAAATAGGCTTTGTTGTAGAATAATTAAATTTGGATGAGCATTTAAATTCAAATATATTGTAATTGCGTTTTTTCAGTATGTAGATGCACAGAATTTAAGCAAAAATAAAGTGGTTTTAGGACGGATACAACAATCAATATGAATTAAAAAGAACTCTAAAAATCACGATGTTGAGACAAGATGGATGCCATATATCATTTTGCAGTGGGTCACGTGATCTTTTCATATCATGGTCACGTGATCACTTTATATAAGTGGTGTTATTATTATTTTAATTTTTATTTAAAAAACTACTGAATATATTTCGCTGAATTTTTTTTTATATATTTTATGGAACAATTTGAATATTATCTAAAATTTTCGAAGCAATTTGTGAATTTTAAATCCGCTTAAAAAATGTTTGAAAAATTAGGTCCTATAGTGCTCAATGTATTTAATTTTTCAACCCGGGTTCAATCCAAAACTAATTGTGTGATATTATTCATTTATATTCCCATAGGTCCTGCAGACCGTCTGAACAACATACTAAAATTTCATTTTGATTAAGTCATTTTTACGGCAGTTATCGTGCTAACGGACAGACAGACAGACAGACAAACAGACAGTATGACCAAAGTCATAAACACTTTTCAACTTTCTTGTAAAGTGTTAACAAAGTCATAAACACTTTTCAACTTTGTTGTAAAGTGTTAAAAACAATTTTTAGCCATCACAGCATTCTTTGTTAAATGTGACTTAAAATAAAACAGTGGGGCGCCTATGAAATAATTGTATTTGGACATTAACAGAATTTTAAAGAACAATATAAGTGATAACATTAATGATGGATTGTTAGATCAAAATTATCAAACTCAAATTTAAATTAATAGAATGTAATCATTCTTATATATGTATTTTCTATGTTATCACTCGTATTATTCCTTAAAATTCTGTTAATGTAATTGTCAATTAAGTGAGTTTATAATAAACGAGAACAACAAGTAATATTTTTTTAATCTCTTCAGTAGAACAATGGTATCAGAATTTCAAGATTTTAGTGACAATATTCTGTGTTGTAAAACAATGTGTTGTGAATGCTTCATATACATAAATTTATCCAAAATAAAAGATTATAAAACAACTTTTTAAGTTAGGATGTTCTAGTAATATCGTTAGTAACGCTTGTCGATAAATTTGGCGAACTTGTGGACTCATTTAGCGAAGTATCGATAACTTGGCGATAATTCGCCCCAGATTGTAGAAAATATCGTGAACATTGAAAAAGACGACAAATTAACGAATTTAACTCTAACGAATTTAACTCTTAATAAAATAATTGTTAAATAATTTTAACTTATGGGCTTCGTTGCGTATTGTGGATGCAGTCAAAATTGATATTTGTTAATTTAGAGTTACGCTAAATGTAAGTTACTTGGGTATTTCAGAATAAGTTTGCATTTTGTCATCCGAAAAAGCCCCAAATATATAATTCATTGTATTGCATAAGGGAAATCTGGTGAGGCCGACATCAGCTTTTTTTTTGCATCGTGACACTGGTATGGCCATTGTAAATCAGGAACCAATTATGGCAAGAACTTACGAGTTGAACTTCTTACACTTTATTACTTAGGTTGGTGTTTCTGTTTGGGTCAAACATTAAAATCGATTTTTGACCCACTTCTACTGAGCCGATTTTCTTGAAATTTTACGTACAAACGTATTTGCGATGACAGTACAGCATTTAATCAAATTTGAGTAAATCGCTAACTCTAGCCACTTTTGGGACACACGCTGAGTAAATATTATGTGTTTTATGTGACCCAATTGATTATCCCCATCTCGGAAAGTATTGAGATTCAGTTTTGTGTCTTTGTGATGGGAACTTCCTTAACTGATGGAAAAGGATATTTGAATTGTTTGAATCTAACCTAAATAGTATTACAGCTGAATTTCAACAGAAAATTATTCTATTGTAATTTTTTTTACAATGTGTCCTTTGATTGTGAGTGAGGAATGATGTAATAATATTTCTTTGGATTCGTTTGTTCAATATGGAAAAAAATGCAAATGCGAAACGTAGAAGACTATCTTTTAAAGCAACATAAATTGTAAAACTTAAATAAAGTAAAAATTGTAAAGTATAAATAAAGTTAAATTGTAAATTGTAAAATTTGTAAAACTTAAAATAAAGTATAAAGGTGTATTTCATATACCTTTATACATAGTATAAGGTATATGAAAAATATTGTGACGGGATCAAAACTATGAATTCGTGTTTTCAGCGGAAAAGTCGGTTGGACCTTATGTTTGGAACTAATTGATTTTAAACGCAATAGAATGTTCGGAAGACCGCCAAATTTGCGATTAAGGGGGCATAGGACCTTTAAACAGTCGAAATTCATTGAAAATAGAGCTATCTTTACAATTTTTTAATTTTAACCAGGTGTATCCCAGATGTTCAAATTTTTTTCTCTAAACATATAGAAAACCTTTCTTACTACACAAATTTTACTGAAGTCATATAATTATATGTACATTTTATATTGTTTTTTAAAATTTATACAATTTTGACAGACATAATGGTGTATGTAGCAGCCGCGCGCAGGATATTTCAAATAATATTATACTTATGGACTTCAATTTGATAATAATATATTTATAACTATTACATCTTTAATTTGTACACACTTTTTAAAATTTTGAAATAAATTTAATATTTTTAAAATTTAAACAAAATGAAATTTTCATTTTCAGTGTTAAAAAACATGAAATAAACCTCTTCACAATTCTTTTTTTACTATTTATGGTGAATTTTTGAAGTACAAATTATATATATGGATGAAACAAGTAAGTCCAAAAAATTTGAAAGTGATTGGTTAAATATATTTTAAGATATGCTGCGCGCAAGGGCTAAAATCACATATCTGAGAAAAACAGCTTTAAAGTTTAAAAATACATTCAGTGTTACTTATTATCTTATTTTACACCTTAAAATGCCTTTCGTTCATAAATAGCACCTTCCTAATGTTGAAAAACGCATTAAAAATCATAACCTTCTAATATGTTACATAAATTATCATTTCTTATGTAATTTGCCAGTAGAAAACAAATAGCACATAATCCAGGGCGCTCTAGCATCAACCGTTTTCAAATGAATTTATTAAAAAATCGCATAAATTAAAAAAAAATAACTATTGTGAAACATGTTCAATTTTCATATTCAATGTTATGCGATAAATTTGTTAGCATCATTCTTCTGAATTTAATTTGTTCCATACACGAAGAAAGATAATTTGATTAAAAGTTTTGTATTTTGACGCCTAACACTTCGCCGATACACATTTGCATTTAAGAACAGCTCTTCTGTCTATGTTGTCTGTAATACTTGACGATACATTTGGTGCACATGTCATTCAGTGATGTATCCCAACTTGGCGATATTTCGCCTCAGATTTACCAAAATATTATCAAATCTGCTAAAATGATGATAAATTAGCGAAATTAATGCCAGAATGATGAACAAATTATAGTAATAGTTTAATATATGGACAATATTGCGTATGGTTGATGCTGTCAATAGTGATAATTGTCAATTTTGAGGCGCTAAATATAAGTGAATTTGTTACATTGAAATACTTATACATGTTGTCATCCGAAAAGTTCCAGATGTATAATTCAAAATTATATCGGATTTTATGCATCTTGTTTTCACTGTGAAAGAAGATAATTCACTGCATTATATAGCGAAACTTATGTATTACCCACATCAGATTTTTTTTTAAACGATGACTTCTAAAGTGAGTTTTCTAGTTTGTTTTCTTGCATAGTGAGTTTCCTGCATAGTTTGTTATCCTGCATAGTTTTGGGGACACACTCTGAGAAATATATTAGGTTTCTTGAATCAGTCGATTATTTGCATCGTAAAAAGTTGTGAAATTTTTTTTTTGTGTTTTTATGATTGATAGCCAAGTTTATTTGGATTTCTTTACGCTAAGTTTCCCAAATAGTATTACAGCAAAATCTCAACTGAAAATAATTCCATTAAGAATTTGGGGTCCGGATTAACAGGGCACACAGATTAACAATAATCTTAGAGCTCCTTCGCTTATGATATAAATAATTCAGAAATTTAAATTAGCAGTCTTATTGTCTACGTCTTGAAAAATTAGTGAAAATTAAAAAAAATTATTATTGATCCAAAAATAAAATGAATTATTTTAGGAAAATTAATTTTCCACGTTTATCTGATACTGATAGAACTCATAAATTAACAACATTAAAATGAAAATTTAAAATAAATTAACCAAAATTTTATTTTTATATTTCCAATTTATTTTAAACTAATGAACAACTAATAAATACAACTAGTAGTTACAAATAATAAGTATTGATACAAAAAAAGTTTCGCACCACAATACTATTATTCGGTTTCTTGAAATATACTTTTCTCTGAATAAACCTTCTGCGATCAAATTCAAAATCTGTACATTTACTATATGCACATTCGAAGTGCATGCAAGAAAGCGCTTTTCCCGTGAGTCTATCGGTCTGTCACTAATTAGAAGTAGCCCCATTTTTTTCAAATGTACTGAACTAAATTAAAGCAAATTTTCTACACGTTTAGGTTGCTACACAAAAACCCACAAAAAACAAGCGATGTTTTGTAATTCGGGGTTGAAGAATTCGAAGTTAGTGCTAAAATAACTAAGATGGCCCCATATGCAAATTTAAATATTGGTATTGGTAGAAAACAGCAATCCCTATAGCATGATATCTGCGAAATCAATGTGCGAATAAATTTTCTGCGAAATAATTTGTGCTATTGCTGTAAGGCATTCCATTTATTTTATTTATTTATTACTTTCCTTATATGCATAATGTATAAGGAAAGTATTGTGACGGGGTCGAAAATTCTAATTCGAGTTTTCGACGGGAGAACACGTTTCAAGCATCCCTGATCACGAATCAAACATTTTTGAGGTGATGTCTGTGTGTGTGTGTGTGTGTGTGTGAAAGTATGTGTGTGTGTGTGTGTGTGTGTGTGTGTGTGTGTGTCAGGGAGTCTGTGGAGACGATAACTGACGAACGAATGGACGGATTTGAACGAAACTTGATACAAAAATCACAATCCGTAAACACTGGAAGCTATTTGTTTTTATACGCAACCGAATGTTCAGAACCCCCCCCCCCTAAATTTTCGCGTGAAATTTTGAAAAAATCGTCAAAAAATCAATATCGCTAATAAAGCTACGCAAATAGACATTTCTTATGTAATTTTTCATTAGAAAACGATTGACATAAATTTTAGAACTCTAACATGAACCGTTCTCGAGATATTGCACATTTTTCAAAAAAAATTATCAAAAAGTCATATAAAATAAAAAAAATATATTTCCTATTAAGGAACATGTTCACTTTTCATATGTAATACCATACGATAAATTTGGTGACATCATTCGCGTAGATCTAGCTCGTTCCATTCATGAAAAAGGATACTTTGAGTAATACTTTTGTATTTGAACGCCAATATTCATTTATCCGCTGTAAGAATAACTTATTTCTCCGTTTATAACGCTTGGCAAGATTTTGGCGACGAATTTGGCAGAATGTCGCCAACTTGGCGGCATTTTTAAATGTTGCCAAATTAACGAAAATCTCGCCAAATGGATAAAAATGACGCTACATCAATGGAAATGACGACTCATTGAAGAAAATTCAATATATTGGAAAGAATATAAGTAATTACTATGAGAATAACATTTTTTTAATTGTAAATGTAGTACATTCATTGCATTATATAAGGAAAGTCATGTGTTGCCCACATCAGATTTTTTATTTTTTGACGGACTGTACATGTTACTTGCAAACTGCACATCTTTCCATACTAAATAGAGAACAAGCCATGGAGGTAGAAGTAAAGAATTAAAACTTCATATCAGAAAAACGCCAATATCATTTGAGACAGAAATTCAGGGGGCGCTGGGATAAGATAAATAGTCCTGCATTGTGTGCATTTCTATGGCGAAAAGCCTAAAATACTTATTTAAATTGTCAATTTTATATAAATAAATTATTAGCGCAGCAAATTAGCGCAATGCAAAGTAGAATTGAAACAGTAAAGAATATTCCTTTCGCATTCACAATTATTACTTTCCTTATATACATATAATGTAAAGGAAAGTATTGTGCCGGGGTCGAAAATTCGAATTCGAGTTTTCGACGGGAGAGCACGTTTCAAGCATACCTGATCACGAATCAGACGTTTATGAGATGATGCCTGTGTGGGGGGGGGGAGGTGTTGTTGTTGTTGAGACCCAGACCGTCCGACCTACCAGAAAGGTGTAAGGTAACTGTATGGACGGCCGGGAAGTGCCACCCAATTTAGACCGGAACCCAGTGGGGGAGGCATCCACAGGGACCGTACCCTCCTTCCCCTACCACCAACCTCTCGGAAGGACTTACGGACCCACATGTTTAACGTGATCGTACTCCGCATGAACACGGCGGCATTTGTGGCAGCGTGCAAATCTAGCGCGCAAATCACGGGGATACCGCACCCGAGATGGCCAACAGCACGCGGCGTTCCGAGGTGGTCACCCACCAAGTACTAACCGCGCCCGATGCTGCTTGACTTCGGTGATCTAACGAGAACCGGTGTTTTCAGCACGGTACGGCCGTTGGCCCTTGGGGGGGAGGTGTGTATGTGTGTGAAATTATGTGTGCGTGTGTGTGTCAGTGAGTCTCTGGAGACGATAATTGATGAATGAATGGACCAATTCGAACGAAATTTGGTACAGAAATTACAATCCATGAATACTGGAAGCCTATTGTTTTTATACGCAATCGAATGTTCAGAAGCCCCTTAAATTTTCGAGTGAAATTTTGAAAAAATCATCGAAAAATTAAAACCTTTAATAAAGTTACGCGAATAGTCATTTCGTATGTAATTTTTTATTAGTAAAGGATTGACACAAACTTTAGAACGCTAGCATGAACCGTTCTCGAGATATTGCACATTTTTTAAAAAAATTATCAAAAATCGGTTTGAGTGCTCAAACTTTTAAAGAACCTCGTTAAAACGTTTATCAAATACCTGGCAAAGTAATTTAAAGCGCTGTGTATAGGTCACACATTTCAAATAACATCATCCACTACAATTTCATTCAATTTACTAATCTATTACGCACAAAGTGAGTATAGAATAAATGTCAGGACTTATTATAAAAAAGGCATAACTGGTCTACAGTAGTATCTTTAAAACTTGATAGAAAGTAATTTCAATTTAGAATTCTGTACCACGTTTTAAAAAAACAAAATAAAGATATAAGCACGATCAGTATGGTATGCAGCGGTAAAATTTTTGAGCTGGATTAAGATATTACCTAAGAGAGCCAATCAGAAAGCAGAATCAAGAACAGTTCAGCCAATCCGAAACGATAAGTATCACATAAGATTCGAGTGAGACAAAACACAACCACAATATCCCGACAAGACGAGTCAAGTTCGAACAAGAATAAATGAGACCTAACAAGACGAAAAACAAGTCAACACGACACATAAGCGCCCCACTGTTTCAAACAAATAAAGTCAATATCTGAATTACGAGAATTTTTTTTTTGATACGGAAGGCTTCAAAAAAGTCAAGTCGATGAGTATATTTGTGTGATCTTTGCATAAAGAATTCAAAACGGTGGTAAAAATGGTAGCAATGTTGAACAATTGAAGATTTATTAAATTCCTTTTTTTATATATAGTTATAAAAAGAGAAAGAAGTTACTAAGAAGTATTTTAAATACTATTATAAATAGAAATTTCCGAAGGGTATTTTAGATTAAAAATCGGAGTTTATTAGGAGGTTTAAACGCTATATTGAATTTGAAATTTTTAAGGATTTTAGGAATCTGCTGATTGATTTCAGGTAAAAATGGTAAAAAGTTTCATTGAAGGTTTGGAAAATTTTTGAATAGCACGATCAACAATGCTGGGAGAGAAATCACGATCGACATCAACAGCTTTTAAATAATTGATCCCGGAACTGAACAAATTCATAATAGAGCAAACTTTCAAAGCACTATAGACATATATATTTGTAACTGTAATTTTCTGATTAGCCATATGGCAGGAATTTTTATATGGAGGTAAAGAGACCGAAAAATGTTTACGAAAGACCCTAGTGCGAAATTCGAACCTAGTTGGGAACCTAGTTGCACATCAGTATCTTTAAAATTGAGCCAGATACATTTTATTGATAATTGAATATTGTGAATGGGGACCATATATCAAATTAGAAATGTAAGTTTGTGGCATATCACAAAAAAGATAAAACTGTATGATATTACATAGGATACCCAACCGCGTAATGAGTGACACTGCTTTATATGATCTCTGTCTGTGTAATGCTTTATTTAGATGCATTTGTGATAACAAAAAAATTTGATATATATTAACGTATTTTTGATCTAAACAATTTCCATCGTCAATTTGTTTATGATCCTTATTTCCACTGACGAAATAAACTTTCACATAGTACGGAAAAGTGGCATAAGTCAGATATTTTCCTTTATCATAATTCAGTTGATTTTAAAGATATAGATATGCGGTTTTTTTAATGATCTTATTGCATTAAAAATAAAAAATTTCAGATTGCCTAAATTTGTCTAAGGGTGTCGTATAAAAATTTAAAAAGTGTAACTTTTTTTAAATTATTGGGAGGACTATTTCATTAATGTAGTCTTATTTCCTACCTTACTTTCAACATTTTTGCAATATACATTACCCACTTATCTCCAACAGTTAAAGAATTAGAGCGCATTTCAATATTTTTGGAACACCCTGAATACACATATTATCTACATAAACATATTCGTCGGCAATATTTTAAATTTTATTCGGGATACGATCATGCTTTAAGAACCTTATCTGATGCTCGCTGGGAAGCTCACGAAAACGCAAGTGAAAGAGTTTCAGAAAGATATTTAGAGCGTTATAAACAATAACTAATGATAAGACACAGAAAGTTTAAACAATATGAAAACCCTAAAAAATTGCAAACAAAGCACGGGAACCGGATTCTTTTTTCTCAGGTGGACAATATGGAATGAAATTTTCAGCCATTTCCATAGCAAATTTAATTTAAAAAAAATTATATTTTAAAACGTGCTTCGATCAATCCCTAACATACCATTTGATCATTTTAACAAATGATTTCAAAACATTTGAAAACTTGTCGAAAGATCCCCCCAAAAACCAGTAACCACTCTAGCTGAAAAACTAATGGACTGAATTTCACAAAATTTAGTTGTTGTTGTTGCTCATGACCTCCTGTTCCGGTCGAACCACAAACAGGACCAGTGATGCCAGAAGAAGGACAAAGAATGACACAAGACGAGATCACAAAGTTTTTATTAACACAAACAAGCATCACTGTCGAAGGTCTGGGGGGGGGGGGGGTGTGCAGCTTCACATTTGGCGAGGACCCAGAAGGCGGAAGACTGACTTCATCCTCAAGAAAACGTCCATGCCTTCGGGATTAGAACCCAAGCCCACTAGACAGCAGTCGGAGAAGCTATATACTTCGCAGCCGGGGCGGCTAAAATTCAGTAGATATGTCGCTTGTAGGTCACCCTGATCCTGATTAGATTTTGGTACGATTCCATAGAAAATAACCTGCCTTTTTTTGCAACATGGTGGCAAAAATCGTCAAAATCTAAAATAAAAAACTACATATGCTCAAATATATCCATTAAATGCTTGTTTTATACGTAATTTTTAACGAAGAAAAGAATAAGACCAACCCCATTACACTGGGACTAGCCGTTCTCGAGATATTTTATTTTTTTTTCGTATTTACTCTACGCCACCTTTGAAAGTAAGTCCAGTTACCGAATGAGAACGAAATTTGAATTAAAAGTGAATTAAATATAATTAAAATGAAGTGGATAATTAAAATGAACGTGGATATAAGTCCGCAGCGAAAGTCATGTGCTGCCCACATCAGATTTTTTCGGTTGTCTTTATTTTTAAAGTATTTGCATGCAGTGTTTAACTGAGTTTTATTTGAAATAATTTTGCATTACTTTATGTTGCACCATCATTGGATGGGCTTAATATCCTATAATATTCTATCTCAATGTTCACCAAATTTCAAGTCTCCACATTGTTAAACGATCTTTTAGCATTCATGAAATCAATTATTTTTGTGTACGCTGCACCAAAATAATATGCACGCACCCCTATAATGAAACTTTGGATTTTTTTCGAATTAATTGTATCTACGCCGTACCAAACTTACATGTCTGGTTCAAAGGGAAGAGAGTTAGTCCACATTTTGAATTAGTTGACTGTTTGCTGGGCTTAAAAAACATATTAATCTCTGAACACAATTTTAAATTAGTATCTAATCGAGAATCGCACAGTAAATTCCTTGCATATATATGAATTTTCAACTTATGCAGCTAATAGTTTCAATAGTTAATGGGAAATTAATTGCAAACCCCGACGCTTCAAAAGTCTTCAGAATATGCGATTTTTGCGCTGGTATATATCAAACGATTCACCTTGTAAGAAAGCTTTTAATTTTTATCTTCTCTAGGATAGAGTTTCTGATATTCTAGAAATGCAAATGAAATTTTTGTTTTGCATGTATTAAATTTAAAATATCAATCAATATATCTGTCTGAGAAGTTTGACTGTAATATTAGAGATCGTACGGATAAATGTGTGGAAATATCGACAACTTGGCTACCTCTGGTAAATGCAGACAAGTTTGTTACAATAAATTTGCTTTGCCGGAAAAAGATAATTTAGATATTTTGAATATCAAACTCTATGGGAATTGGCAATCAAACATCATGATTTTAAAATCAAACATTATGAAACAATTGGTTTTTTGTTCTTGATTTAACATGTATCGCGTTTCATTGATATTGGGAACAGTTAAGTTTTCGTGTGGTCGTATAGAATTTGTGTTGTGTGAGGAGCTGCTCATGCATAAATTACTTTCGTTGCGTTAGGGTGCTATGTGGTTAATTTTTTTTGAGGAGTATTATAATGTATAATGGACTGAGATAGCTTAGTAGTTGAAGCAAGATGATGGAAAGCTCTGGGTCCGAGTTCAATCCTTGATGCTTCCCAAATCTATTCCAGTGACTATACTCGGTGTATGAACGTGGAAAATCTATGAGTTCGAAAATATTTCAGAAAGGTAATAGGTCAGGAGGAGGAGTGTATAGTTCATGGGACACCCTGTGATCCTAACATAAAAAAAATCAAAACCTTTAATAAAGTTACGCAAATAGACACATCTTATGTAATTTTTCCTTAGAAAACGATTGAAATAAACTTTGGAATGACCGTTCTCGAGATATAGCACATTTTTTAAATAAATTTATCAAAAAATCACATTAATAACAAAAAATATTAACTATTGTGAAATATGTTTATGTTTTATGTGTAATATCATGCGCCAAATTTGGTGACACCATTCTCTTGGATTTAGCTCGTTACATTCATGGGAAAAGATACTTTGTGTAATACTTTTGTATTTTAATTCCAATAGTCATTTATATGTTATAAAATAACATATTTTTCCGTCCATAACGAATTTGGTGAAATGTCGCCTACTTGAAATGTTGCCAAATTAACGAAAATGTCGCCAATTTGATAAAAAATGCGCTAAACCAATAAAAATGATGACTAATTAATGAAAATTCAATATCTCGGAAAGAATATAAGTATCTACTATAAGAATAATCTATTTTTCGTCCGTAGCGTTTGGCAAAATTTTGGTGGCGAATTTGTCGGGATATCTCCAACTTGCTGTCCTTTTAAAAGTTGCCAAACAGACGAAAATATTACTCATTCAATAGAAATTCGCCAAATTGATGAAACCGACGCTAAATCAATGTTATGACGACTATTTGATGAAAGTTAAATATCTTGGAAAGAACATAAATGTAGACTATAAGAATAATCCATTTCTTCGTCCGTCCTTCCGTAACGTTTGGCGAGATATTTAGTGGGACGTCAACTTGACGACGATTTTAAATGTAGCCAAATTGACAAAAAGGTCGACAAATTGATAAAGATGACGCCAAATGGGAGTTAATGTTTGGCAAATCCTGATTTACGCCATATGACGGGTATACCTTCTAGTATATAAGAAATTCTCTTCTCTCCGCTTGTCTGTAACACTTGGCGATGAATTTTGATGAACTTTACGAATAATCTAGCAAAATAACGTCAACTTGGCGATATTTCGCAATAGATTCACGAAAATATCGTCAAAATTGCAAAAATGACGCTACATTAATGAAAATGACGCCAAACTAATGAATTAATAATTAACATATTTTAATACATGGACTATATCGCTTATTAAGGATGCTATCAATATTGGTAATAGTTTATTTAGAATTGCGCGAAATATAAATTAGCTGGGTACTTTGAAATAGTTTTACATGTTATCATCCGGAAAATTGCCAAATGTACAATTCAACGATAAAAACACAGTATCATGGAACTGCAAAAGGAATAAATTCATTCCATTATATAAAGAAAGTCATGTGCTGTCCACATCGGATTTTTTACTTTTTATTGATACTCTGATACATTCTATAATTGTCAACTCACGAGAGATTTTTAAGGCACACGGGCACGTTTAGCTTTAAATCATATTATTTTGGAAATAAAGTTATAGGTACACTTACATAAAAATTATCAAATATCTGCTCACAGTTTTTCTTAAATACTCAGCTAATATAACATGATTGTGCCCCAGACTTTTCGGCGCACTTTTCTTGATAGAAAATGTATTTCTTGCCCATGGTGCGCAAAAAAGTAAAACAAATAATATATTATAAAAAAAATTAACTTCGACATTAGTAAAATGGGCAGTGGCAGCCCAGTGTGTAGCGTGCTGGGATTGCAATTGGTCGATCTGAGTTCAATTCCCGGCTCTGTCGAAACTGTCCCCGTGTTCCCCGTGTTTTGGCACGTTAAATATATAGGGATAAATATATAAGTCCCTTCGAGAGGTTGGTGGTAGGGGAAGGAGGGCACGGCCCCTATGGATACTACCCACACTGGCTTCAGATCGAATTTCGGTGGCACTTCTCGACTGTTTAAACAAATACCTTACATCTTTGGGTAAGTCGGGCGGTCTGAGTCGAAGACGAAGAATGTTCGTACTGTAACTGTAGTGTAGTAGAATAAGGCTCTCTGATATATTCTCTAATCTTTGACCCGCGAGATGTTTTTATGGCATACATTCTCGTATAGCATTAAACTATATATAAAGTAGAACATAGTAAGTAGACTCAAATTTTTTTGCAACTGTTATTTTGAAATATGTTTACTTCTTTACTTCAATGTCATCCGTATGTTATAATAATTCACTTTTGATACACTTGAATGAAATATCAGATATATGTCTGGAATATGTGCACCTATTGTCCTCTTGTTGAAATGCTTTGGACAGTTTTACTGAAATAATTTTAATCCCAGTCTAGGGTGGGATTTTGAAGGGGAACAGGTACCCACAAAAGACCAGGCATTCACTGAATTTTTCAGTTATTCCACCGTTTTAAAGTCGTGATAGTGGACTCTGCGTGCCAAAATGCAAAGGTTAAATATACAAAATTAAAAAAAAAATGCATTTCATGTTGAGGTGGATATTTAAATATTTTTCTCATACAAATTCGAATAAACTGAAATTGAATTTACTCTAAACCTTAAACCTATATTATAAGGGCTGCTATAATCTGAAAGCTCGAAAAGTGTAATTGCCAAACGTTTGATTTTTTTAGTGTATGCGGAGTACTCAAGTGGAACAAAAACTTCAAATTTGTTAAAAGATAAACGATTAATACTCCTGGAGTGCAAATTATTATATTTCAAAATATTACGTTACACGGGTTCTTCACATCAGAAACATTTAAATGAAAGTATACGAAACAGTATTTCAGCAAAGTGTAGAGGTTGGAATTATGTTTAAATGTAGTTTGAGGCAATTATTCTGAAAATTAGAATATTCTAATTACCTACATTTATGAGATGCTACAATAGGAAAGCGTTCAAAAAGCGCTTACTACTGCCGTTGGAAGCATTTAATGTGTAAATTAAAAAATTTCCAATATTTCTTGTTTTTATAAAACTAAAATTTTCCATTATATCAAGTAAATATGAAACGCAAATTCTTGTTTATTCTTGTTTATTCTTCGCTATTCTTGTTTATTTTTTAGTTAAATATATCTATAATTTTATTTTTTCTACAATTTATTAAAAGTATATGACATAAAACCGTATGCAATTTTCTATTACTAAAATTTAGGAAGGCAGAGAATTTAAGCTAAAAAGTTGTAGCTTAAGTTAAAAAATTAAGTAGCTTAAGTTTAAATTATTTTATCTACATATATATGCATACACCATTTTAGTCAATAGTTGCTCACACATTAACTTTTGCTTTTAAATTATTTTTTTGTTTGTTTCCAAACATATGCTTACACATTCTTATTATCATCTGAAATCAAAGACAATTTAAATTAATGTTGTATTCATAAAATCACGAAATGTAGGATTATAAGGACACTGCCTTAAATCTTATTATGAGCAATTACAATTGATAACAGGATGCAGTCTGGTAATAAGGTATTAGTCGAAATGGTCAACATTTTCAACTTTCAATTTTGTGCTAAAATTGCTCTTACTGGAAGAGAGTTAAAAATATTGCCATATAAGAAAATTTTCAAGTTTTTTGATTATATTTAATTTTTGAACGATAGAAAGTTTCATGTACTTCCCTTTATTAAAACTAAACCCCCACTTTAAAAATGGAAAAATTACGTGATGTCTATTGTAATTACTTCAACCTTTGTGGGAACATTACAGGTTGCTAAATGAAGATTTTGAGGGAAACCTGAACTAATCATATTATTTCACCGCACATTTTTCAGGACAGTTTTCTGGAACAACTGCAGTCGATGAATGTTGTACAGAATAATCGAATTTATTAATTATATAAAAAACACCTGTACGATATAAGTGGTACATATTATAACTTTTAATTTATGCACAAATTGAAGTTATGAGTCATTAAAACAATGTAATTTTTTCCATTGCTGAAGATTTTGTAATTGATAATTTGTAAACTATTATGTGGCATACTTTGAATAAAATTGTTGAAACAAATGCCATAAATAATAAACATAAATGACAAATAAACATAAATGAAAACAAGGCAATTGAATAGCTAAAATTTTGCGTCTAATATTTATGGAATATTATCGAATATTTTGGTTTAACTAAATAAAATAAGAGTTTTGAAAAAGTTTGAATTTGGACATTAAATACCTTACACTGCTGAAAGTTCGTATTGAACGCGTTTGTTGGATCGCAGCACCCCATATAATGTAAATATTCGTTAAATTCGAAATTTCATTGTAATTATCCCAAGATATTTACATTTCCACCAAGTTCGAAATGCAATTCGTCTGTATTTGATGAGAAGAAGTCATGTTAGGTAAAATTTAGAAATATACTATTTGACACTTCAGCAGTATTAAATCATTTCATTTCTACACGTGATTAAATCTTCACGTGTAATTACTTAAAATTATAAAAATTCTCTGAGATTCCTCCTGTGGCCAGTTGTGCTCGGTTGTGCACTCTCATAAAACATACGTTCATTTTAGACCCATTGCATCTAATACTGGTATCGCTTCCGGTAAATTAGTCAAACATTTCGGTTCTAAGTTCTCTCCCCTGCTTAGTAATTATCTTCATACCTGTCAAAATTCTTTCCAATTTCTAAAGAAAATTCGTAATTTTAATTTTCGTGGTTTGACTATGGCCTCTATTCAGTGGCGGCTCGTGAGCGATATGTTGAGGGAGGCGCTCATCTATGTATTTATGTATATATATCCCTCATTTTGTGTCAACTACGTCGTTTAGACTTCAAGTTTGTCGTTTGTTCCCGCATCACCTCGAGACAGCCGAATGCCAAATTATTATTTTACTTGCGCTGATATACGTTGTGCAAGCTTCCTTGAAATGAATAAGAACCTATTGCAACCATGGAAATTATTTGAATACGTTTCTAAATAAATTTGTATCAAATTTGTAAAAATTAAATACTTTCAGTCGTATACATGTCCAGTATTTTTTATGATGAGCGCAAATGTTTTTACACCCAAAATGCACACAATTTTTCTCATATACACTATGGCTAATAGTTATATACCTGATCGTCCTTGTAACTCAAACAGTAACATAATTGGAGAGCGAAAACCAACTAAATCTACGGCCGTTTATATGCAGAAACAAAGGAACTATTTTTAATACAATAATTAATTTGGAATTTACAGAAAATTCTTATGCTTTATGCTTATCTCTATTCGTCTTTAAAATGATACTAGCGAGTTTTGCCTGCTAGCAGTCACTATATATAGCAGTCGGTTTTTATAACAATAAGTGGTTAGCTCGTTGCGCGGGTGCAACAAAAGTGGATCAAAGTTTAGAGTGAGCATATCGAGTGGGTCCATTGTAGAGTAGAAAATACAGTGTGAAAATTGCATCAAAATCGGAGCAAAAGTCACTAAGATAGATAAAAATGCAAATATGGAAAAGAGGAGGGTCTCCCCTCTTTCACCACGGTTGTTTCATATTACATAATAACAGACGATATTTGTGTGTCGATGTGTGTGTAAGGTCTGTAGCGGAAAATGTAAACATCGTACGGCCTTGAAATATCGTACACGGATATTTCAGGAACCAAGGCGATGCATTTTTTGTAAAACCGAAATATGAAATTGAGGCTACTTAAAGTAAAAGTTACGCCCAGGGGGTTGGCATAATAAGGTTGTATATCTAAGTGATTGCCACCAGCAAAATCTAAATCGCTCAATTAGAATGAGAAATAAGAAATTTGGGAGGGTTGGGCGGCTAACCGAACAGAAAGTTACGCCCAGGGAGATGACACAATAAATATGTATATCCAGTTCACATATACAAATGGTGCCGGGACTATAGCCACCACCGGGATCAAAATGGCTCAATTAGGAACCGAGATGTGAAATTAGAGGGGGACTATTTAAAGTAAATGTTGCGCCCAGTGGATTGATACGAAAGAGATTTATATTCAAATGGTATAAAGACTGTAGTTACCAGAAGATTCAAAATCGCTCAATTTAGGAACCAAGATGTAAAACCATGCGGGCTAGTTAAACTAAAAGTTACGCTCAGGGGGGGTTGAATAAAAAAATTTGCATGTCCAGGCGATACACGTATAGATAGTGCAGAGACTATAGCCACCAGTAGATTCAAAATCGCTTAATTGGAAGCTAGATGAGACATTTTAGGACTACCTCAAGTAAAATTTACGCCTAGGGAGTATCGGAGCAGTATTGATCTTCAATGAAATTAGAAGCAAAACCAGGTAGATTGAGTAGTTTCCGGTGAAGGGAGGGGGGGGGAGATTTTAAGGAAAACAGCGTCAGATCAAAGAATCAAGTATCTGGTTGAAATTGTTTTTTAACATTCTTTAACAAATATTTATAATTTTTTCAATCTTTAATGTTAAATAGCTGAAAAAGTAAGACAGCTGAGTAAGTCAAGAGACCCACCCCCTCAGACAACACATTTCTGAAAGTGTTCACTAAAAATATCCACGGGTATGCCACAAATACAATTCTCGTGGCTTTTAAACAATTAAGAGGTCAAACGCATTGAAATTCGTCACAAACAAAGCATAGAACTACACTAAATCAGAAATGATCCCCTTTCCGAAGGACAGAACCACCATACATCAGAAATGACCCCCCACCGGACGCTTACGGAGTGAAACAGTTTCAGTAATACGGATGGGTGGGTCAAAACTAAACTGAGTGCCCCAAACAATGCATTTTTCTACCGAAGGCGAAGAACAGAAACCCCCAATACACAAATACCACAAATAACCACCACTTATTAAGTAAAAAGCACAAAATATGTATCGAAACTTTTTTGGATTTCTATTTTCTGTATCTAATACTAAACTATTTCGCCATTAACCAAAACTGAAAGAACTAGGTCAATAGAATCAATAAAAGGAACAGATTGGATATAAAGAATTTGGCTAAATCCGCCATTTTTTTTTGTCGCCAAGACTGGCGCCTACGCGTACGGTGTTTATAAATTCTTAACGGACGCCATCTTGAACTTTACGCGTAAGAAATCTAAACATAGCTAATTAAAAATGCATAAAAATGCCGATAATTAACAATACTTATTAAAAATACGAAATTACTAAATTTACGAGAAACGATACTTAGAAAAAATGCATAAAAATGCCGATAATTAACAATACTTTTAAGAAAAGATTTGTTAATTATTATTTAAATTTAAGAAAAACGATACTTAGAAAAAAGTTTGTACTTTAACTAAATTTAAGAAAAAACAATACTTAGAAAAAAGTTTGTACTTTAACTAAATTTAAGAAAAAACGATACTTAGAAAAAAGTTTGTACTTTAACTAAATTTAAGAAAAAACGATACTTAGAAAAAAGTTTGTACTTTAACTAAATTTAAGAAAAAACGATACTTAGAAAACAGTTTGTACTTTAAAGAAATTTAAAAGAAACGATACTTTACGTGGACAACAAAATAAAAACACAGTACCTGGATTAATGAAATCCAAAACTTTTCAAAGAAAAACACGTGTAAATATCCAAATTGCACAAATAATTGTTTCCACATTGCGGCCATAAAAAAACTCTCATTATTTCTCTGTAAATTTTCTGCTTCTACATTATTTCATCTAATAACATGTGCTATCTTTAATTCCTGTATGATATTTACGTTTTTAACACACTCAGACACGTTTTTACACACACACCAACAACAAAACAAAAATAAAATGGCCGCAGCCGACTGCATCAGAAAGCTAAAAGGGGTGGGGTTGCCAGAATTTCCAGAAAAAGCAAAATGTTACGCAAAGCAGGCGCGCCACATTTGGCCATTTGGCGCCACAATTGGCTCGTGAAAAAAAGTTGAAAAATCCAAATTCTTTATATCCAATCTGTACCCAATAAAATAAATCAGAATTACATAAATACAGTAATTTATTTTCAAATATTTATTTAAACATCCAAATTTATTATTTTAAAAAGAAGTGACAGAGAAAACACACATTTATCAAGAAAAATTCGAGGCCAAATTAGCGAAACTTTGCCAATTCGAGTCAGTCGTTCACAGCATTCGTTTCTTTTTGGCGACGTGCCGCGGGAGCCGCGGCTCTCATCGGATTGAAATATTACAATGTCTGTTTTTTTAACTCTTAATTTCTATTGCCGTTATATTAACATACCGTTCATTCTATCTGCCCAGAGGCAATACAGGGACGCGGCCTCATTAAAAATCCCTCGTCTTTCCCTGTAATTCAGTATTTTCCCCTATAGACTTAATATAGTATGAAAAAAGCATCATAAAAGAGCTCTTTCAAAGTTTTAGTGCTGCCATCTAGTGACAATTTCATCACTTATTTTCGATAATTCGAATTTTAGTTGACATAAAATTCAGATAATTTCCTTAAAAATTGTAATTAACCTATATAACTAAAATAATTTGAAGTGCTTGATCAAGGGGGTCCGCGCGGCCCCCCTCTGAATGGCCGCCACTGCCTCTATTCGTATGGATCCCAGTAATTCTGATTTAAACAAAATTAGACACGTCTTTAAATCTTCACATGTAATTACTTAAAATTATAAAAATTCTCTGAGATTCCTCCTGTGGCCAGTTCTGCTCGGTTGTGCACTTTCATAAAACATACTCTCATAAAACATTTTAGACCCATTGTATCTAATACTGGTATCGCTTCCTACAAATTAGCCAAACATTTCGTTTCTAGTTTCTCTCCCCTACTTAGTAATAATCTTCATACCTGCCAAAATTCTTCCCAATTTATAAAGAAAATTCGTAATTTAAACTTTTGTGGTTTGACTATGGTCTCCTTCGATGTGAAGTCGTAACTTAGCAATGACTCTGTTGAGGATCCATTGTCTTCTCTCAGGAAAAAATACTATGTGTTCCATTTCTTTTGAACTTGTTTCTTTTACCAGCAGTTGTTTATCGCAACAATATTTTGTCTTTCATAATAAATTTGCCTTGTCTGATGTCTTGGTTAAGCTTTTGAAAGTTAAACTTTTTGAAATTTTTTAGTTTGTTTTTTATACTCTTTATACTTATGACAGTTTTCCTCTTCATAATCACTGTTCTAATGATTTTGATGGTATTTTGGATATTTTGAATTCTATTTACCCTTGCATTCAACATCTATGAAATGGTGATGATGATGAAACGGTGGTCTTGCGTTTTTCGATGTTTTAGCTATTTGCAATTAGGTCCAAATTTCGCACTAGGGTCTTTCGTAAACATTTTTCGGTCTCTCTACCTCCACATAAAAACTCCTGCAATTAAAGAAAATTACAGTTACAGCTTTCCGTATCCAAAAAAATGTTCGTAAATTAGATATTGACTTTATTTGTTTTAACCAGTGGGGCTCTTATGTGTCGTGTTAACTTATTTTTCGTCTTGTTAGGTCTCATTTATTCTTGTTCGGACTTGACGCGTCTTGTCGGGATATTCCTGTTGTGTTTTGTCTCGCTCGAATTTTATGTGTTACTTATCGTTTCGGATTGGCTGAACTGTTCTTGATTCTGCTTGCTGATTGGCTCTCTTAGGTAATATCTTAATCCAACTCAAAATTTTACCGCTGCATACCATACTGATCGTGAATCTTTATTTTGTTTTTTTGGTACAAAATGGTGACGTGGTACAAGATTATAAACAGGAATTACTTTCTATCAAGTTCTTGAAGTATTAAAGATACCGCTATAGACCAGTACTGCCTTTTTTATTAATAAAAGTACTGACTTTTTTTATTAAATATGAGTTTAAGTACTGACATTTAATCTATACTCACTTTGTGCGTGATAGATTAGTAAACTGAATGAAATTTTCATGGATGATGTTACTTGAAATGTGTGATCTTTACACTGCGCTTTAAATTACTTAGCCAGGTATTTAATAAACATTTCAACGGGGTTCTTTATAAGGTTGAGCACTCAAACCGATTTTTGATAATTTTTTGGAAAAATGTGCAATATCTCGAGAACGGTTCATGCTAGCGTCCTAAAATTTATGTCAATCGTTTTCTAATCAAAAATTACATACGAAATGACTATTCGCGAAACTTTATTAAAGGTTTCTATTTTTTGACGATTTTTTCAAAATTTCACTCGAAAATTTAAGGGGATTCTGAACATTCGATTGCGTATAAAAACAGTAGGTTTCTAGTATTCATGGATTGTAATTTTTGTACCAAATTTCGTTGGAATTGGTCCATTCGTTCGTCAGTTATAGTCTCCACAGGCTCACTTTCACACACACACATACACACACACAAGCACACACACACATACACAAGCAAACACACACACACACACACGCACACACACACAGGCATCATCTCTAAAACGTCTGATTCGTGTTCAGGGATGCTTGAAATGTGCTCTCCCGTCGAAAACTCGAATTCAAATTTTCGACCCCGTCACAATACTTTCCTTATACATTATATGTATATAAGGAAAGTAATAATTGTGAATAAGCAGGAATATTCTTTTTTGTTTCAGTTCTACTTTGCATTGCGCTAATAGTTTATTTATATAAAATTGACAGTTTAAATAAGTATTTTAGGCTTTTCGCCATAGAAAGCACACAATGCAGGACTACTTACTTATCCCATCGCCACCTGAATTACTGTCTCAAATGATATTGGCGTTTTTCTAATATGAAGTTTTAACGCCTTACTTCTACCTCCATGGTTTGTTCTCTATTTAGTATGGAAAGATGTGCGATTTGTAAGTACCATGTACAGTCCGCCAAAAAATAAATAAATAAATAAATAAATAAAATAAATGGAATGCCTTACAGCAATAGCACAATTTATTTCGCAGAAAATTTATTCGCACATTTATTTCGCAGATATCATGCTATAGGGATTGCTGTTTTCTACCAATACCAATATTTAAATTTGCATAAGGGACCATCTTAGTTATTTTAGCACTAACTTCGAATTCTTCAATCCCCAATTACAAAACATCGCTTGTTTTTTGTGTAGCAACCTAAACGTGTACAAAATTTGGTTCAATTTAGTTCAGTACATTTGAAGAAAATGGGGCTACTTCTAATTAGTGACTGTGGCGTGGCTCCGCTGAAATCTTACAATTACACATTGGCCGTTAATCGTACTTCTGCACGCCACTTGCTCGATTACCGAACATATCTCCAGGTTCTGATTAATTAGAAAATGCATCACGAGAACACACAATAAATACTAATTAAAAGTTAATAAAGCTTTTATTTTCAAATACTTATATTCAAAACTTGTTACTTAAAATTTAAAAACCACAAAATGTCATCTTAATTACATAGAACATATTTACATTCGCTAAGTAGGTATTGGGTAATGATCGATCTGATCATTTCCCCCTCTCTAGTTAAATTAAATATCATAATAGCCCTCAAGTTAGGCAGTTAACTTCCTTATTAAATAATATATATTCTCTGATACTCAGTCTGCAGTGGGAGAGGACAAAAGGACTTACCCCTTTTAGGTACGGCAGGACGGCATCGAGGTGGCACTCATCCGTCGGTTATTAGACGACCCAGTCTAAACTCTGAAAATTACCAACTGAGTTCTCTCTCAACTCTTCTTCTCCTCGCCGGGATCTCGGACGGCCCCCTGGCCGGCTCCATAACTGACGCTTGGCCGCTATAGGTTCGAAAACCCATAAATTCAGTGACGCGGCCGGGCTCCATCGAATCACTGGATTTGGCCCCTTCCCAAGGGTTGGCTAAAAATTGGGGGGCTCTAGCCCTCTTGCAGGTGTCCATTTTATTTAAAAATAAGATAGCGTCCTTTGCCATTTTCTCACCACTGCAGCTGGTCTCTTACTCATAGCCATGGAATGTCAACCGTTTCCACGGAGAGAGAGGGGGGGGGTAATACTTTCTAGAAGTGAAGTGGCGACAGGAAAATTCCAATACTGTCCCACGACACTGGCTTCCCCCAAACAAGGGAAAAGAAACCAAGTTTCTTTTTCAAAAGCTTAAACTACCAAAAGAATAAAGGGTTACAAATTATGCACAGAATACATATATAAACAGAGATAACAATAACATTTAACAATAAAATTATACATTAAATTATATACATAATGACACGCCCTATAGGTATGGAAATATTCTGTCTCTCCATGTATGTCCAAGGACTAATTAAGGTGCGAGATTGTCCCTGTCCGTATGGTATAAATATTGTCACTGTCCGTTGGCGTAAATATTGTCACTGTCTAATGTAGCATACTGATTGTACTTTCCAGTCTGTTACTTGTGTTCACAAAATATGAAAGTTTGTCATGAGAACACATGAATTGGGAACAATTGTTCGTTCACATTATACACTAAAGGATTGATATTGTTCTGTAGGCTGTGGCAAAATTAGTGATATTCCATATGGAAGGAATATTCTCTGAGCAGGATCAGCTGTGACATCACTTTATAAAAAGAAGTTGCACTAAAACTGTGTAAATGACGTTGCACTTAACACTGCGAACATGGAGTTGCACTAAGACGTTGCATTAAACGATAAAAATGCAGTTGCATTACAACGTTGCACTAAACGATGAAAATGAAGTTGCATTGTTTGGTACCCTTTGGTCCAAGGAAGGCATGATTTCGTTTTCGGTTAATGATGCTGCATACATGTGCTGGTAAAGGCTTATGTGAGCTGTAAAACTACGCCTTTGTTGCTGCAAACGTCTTTATAATGGCAACTTTCGTTTTTTGAAGACCGGATCCGTGTCTGCAAACTTCTGCAGTAATCATAGTTAGGGTATGTAAATGCACATAGTTTTTTTTCCACAATGTACTTTATCAATATAAAAAAGGCTGATGTAATTTCAGATTAGACATTCTATTCGTACTTTAATATACAACTAGACTTAGGAGCTTTGGAGTCCTTGAACTCTGTCCACTGCATTGTACCAGAGAACATTTAACTTTTAATGTTTTCTACATTCTTAACCTACTTATTTTACATTAAATACATTTATTTTATCTTAATCACCTTTATTTTACATTAATCATTTATATACATATTCTTTATAGAAATTCTTATTGAACAAGGAATGTTTGTTTTCTTAAGAATTATTTATTCTTATTTACAAGAGCTCTCTTAAATGTCTTATTTCATTCTAGACCTTAATCAATCACCACAATCTATCCTCTAACCATTTCTCTATTCATTCCTAATAATTTTTCTACTAATTTCTACTTAATTCTCTAACCATTTCTCTATTCATTTCTAATTAATTTCTCTAATCATTTCTAATTAATCCTCTAATAATTTCTCTATTCATTCCTAATAATTTTTCTACTAATTTCTACTTAATTCTCTAACCATTTCTTTATTCATTCCTAATTAATTTCTCTAATCATTTCTAATTAATCCTCTAATCATTTCTCAATTCAGTCTTAACCAATTACTTTACTCCATCCTCTAATCACTTCTGTACTAATTTCTACTTAATTCTCTAACCCATTTCTTTATTCATTTCTAATTATTTCTACAAATTTCAACTTAATTCTCTACCCATTTCTTTATTCATTTCTAATTATTTCTACAAATTTCAACTTAATTCTCTACCCATTTCTTTTATTCATTTCTAATAATAATAATCCTCTAATAATTTCTAAACGTTTTTGATTCCCCTCCTTACGTAACACCCGGCTGTCCGGTTTAAAATTGCCATCCCCGGTAAAGGCTTGTACCGCCGTATACATCCTACGCTAGCAGCGGTCACTTTTCGTACGACCTGACAAAAGTTTTTTTTTCTTTTCTTTCTGTTTACGTGGGCCAATAACAGACGCTGTCTTTGATTCTGTCCTACGGTAATTCTCTCTAATTGAAACCGCGTACGTGATTTGCTTCCGCTTGTCATGTGACTAGAGCGAGTAGAGTCGAAAAAAAATTCAAAGTCAACGCGGCAGTGTGCTTTCTCTTTGTGTGCTGCACAACGGATTTATACAAATTGGATTACACATATTAATTTTCTGGAAGTTCCGTGAGTGAAATTACTCTTATTTTTTTATTTAGGATTACAGTTTAATGTACTTGTTTCGCTTGGGTGCTTAGATTTGCTTACTTAAAGTTTAAATTACTTATTTTAGGAATTAGATTTGCTTAGGTTGTTCGACTGACAGCCGATCGCTCTGTCTGTCCGGTCATTTAAACTTTAGACGCCTGCATCTCAGTTTATTTTACCTTAACTCCCTAAGTTCTAAATTACGTGAAAGTTTAATTTAATTGCCTCACTTTTACGGTTATTTCTTTAAATTTTATTTATAATGGCACGTTAATGATAAAAAATTCTTGTTACATTTCGTTTTACTCCTCTAAGTCTTTACTGAGATAACCTTTTCTCTGGATTAATTTTAATCGGTATTATTTTAACTTATATTTACGTGACCTACGTGTAACTTTAAATTATTTTCCACTGACCTATTCATGTTATTTTATTTTCCGTGGCCTCAGATTATAATGAGAGTTGCGAAATACTCTCCCGTAAACGGTTGATTTCTGTTTATGTATATTTTCTACGTTCTCCTCCTCTTGGGGATTATTTATATTATTTGAGCTAACTTTGTCCGTGTTCGTTGTATTCTCTGTGATAGGAATAGTCGATTGACCTCTCGATCTCTCTGCGACCCTTTTCTCTTTCTCTTGAACCTGTTCCGGCGGGAGGGGGGAGCGGGTTTCCCTCGCGGAGCGACCTTCTTCCAATTCGAGTTGAAATGGGAGAATGCCCTCGAAGGAGCCATCATCAGCCTCTGCTGTTTCTCCGGTGGCAACGCTTATCTCCGGCGCAATGTTTGTTTCGGTTTGCAAGTCGCCCTCCTGAAAGTCTCCTCCCGTAAACGGTTGGATTTCCGCGTCGAACCGTGCTGAATGTAATAAATGCGGTCTCCTGTCAGGCATTTCATATATACGATTTATATTTATTTTGATTGGCTTTGCCCTAGGATCTTTAATTAGTTTTAATAAAAATAAGTGGGTTGTTAGTTTTTCTATTATTCTATACGGGCCTCTAAAACGTTTTTTTCCGAAGTTTGGAATGTTTTTGACAAAAACTTTTTGGCCTAATTCTAGTTTTCTAAATTTTGCTTTTTGTAAATATTTTTCCTCCTGTATCTCTTGTGTGCGGATTAAATTTTCGTAGGCTTGTTTGTATGCTACGGCCATAGTTTCCAGCTTTTGAGGTTGATTTCGTATATAATTTTGAGTCTCTTCCGCGTTATTTGGTACGATGTCCATAAATAATGGTAAGTCCCGTGAAAAGAACAAGAAGTTCGGTGACATACCTGTGGCTGGGTGGTCTACTGCATTATAACATGCTTTATGAATTCCTACGGCTGTTTCCCAATCGTCTTGCTTGTAACACTCGATTGCACGTTTTATGGCTGAATTAATTCTTTCTGAGATTCCGTTTGTTCTCGGATTCGCTGCTGAAGTTAATTTTGCATGTATATCTAGTTTATCAAGTATAGCTTTGAATAATTGGCTAGTAAATTGGCTCCCGCGGTCCGTCAACACAAATTCACTTTTGCCGTAAGTAGTTACATACGTAATTAATTTTGTTGCAATGGTGTCTGCCGTAATGTTATCTATCGGATAAAGTTCCGCGTGCCTGCTAAAATGACATACCACAGTCAAAATGTACCGGTTCCCATATTTACTTCTTCTTAGAGGTCCCAAAATGTCAAGTGACAGTAAATTTCCGGGATAGTGCGGAATTACATTCCTACCTAATGGGAAGGGGGGGTGAACTCCTTTGAGTCCCCTACAGTCCTCACAAGAATTTACATAATTCTTTGTGTCTCCATAAATTCCAACCCAAAAATAGCGTTTGCTAACCAAATCGTACAGTTTTCCTACTCCCTGATGAGGGCTATGCAAATGTAGTAAAATTCTACTTTGTAAAGTCTTCGGAACCACTACCCGTTCTATTGCGTTATCGCGGATGATATTTTTATCTTGCGAGACATACATCAATAAATCCGTTTCTGGGTCAATAAAATAATGTTCGAAATCCTTAGTTTTACTATGCTGCTGTTCTCTAATATTATTCCTAAGTTTATTTAAAATGTCGTCTTTAATTTGCTCTGTGTGTATTTCTTCGATATTTGGAAGTTGGGATTTATTTTCTAAGCTGTTTACTGTTTCAATATTATTTTTATTCCCTACAATTTCTATGTTACTGAGGTTGTTCTCGAAATTTTCTCTGGAGAGATAGTCTGCTAAGATGTTGGAGTTTCCGTCTATGTGTATAAAGTCATAATCATATTCAGATAGTTTTAATAGCCAGCGGGCTTCTAAATTAGCCGGGTTAGAAATTTTTAAGTGATATTTAAGGGGTCTGTGGTCGGAAATAATATAGAATTTTTTCCCGTAAAGGTAATTGTGGAAATTTTTGACTCCATAGAATATAGCCATGAGTTCTGTTTTTACTGCGGGATATCTTTGCTCGTGTGGTTTAAGTTTTTTACTGTAGTAAAGTACAGGTTGTAAGCGTTCATTATTCTTTTGTAATAGAACTGAAGAAATAGAGGTCGAGCTTCCGTCTGTATTAAGGTAGAATGGTTTGTCTAAATCCGGTTGTAGCACTAAAGGATGTTGGAAAAATTTATTTTGTAGTTCTTGAAATGCGTCATTGCATTGCGGAGACCATGAAAATTTATTCCGCTTAGCCGTTAGCTCAACTAGTGGAGCGGTGAGTTGCGCATAGTCTGGGATTAATGTTCGATAAAAATTACATAGGCCTAAAAATTTTTTAAGTTTTCGAACAGTGTTTGGTCTGGGAAAAGAAACAATTTTTTTTGTATTATTATCAGTTGGACTTAATCCCTGTTTAGTCACTGTAAACCCTAAATATTCCATTTTCTCTCTAGAGAATTCACATTTGGTCGGTGTCAATGTTAAATTAAAATCTCTTAGCCTTTGAAAAACAAGCTCTAATTTCTCTTTTAATCCTTCATATGTGTGTGCCGCTAAAACCACATCATCAAAATATGCGTAAATGTCATGTTCGTGTAAATCTTTAAGAACGATATCTATAGCTTTTTGAAACCACGCGCCGCTAGTTTTATGTCCAAATATTAATCTGTTGTATTCGAATCTTCCATATGGGCTTGTGAATGCCATCTTATGTCTTTCTTCCTCTGGTAATAAAATTTGTGAAAATGCGCTCTGGAAATCTAATTTTGCGTAAAATTCGAAACCTGCTAGTTTTGTCATAATATTTTGAATTTTTGGTACTGGATAATTAAAGTTCTGTGAGATACTGTTTAAGAGTCGTATATCCAAGCAAATTCTGAATTTATCTGTATTTTGTTTTTTCACTAGAACCATTCCTGCGCTATAATTAGAGTCGCTATGCCTAATTATGTTTGCTTGCAACATTTCATCAATTTGTCTTTTTAATTCTTTTCTCAAAGCGTAGGGCACGTCATAAGCTCTAATTTCTATCGGATTCTGGTGCGATAAAATAAATTTAGGTTTTACTACTTCAGTACATCCTAAAGTGTTTAAATTTTTGGAGAATACGTCTCCGTAATCCATTAATAATTTTAATAAATCTTTCCTCTGATCGACTGGCATGTGGTCTAAGTTAAAGTCTGTTTCCAGTAATTCGTTCCGTCTAATTTCTCTTATTTTATTTATTCTCTCTTCCAATTCTATTTTATTCCTATTAGTATCTGTAAGGTGAATTTCCTCATTAGCCTGTTTAATATTGTGTTTTAATTTCCCTATCAAAGTGTTTTTATTAAGTGTAATTTTATGTGATCCTTCATTCTTAATTGATATGAATTTATTTGGGTTAGTCTCTTCTGTTTCTAAGTGAAAAATCGTTGGGTTGATGTTTAAAGGCTGTTTTAAAATTTTTGGTTCAAAATTATAATTTTCTAATTTATTTTCTGTGTAAGTGCAATTAATTTCAACTAGTTTAGATTCTTGCGGGTCTATTTTAATTTTCTTGCGCGTTCTAATTGCTGTATCTGAATTTATATTTAGCACGCTTTCTTGCTCTCCTAAAGGGATTATTATATTATCTATTTTTATTATGTTTTGTTTAGTATCGATGATGGCGTTATGAAGTTTCAAAAAATCAAAACCGATTATCCCAGCATAATTATGCGGAAATTTGGCGGTAGTAACGTAGAATATGTGTTTAAAGATTTTATTTTCAATTTTAAATGACGTTTGTATAACGTTTATATAATTTAGTCTTTCTCCTGCCAACGTTTTAATTGTGACTGATCTAGATAAATATTTGACGTGACATATTTCCCTTATTTTTTGGAATTCTTCTTTTCCGATTATACTAATCGTCGCTCCACTGTCTACCATCATTGCAACGGGCCTTTTATTAAACATAACTTGTATTGTAGGTAATTTTATAGATTTTTCTCCTAATTTTTCGTCTAAAGCAGAAATCACTTCGTATTTACACACCTTCCTATCCTTATGAATTTGTACATTCTTTATTTCTCCCTGGTTATCAACATAACCAAATCCATCGTAACTTAACTGGGGCGGGTTTTTTGGGAGCTTATGATAATTGCCGCCCCTCTCTAGTTTAAAGCAGCTCTTCTGGGGAATGTATTTTCTCTCTCATTGTATCTGTTTCCTCTAAATGTACGTGAAAACCCCGGATTTCGCCTTGCGTATTCTCCGCGGGGGAAATTGTTAGCTGGCCCCTGCCTTTCTCTTTGCGTATATTGCCTTTCGCTCTGGTTGTTAAACTGCTGTGGGCGTGAACTCTGGGATCTACGCATTTCATTTTCCCGGTTATATAATCTACAATTTATCATCAGATGGTTTGTGCGTCCGCAAAATAGACAAAACATATCATTAGGGATATTATTATTAGAAGTTCTAGCTTTAGGTGTGTTTTGTTCCAATCTAAGTGCGTTAATTTGTTCGCCTAATGTTTCTAACAAATATCTGTTAGCATTTTCCTGTTCTTTTCGTAGTTTTTCGATTTCCGTTTGTAAAGCCGGTGGTCCAGGGTGCGCGAAAATATTGTTTACAGCTTCTGTTTCAGGTGGAGAAATTGCTATTGCGTTTTCAATATTTTCTGCTATTACAATCGCCGCTTCGAAGGATAACGGGTTTGCTTTTAGCACCTCTCTCTTAATTTGCGTGTTTAGTGCGTCCAAAAATTTTCCTAGTCTTAATTGGTCAATGATTTTTTTCGACTCCTCGCTACTCAAATCACCTGCACTTTCTAGATAAGTCAGCGTGATACATTTGATTCTGTGTGCTAATGCCTTAACGCTCTCACCTTCAAATTGTTTAGTTAGAGTAAATTGTATTTGGCGGGTCGTTATGCTAGTCCTCTGTGAAAAAAATTCTAGTAGCCTTTCCTTTAGTACTTCGTACGAATTTTCTTTACGTAATTCCGGCGAACTCGCTAGGAATTTTAGTGCATTTCCCTTTAAACGCGACTTTAATACTACGAGTTTTTCTGGTTCGGTCCATTTTCCTAGCTTGGCTATCGAATCAAATTGGTCGAAAAATATTTTACAGTCTGTTTCAGCATTTCCTTCGAATACCCCAAGTAAAAAGGTTAACCCCTGTAAACGACTTTGATTTTCGCCTCCCTGCTCGGGCGCTTCTGTACTATTTGTATCCGGCATCTTGTACAATTTTTATATCTACTTTCAAATTATTAAATATTAACTCACTTATTATTTACAATATTACAAAGATCTTCCCATGATGCATATTCATTTCACAAAAAAAAAAAATTTCTCTGAATTTTGAATTTTGAATAATTAAATTATCCAGTCAAATATTAATCGAGGCACTTTGATAACTGTGCACAAGACTGGTCTCGGCGCCATAATATGTGGCGTGAGCTCCGCTGAAATCTTACAATTACACATTGGCCGTTAATCGTACTTCTGCACGCCACTTGCTCGATTACCGAGCATATCTCCAGGTTCTGATTAATTAGAAAATGCATCACGAGAACACACAATAAATACTAATTAAAAGTTAATAAAGCTTTTATTTTCAAATACTTATATTCAAAACTTGTTACTTAAAATTTAAAAACCACAAAATGTCATCTTAATTACATAGAACATATTTACATTCGCTAAGTAGGTATTGGGTAATGATCGATCTGATCATTTCCCCCTCTCTAGTTAAATTAAATATCATAATAGCCCTCAAGTTAGGCAGTTAACTTCCTTATTAAATAATATATATTCTCTGATACTCAGTCTGCAGTGGGAGAGGACAAAAGGACTTACCCCTTTTAGGTACGGCAGGACGGCATCGAGGTGGCACTCATCCGTCGGTTATTAGACGACCCAGTCTAAACTCTGAAAATTACCAACTGAGTTCTCTCTCAACTCTTCTTCTCCTCGCCGGGATCTCGGACGGCCCCCTGGCCGGCTCCATAACTGACGCTTGGCCGCTATAGGTTCGAAAACCCATAAATTCAGTGACGCGGCCGGGCTCCATCGAATCACTGGATTTGGCCCCTTCCCAAGGGTTGGCTAAAAATTGGGGGGCTCTAGCCCTCTTGCAGGTGTCCATTTTATTTAAAAATAAGATAGCGTCCTTTGCCATTTTCTCACCACTGCAGCTGGTCTCTTACTCATAGCCATGGAATGTCAACCGTTTCCACGGAGAGAGAGGGGGGGGGGGGTAATACTTTCTAGAAGTGAAGTGGCGACAGGAAAATTCCAATACTGTCCCACGACAGTGACAGACCTACAGACTCACGGGAAAAGCGCTTTCTTGCATGCACTTCGAAGGTGCATATAGTAAATGTACAGATTTTGAATTTGATCGCAGAAAGTTTATACAGAGAAAAGTATATTTCATGAAACCAAATAATAGTATTGTGGTGCTAAACTTTTTTTGTATCAATACTTATTATTTGTAACTATTAGTTGTATTTATTAGTTGTTCATTAGTTTCAAATAAATTGAAAATATAAAAATAAAATTTTGGTTAATTTATTATAAATTTTTATTTTAATGTTGCTATTTTATGAGCTCTATCAGTCTCAGCTAAACGTGGAAAATTAATTTTCCTAAAATAATTCATTTTATTTTTGGATCAATAATATTTTTTTTTAATTTTCACTAATTTTTCAAGATGTAGACAATAAGTAAGTTGATTTGAATTTCTGAATTATTTATATCATAAGCGAAGGAGCTCTAAAAATATTAATCTGTGGGCCCTTTTAATCCGGACCCCAAATTCTTAATCCTGTATTGACGTCAAAATATGTAGCAGCACACGAAATAAACTAATAGCAAACATTATACACAAAACTATCGCTTGATAATCACGTCCTTGGAATTTTAGAGAAAATGACGCCAAGTTGTCGCCAAGTCTGAAATTCAATTTCAATCTCTTTGATAATCCTGGTCGTTTTGTGAGAATTATTAATTTAGTACGTTGATTGAATGTATAGTGAATTTCCCTGTTCGTCAGACAGCTATAGATTTTTTTTGTTGGGAAGAATCAAGGAGGGTTTTCTAAAGTATTTGAGTCTTATTAGGGTGAAATATAAAATATTGTTAATTATATTTTGTTATTGGTCGTACGGTACTTAATAATTTCTATCGGGAACTGATCGTGGGTGACTGCATCAAGGGATTTTTGAAACGTATGCACTGCAGGCAGCATCGATGTCGAGATATGTGCGTCTGTGCCTGTTCCCAGGGATTTTAGAAGCGCATGACTGCAGACGGCATCGGGAAGAACCTTTCACAGGGCTATTTTTGTTCCCCCCTGTGAAGCATTTATGGGTAAGCTACTTATTTCAATCAAATAGATGCGAATTGCGAATTATAGGAAAGGTTTAATCAAGCAGATGAATAATACAAGCTATCCATGTTGTCGATTAAGCTAATGAATTAATTATATTGCAGTACCATTAGAAAATGATATCAACATCAGAATAAAAATTATCTTTATGAATCTGGTTCATTATCTTTGTTTGTTATCTTGTTTATAATCTGGTTTATTATCTTTATGAATTGTTAATTTTTAGCAAATCAATCGAACAGGAGTTGCACCAATCAGGAACCGTTACCTTTGCGATGCCTTCTGAAGTCCAAACTATCTCATTTTTCTTTATAAATGAAATTACTAAAATTTTAATTGTGTTTACTGTTGTAATTTCATTGAATTGTAATAGATTTTTGGCAGCGTAAATTATCAAATTTTTTTTATTTAGAATAACCTTTGTTTTAATACCGCAGTTTGCAATGAATTCAATAAAGTGATAAACATTCAGAATTTTACATATTTGTTCATAAAATAAAACTTCATGACAGTCCGTGCATTCTTGAGTTTACGTGCTCAGAAACACACACATCGACATCAATCCAAAGGGGTAAAACGAAAGTTTCAAACACGGAAGTTTAAAACTATAAAATTTTCTAATTAGAAAATTTTAATGAAAACGATACGCTTTTCTACATTGCGGTAGAATTGAAGAATGAAAATCTAAAAATGGAGGAATAAACGATGATTGAAATTCGTGTCCGATTTAAAAGGTGCAACATTTTTCTCATATTAGATTTGGGCTTGGTGCTAGATGGCACTAATATACTCACGACAAAGCTATATATATATATATATATATATATATATATATATATATATATATATATATATATATATATATCTGTAGTTATGTCTACCGCAAGAATAGGGACAATAATGCTTTGTTTTGAGTATATTGCTTGCTTCAAAATTTAACATTTACAACCACGCCATTGTTGCTATTATTCACATATTTGTCTAAAATATTACGAGGTTTACATTCTATAATTCTGCTCATAGCAGGCAGCAACACTATGAAATACTCTTTACGCTCCCATTTATGGTGCTGCTATCTGGGAAATTTAAGTTTTACTAAATTACAAAGTTGTTAAACGCTCATAGATGGCAGCATTAAATATAAAATAAATATTTTGAAACAATATTGCTATTAATATAATTTTAGCAAATTTTGGTGCTGCTATCTCTATATCACATTTATAACTAAAATAAAATAGTTTAGTAAATCCTCGGGTATATAGATGGCAGCAGTATACCCAAAAAATCATTTACATGAATTTTAATTGCTATTGACATCAAGTTTGACTGGGGAAAATTACAAAATTACGTGAAAGTGATAGGCGAATATTTCACAGAACTATTTTTTACAATCCCGTGAAATATTTATGGGTAAGCCACACTACGATATTAATTCTTCAAATCACTCCATTATTTCAATCAAATTGCATGAAAAGTTCAATGAAGCAGATGAAATTAAGGAATTAAACTGCAGTACTATTTGAAAATGCTATCAGCAACGGAATAAAAATTGTCTTTATGAGTTGTTTAAATCAACTTTTTAAATTATTTTTATATGTATATTTTTTATATATACATTTTTTTAATTTAATTATTTCAACCGGGCAAAGACACATTAATTTACATCAATCAGGTATCACTACATTTGTTAAGCCTGGTGAAGTTCAAACAATCTCATTTTCCTTTATAAACGAAACTACAAAATTTCAATTGCGTTTACTGCTATAATTTCATTAAATTATAATAGATTTTCTGGTACATTATCAAAATTTTAAATTTAGAACAGTCTTCGTTCTATTTCCGTACATTGTAACAAATTCAATAACGTCCTTAACATTTAGAAATTCATATAATTTCACATAAAATAAAACATCGTGGCAGTCCTTGGATTCTTTCTTGCGTTAAGTGTTTACAAACACACACATGGACATCAATTCAAAGGTGGGTCATAACGTTTTCAAAAATTCTTAAGCTGGGAAGTGCCGCCTCTTAAGCCTCAGGGAGTTAAAAACTAAAATTTTCTAATTAGAAAAATTTAATGAAAACGATACATTTTTTGTATAATGCGGTAGAATTGAAGAATGAACATTTAAAAGTGGGGAATAAATGATGATTGAAATTAGCTTCCGATATTATAAGCAGAAATATTTTTCGAATGACAAAATTGATCCCATTGCGCCTTGAATCTTGAATTAGAATCTTGAATATTTATTTTAAATATTGACTTATCAGAGCTGAAACCACCGCTTTTATAAAAAGAAAAATATACTTTCATTATAACTAGAATTTATCAAAAGGACTATAACTTAGAGAAGATAGCCTGCCGCAAGTATAGGGACAAAAATGCTTGGTTTTGAATCTAATTCCTCAATATTTAGCGTTTACATCTGCAATGCTGTTATCATTCACATATTTGACTAAAATATCATGAGGTTTACATAGTATAACTTTGCTCATAGCAGCAACACTCTGAAATATTATTTACGATCCCATATAAGGCTCATATTTCCTAAATTAAAAAGTGTTTGAGATAAGTTCATAGATGGCAGCACTACATAAAGAATAACATTTTATGAGAGCTTATTAAAATCTTTTTATAATAAAATAAGTTCAGGAAATTTTGGTGCTGCCATCTATAAATAGTATTTCTAACTGACACAAAATATTTTAGTACATTATCTAGTATATAGATGGCAGCAATATACCTAAAAGTTATCTTGAATATTCATTTTTGATAGAATTAAGCTGAACTCAAACTGACGGTTTTATAAATATAAATCTATATTTTAATTATAAATTCAACTAATCAAAATTACTATAACTTAGAGGAAACAAACAGATTTTCCTATGTCTCTAAATCTGTAATTGTGTCTGATGCAAATATAGAGACACAAATAACACTTTGTTTTGAGTTTGCTTGCTTCAAAATTTAACATTTGCATCCACAATCAGTGCTGCTATCATTCACATATTTGACTAAAATATCACGGGTTTAGATTGTAACATTTAACTCATAAACAACACAGTTTGAAATTTTATGTATTTACGAACAGAAATATGGTGCTGTACAAAGTTTCAATACTAAGCTTATAGATGGCAGCACTAAATAAAATATTATATAAGTTATAATTTCAGAAAATTTGGTGCTGCTATCTACAAACATCATTTATAACTGAAACAAAATATTTTAGTAATGAATGGAGTATATCGGGCAGCAGGCTCGACTGTAGTAAATTACAAAATTAAAGTAAAAAGTAGAAGGTGTAAAAAAATAATTACTTTTGAATGAAACATTATGATCACATTTATTACCTATGTCTATATATAATATATTGGCAATCAAATATTGTAAATATTTTCACTTTACATCTGCCTTACATCGGTGTTGCAGGTATTAACATATATATTTTGAAATGATTTCGGATTAGTATAATTGTCACATTAAACCTTAATTTAAATTTTTTATCTCACAAAAGAAGTGTTTAATGGATTATTTTTTTCGCAAGCTTTTTATTATTTTTCTGGAACTTCGGGCACAAGATCGAGGAACTCTGGTTGTGAATCACTGATTTAGAGCATATTTAATTTAAAAACATTTGACTAACAAATGTGTTTAAATTAAAGTCGCACTTCAGAAGCAAAACAAAACAAAGCAACAAACAATAGTACTTGAGAAATACATTAAATGTAACTTAATAAAGCTAATGAAAAAGTAATAAAGTAATATTTTACAGAGAAATATTGGAAGAACATTATCTCTCTCGCTCTTTTTTGTGCAATATTACAGTACTTATTCTTATTACTCAAGTAGAGGCGAAATAAACTCTCAGAATATTTTTGACGAATCAATAATCTGGAAATTCCTGGCAATTATGTTCAGCTTTCGAAAAAAGGATTATTCTGCAAATATCTACAAGATTTAATTGTGATTAACCAAGGCAAGTATCATGTGTGATATGGTTACGCCCACATTTGTCAACGCCCATCTTTAGCATTCAGAGTTTTCTTGAGACATTAAAATAGTGTTAGTTTGTAATAAATATGTAAGAGGGCTGATGAAGGTCCTAAAATATGCAAAAATGGCAGAGGGGGGGGGGGGGGAGATATTTTTCTACAGAAAGTGAGATAATTTTTCGATGTGGATTTCTTATTTGCATTAATTCTGCCATTACAAGTCTAAATATCATTCTATTTTAATTATTGCAATAGGTATATTTTAATTATTTATTGTAAAGGTAACAGGTAATTTTTTTCAACGGCAACCATTTGGACAGTCCTTAGTTAATCCCAAAACAGATAACATTATTCCATATCGTCTCATACAATATGAAATTGCGAAAAATCAAATGCGAAATATTTTTTGGATAGGTTTCGATAATATTTTAAAAATTCATCTTATATAAAAGAAATTTCTTTTAATCAAACAGCGGCATTCTCGAAAATATACTCAATCCAAAAGACTGCAACTAACGCCGCATCGAATTAAATAGACAAACCACCAATTGTGGTCTATCCTTTTTATGTCAGTCTATTGTGTAGGTTTGCTTATTTAGATAGGATTGTTAATTTCTTTAGAGCAATTGAACTCTGATTCGCAATTTTGTAAAGACCATTATACAGAATGTCCCAAAAAGATTGAAACGCGCTTTAATTCTTTACCTGTTGGAGATAAGTGGGCAATGTAAATTGCAAAAATGTTGAAAGTGAGGTAGGAAATAAGGCTACGTAAATGAAATAGTCCACCCATTCATTTTCAAAAAGTTACATTTCATAAATTTTTATACGACCCCCTTAAACAAATTCAATCAGAAAATTTTTATTTTTAATGCAACAAGATCATTAAAACAAATCGCATACCTGTATCTTTACAATCAATTGAATTATGATAAAGGCAAAAATCTGACTTATGCCACTTTTCCGTACCATGTGAAAGGCTGTTTCATCAGTGAAAACAGCGATCATAAACAAATTGATGATGGAAATTGGTTAGATCAAAAATACGCTAATATGTGTCAAAATTTTTTATCACAAATGCATCTAAATAAAACATTACACAGACAGAGATCATATAAAGCAATGGTACTCATTACGCGGTTGGGTATCCCATGTATTATCATCCAGTTTTACCTTTTTTGTGATATGTCGCAAATTTACATTTCTAATTTGATATATGGTCGCCATTCACAATGTTCAATTTTCAATTAAATATAACTCGCTCAATTTTAAAGATGCAGATATGCGGGGTCTTTTTTTTTAATGATCTTGTTGCATTAAAAATAAAAAATTTCTGATTCACCAAATTTTTCAAAGGGGATCGTATAAAAATTTAAATAATATAAATAATTTAAATAATACAAATAATTTTTTATAATTTTAAATTATTTTTAATATAAATAATTTAAAATTTTAAAAATTAATGGGAGGGCTATTTTATTAACGTAGTCTTATTTCCTACCTTGCTTTCAACATTTTTGCAATTTATATTGCTTACTTATCTCCAACAGGTAAAGAATTAAAGAGCGTTTGAATGTTTTTGGGACAATCTGTATTTAAACATGTTTTATTATTTAGCAGCTCAGGTGCTCGCAGCTAGCGGCAATAATTTTTTACTTTCCTTATATGCATAATGTATAAGAAAAGTATTGTGACGGGGTCGAAAATTTGAATTCGAGTTTTCGACGGAAGAGCACGTTTCAAGCATCCCTGATCACGAATCAAACATTTTTGAAGTGATGTCTGTGTGTGTGTGTGTGTGTGTGTGAGTCAGTGAGTCTGTGGAGACGATAACTGACGACACAAGTAATCTGTAAACACTGTCACAATCCGTGTCACAATCCGTAAACACTGGAAGCCTATTGTTTTTATACGCAATCGAATGGTCATAACTCCCCCCCCCCCCCCTAAATTTTCGAGTGAAATATTGAAAAAATTGTCACTTTTCATATGTAATACTATGCGATAAATTTGGTGACATCATTTTCGTGGATCTAGCTCGTTCCATTCATGAGAAAATTATTTTTTTTTTCTGGTTTTTTTTAGATTTTTTTCTTGTAATGGACTTTGAAATTAAAATACCTATTTAGGATAGATAGGGTGACTTTTCTAGCTGTCACGGTTAACCACAAATACACCCGCTACGGGGGTGCAAAGAATCCACGAACGAAAAATGTTCAACTAATTCTCCAGAAGTCCGTTTTTATTAGAGACAAGGTAGGTACATTTTGCAGTCCTGCTTTTATTAAGAGGCTTGTTTTCCTTACACCATTCACACTTCGTAAAATTTTTACTTCCTCAAACTGTGTAATATAAAGAGAGCATTGTTTTCACGACAATTTTTGAATTCGAGATTTTTATGCCAATATATGTTTTAAGACCTCCTGAACACGTTTTGACTATGTTGGAGAGATGTCCGTCTGTCTGTCTATATGTCTGTGGTCGATTTCTTGTGTACACTATAGCGACCACAAATATTAATGGATTTTTGCAAAACTTCGTATCCGACTCTGTTATTACAAAATCTAGAACTAGACAGAATTTCTTTAAACTTGACCGAAAACTTTTCAAAGTAATCGAAATTGTAATATTTTTATTTTCTTTTGACAACATGGAAACAAATTTGACTTAATCATGCTTTTTATTTATGGTTCAATGATCAACATAATAGTTTCTATCATTGTTGTAAGAAAAAATCTGATGTGGGCAGCACATGACTTTCCTTATATAATGCAATAAATTTACTACTTTTACAGTTAATAAAATGTTATTCTTATAGTAGATACTTATATATAATATATATGCTTATATATATATAAATACTTATATATAGATACTTATATTTATATAAAAAATAGATTACTTTTATAGCAGTTATTTATATTCTTTCCAAGACATTGAATTTTCGTCAATGACTCGTCATTGATTTAGTGTCATTTTTATCCGTTTGGCGAGTTTTTCGTTAATTCAGCAACATTTAAAAAAGTCGCCAAGTTGGCGACATTCCACAAAATTCGTCGCCAAAATCTCGCCAAGCGTTATGGACGAAGGAATAAGTCATTCTTACAGCAGATAAAAGACTGTTGGCGTTCAAATACAAAAGTATTACTCAAAGTATCTTTTCTCATGAATGGTACGAGCTAGATCCACGAGAATGATGTCACCAAATTTATCGCATGGTATTACATATGAAAAGTGAACATGTTTCACAATAGGAAATTTTTTTTTTTAATTTTATATGACTTTTTGATAATTTTTTTGAAAAATGTGCAATGTCTTGAAAAACGGTTCATGTTAGCTTTCTAAAATTTATGTCAATCGTTTTCTAATCAAAAATTACATAAGAAATGTCTATTTTCGTAACTTTATAAGCGGTTTTGATTTTTTGACGATATTTTCAAAATTTCACTCGAAAATTTAGGGGTTTCTGAACATTCGATTGCGTATAGAAACAACAGGCTTCCAGTGTTTATAGATTGTGATTTTTGTACCAAATTTCGTTCGAATTGGTCCATTTGTTCGTCAGTTATCGTCTACACAGACTCACTGACACACGCACACATACTTTTAAACACATACAGACATCACTTCAAAAATGTTTGATTCGTGATCAGGGATGCTTGAAACGTGCTCTCCCGTCGAAAACTCGAATTCAAATTTTCGACCCCGTCACAATACTTTCCCTATATATTATGTATATAAGGAAAGTAAAAATAACCGTGGGAATTAGCCCTTCCCCCCGGGAGGTGGTGAGTTACTCCCAAGAGGTACATTGTTATGTATAGTATCAATCGAAGGAGTTTTTCAGACCCTTTAAAGTGAAGGTTAACACTCTATAATTGTATTTGGACCCACTATACTGATTTTTCAAAAGTGTTCTGTAAAATTAAAAAAAAAAGCTGCTAAAAGTGGATTCTGGTATGAATATGTTGGATTGAATTACACTGCAATTAATGTGGATAGCTTTTATCCTTTTCTAACCGCACTTTTGGACCTAAGAACTCAGCTATATACAGACTTTGTATATTTACTTTCTGTATATTTAACGCATTTTTACTTTCCTTATATACATAATGTATAAGGAAAGCATTGTGACGGGGTCAAAAATTCAAATTCGAGTTTTCGACGGGAGAGCACGTTACAAGCATCCCTGATCGCGAATCAAACATTTTTGAATGATGTCTGTGTGTGTGTGTGTGTGTGTGTGCGTAAGTATGTTTGTGTGTGTGTGCGTAAGTATGTGTGTGTGTGTGTGTGTGTAAGTGTGTGTGCGTGTAAGTATGTGTGGGTGTGTGTGTGGGTGTGGGTGTGTGTGTGTGTGTGTGTGTCAGTGAGTCTGTGAAGACGATAACTGACGAACGAATGGACCGATTTGAACAAAATTTTGTTCGAAAAACACAATCCGTAAACACTGGAAGCCTATAGTTTTTATACGCAATCGAATGTTCAGAACCCCCCTAAATTTTCGAGTGAAATTTTGAAAAATCGTCAAAAACATAAAACCGCTAACAAAGTTACGCAAATAGACATTTCTTTTGTAATTTTTCATTAGAAAACGATTGACATAAATTTTAGAATGCTAACATGAACCTTTCTCGAGATATTGTACATTTTTCAAAAAAATTATTAAAAAGTCATATAAAATTAAAAAAAAAAAATTCCTATTGAGAAACACGTTCACTTTTCATATGTAATACCATGCAATAAATTGGGTAACATCATTCTCGTGGATCTAGCTCGTTCCATTCATGAAAAAAGATAGTTTAAGTAATATTTTTTTATTTGAACGGCAATAGTCATTTATCTGCTGTAAGAATAACTTATTTCTTCTTCCATAACGTTTGGCGAGATTTTGGCAACGAATTTGGCGGAATGTCGCCAACTTGGCGACTTTTTGAAATGTTGCCGAATAAACGAAAATCTCACCAAATGGATAAAAATGACGCTAAATCAATGAAAATGACGACTAATTGTCGAAAATTCAATATCTTGGAATGAATATTAGTATCTACTATAAGAAAAACCTATTTTTTTACTGTAAAAGTAGTAAATACATTACATTATATAAGGAAAGTCATGTGTTGCCCACATCAGATTTTTACATTCATTGCAATGTGTACGCTATTTATAGGAAAAGTATTGTAACAGAGTGGCACCAATTCTGCCATTTCAAGTCAAAATTTCATTATATTTTATTTGTTGCCTTACAGGTAATTGGTAATTTCTGTCTTTTACCCTTAGTTAAGTCCAGAAAGGATAATAATATACCCCCAATAGTATGATATTGCAAAAAATTAAAAGTTATATAATTTTGTTTCCTGTCTATATCTGCCGGTAATATTTTTAAAAAAGTATAATATATAAATATAAAATATATTTTGCTTAATCATTGTGTTTTAGGCTGTATGTAATTCCAGGTACGCTCTTATCACAGAATACTATATTCAGAAGGCTCACTCCCATAGGATCCTATGGCAACATTTCTAACATGGGATGTCCCATAGACACTAGCGCTAGTCAGATGGACCAACTGAAGTGCGATGCGTCTGCCAGATTTGGCGCGTTATCGCTCGCTTGGCGATTTTTTTTAAAACGGGAGGGGAACAAAATGTTGAGGACTGTACTTTTATAATTTTTGAAACTATAGAAAGGATCAGGATTTAAAAATACATTAATCTGCAACATAAATATATTCATTAGTTTAAGAATATTTAAATAAACATAGTTATATATTTAATTCAAATAATCATAAAATAGATTAAAAAATACACACATTGCATTGTCTCACTATAAAACATAATGCACAAAAAATTACAAGCTAACATACTCAAAAGACTGAAATATTATATAATACTTTCAGTCTAAAAAGTATACTAGCGTGTTGATCGTTCTTAATTTATTCTGGGATACTGATAATAGACTTTTTTTTTTAATATAAAAATATTCATATAGTAAATATCAAATTTACATAAATGCACTATCGAAGTTGTGGAACTCAATCATTAATTACCCGAGGGGGGGGGGAATTTTTCACCATAAGACACTTAATAAAAATTTTACATAAATATATACACATACTATATCACATTCAACTAAGAAAAAGCTATCCAAATATCAATTATTTCACATTTTATAAAAATACGGAAAATATTTAACTAATTATACCACTACCTCTTAAAATTTAGTCTAATCCGGCAGTAATAACAACACAGTACTAATTTCGTATGATGAACACATGTATACTTATATGAACACGTGTATACTTATGAACACGTGTATACTTATAATGAACACGTATGTAGGATGGTGATAACTAAAATTATTTCAATTTTAATAAACATAAATTACATACCCTGTAACGCAACCAGTTTTCTTTTATCAATCCATTTCTATAAAATGATCTAAACACTTAACAAATAATCCTTTTTCACGTTACGGTTACTCAAACCACGCTAGTCTGTTGTTCTAAGTTTTCGCCGAGCGAAATAGGGTTATAACATTGAAAATCGGCTTGGACCCAAACCAGATCATCGCCAAGGGCTCGAATCAAACCAGACCATCGCCAAGAGCGCGCCAACCCAATGTTTGGTCTATCTCTAATGGCCGCCGCGAGAACGAAACTATCCAGAGTGACAGGTCTGTATAGTAGTCTGTGGCTCTTATAGAGGAAAGATGCACAAACATATACAGCCCAAGACGCCTATAGAAGTCCTGCTGCGCGTGTGTATATCTGAATTACCAAAGAGGAATGATCTGCTAAATGGCAGATTATTAGCAAAGATTATGTAGCAGAAAAAAATCGCCCACACCTGCTATTAAACTGATCTGCAACACTCAGACCGCACAAACCTGTGATTGTTTAATACTGAAATTGTACTTTTCAGCGTACTTTATTATTACTTTCTTAAGTCAATGTATAAGGAAAGTATTGTGACATCGTCGAAAATTCGAATTCGGGTTTCCGACGGGAGAGCACGTTTCAAGCATCCCTGAACATGAATCAAATGTTTTTGAGATGATGTTTGTGTGTGTGAGAGAGAGAGCGTGTGTGTGTGTGTGCGTGTGTCTGTACGTGTGTGTATCAGTGAGTCTGCGGAGGCGATATCTAACGAACGAATGGAGCGATTCAAACGAAATTTGGTAAAAAAAAATTGAAATCCTTGAATACTGGAAGCCTATTGTTTTTAAACGCAATCAAATGATCACAACCCCTTAAATTTTCGAGTGAAATTTTGAAAAAATCATCAAAAAATCAAAACATTCAAAGTTTCGCAAGTAATCCTATCTTATGCAATGTTTTATTAGAAAACGATTGACATAAACTTTAGAACGCTAGCATGAATCGTTCTCAAGATATTGTACATTTTTCAAATAGTTTATCAAAAAATAACATAAAATAAAAAAAAAGTTATTAACTAATGTGTTCACTTTGCATATGTAATATCATGCGATAAATTTGGAGATATCATTTTCGTGGATCTAGCTCGTTCCATTCATGAGAAAAGAAACTTTGTTGAAGGCACAGACCGTTCGACTCGTCCGAGGACTTGAGCAACTAAAAGAAACTTTGTGTAATACTTTTGTATATTTGAACGCAAATAGCCCTTTATCTGCTATAAGAATAACTAATTTCTCTGTGCGTAAAGGGTGGCGAAATTTTGGCGATGAATTTGGCGGAACGTCATCAACTTGGCGACTTTTTAAATGACTCCAAATTAACGAAAATGTCGTCAAATTGATAAAAAATGACGCTAAATCAATGAAAATGACGACTAATTGACGAATATGCAATATTGTGGAAAGAATATAAGAATCTACTATAAGAATAACCTATTTTTCCGTTCGTCACGTTTGGCAAAATTTTGGTGACGAATTTGTCGAAAATCTGCATCTTGCTGACTTTTTAAATTGTGCCAAATTAATGAAAATGTCACCCAGTTGATAAAAATTCGCCAAATTGATGAAACCGATCAATGAAAAGACTACTAATTAAAGAAAGTTCAATTTCTTGGGAAGGACATAAGAGTAAACTATTAAGATTAACTCAGTTCTCCATACCAACTTGACGACTATTTTAAATGTTGTATTTTAAAAGTATTTTAAATATAGTTTTATATGTATCACCTAGAAAATCGCCAAAGTGACAAAAATGTCGCCAAATTGATAAAAATGAAGCCAAATGGGAAGTAATGTTTTGCAAATTCTGATTTCCGTCATATGACAGGGCTTACTTTCTAGTATATAAGAAATGCTCTTATCTCCCTTTGTCTGTGACACTTAGTGATGAATGTTGCGAACTTGGTGAATAATCTAGGAAAGTATCGCCAACTTGGCAATATTTCGCCCCAATATCTTCAAAATTGCAAAATTGACTCTAAATTACTGAAAATGACGCCTAATTGATGAATTAGTTATTAAATTTTTTTAATACATGAACTCTGTCGCTTAGTGAGGATGCTATCAATATTGATAATTGGTTATTTAGAGTTGTGGGAAGTGTAAGTTAAATGGGTACTTTGAAATAGTTTTACATGTATCATCCAGAAAATCGCCAAATGTACAATTCAACGTTTAAGACACAATCCCGTCTATCTTATACGTTATTTTTTTACTGTAAAAGGAGTTAATTCATTGCATTATATAAGAAAAGTCCTATGCTGCTCGTATCAATTTCTTTCATCTTTTCAGCGCCTAATTTGAGTGCCTATTTTATCTATTAACGGTCACGCATGATACTATCATGGGTAAAAATAGTAGTAGCAGGAGACTCACCTGAGGTAAAAATAGCAGGAGGTGGTCAGTCAGATTGTCATTTGCCCGCCAATCTGACATTAGAGGGTGGAGAATGCAGAGTCTACTTCGACGAAAAGAGCTTGCAGTTTTGTCCCAGTAGCTCAACGGTAGAGCGTCGACTGGCCAGTTAGAAGATCCAGGGTTCGATTCCCGGTAGGAGCAGCAGAGACTCTTTACATATTTCTAAACCATCCAACTTTGCGCAATATTTAAATTTCCCAAACCCAAGACCAGAGCCTCTAGAGATTTAAATACCAATTTAAATTCAAATACATTTAGCTCTTACTATCCAAATAAAATGCAAACTTATGCAAATCTTTTCCAAAACAACCCAGAAGATTTCCCAGAGCTCCCTAAAAAGACTCAAAATACCAAACCAGAAAATACTAAGAAAAATGACGAGCTCAACGCAGGTCTTATAGGAATCCTACTATCATTTGAAAATAATTACCACCCCAAAGAAATCCTAAAATGCTTTACCAGTGTCCTCCAACAAATTAAAGATACCCCCACAGATATTGACACGATTCATATTCTGTATACAAGTCTAGCCGGACTTGCAACACAGACATGAATCTCTGTCATCTGATAGGTCGAACCCGATGAGCCCATAATCCCAACTTTTTTATAACGCAGTTTTTCACCGATTCAAGGCCAGTGCTCCACGGAGCACAGATAGAATCCACCCACTTAATACTTCTCCTTTTCTTCTCAAGGAATTTTTACCTCTTATTCCAAATTCTGCGACTTTGGCAGATCATGATTGCGATTCGTCACAATCGGGATCGAAGAACATCGCCCGTTTTTTGAAATTTCTCTTCTGTAAAATACATTTTATCACTATTTCCTAACCGCCCTTTAGATTGGAGTATAAAGGCAGCCTGACGCTTGCCTGGGAACTCCGTTAATTGGACTTCCTTGAATTCTTGAAATTATATTTAAATTTTATTAAAACACAAACATGCTAAATACCGGTTACAATTCAAAACACGCAAAGTACCGTTTGACATGCAGTAACTTAAGAAGGACAATAAAAATGCAATAACTCCGTTCTGTTACCTCATAATGTTCCCTGGGTGATTCTAAACACTCGAAATATTCCGACCACCCTTTCTGCATCCCTGCCGGCATCGCCGACTCGTCCGTTCTACCTCCAACCATCCCAGGAATGTGCTCCTCTGACAGCAATCATCAAGACATTGGGTAAGAAGAAGGCGAGAGATTTTTTAAGAAGAATGCGTATGGTTATGTCAGGTATGGTAAATACCAGAAGATATGTTGCGCTCGTTTTTAATTTGTGCAAAAGTGATGGCGGAAAGCGCTAAGTCTGGTTGATGAAGTTTTATTTACTATTGAACTATCTCTTAGTAGGAAAATTGGATTCCACGAAACTCTGTCACTGAGAGAGGTATGATGTGGCCAGCATGTGACTTCCGTTACATTGCGTAATAATTTATTTTGGTATATTTAGGTAATTATTTTTGTATATTTATTAAAGGGTTAATTCTTAAAATGATAAAATGCGAAAAAAAAAAATTCATCATATTCTGTCTATATTTCTATTTACATGGTAAACGTTACATCAGCATGATGTGGACAGCTCGCTTGATGTGGATAACTCGCTTGATGTAGACAGCTCGCTTGATGTGGATTCCCGAAATTCTGTCACTAAGAGCAGTATGATGTGGGCAACATATGACTTTCGCTGCATGGCGCAATAATTTATTTTGGTATATTTAGATATTTATTTTTGTATGTTATTAAGGAGTTAATTTTTAAAATGATAAAAAGTGATAAGAAATCATCATATTCTGTTCTATCTACATTTCTATCTTATAAGGTAGACGTAACATCAGCACACTTTTTCTGATGATAAATCTATGTTTTCTTTAAAGGTAGGGTGAGGGTCATTACATAAATAGTTGAAATTTAACGTCAAAAATAGTTTTTTTATTCTTCTTAATTTTATGTCTACATATACTTAGAACTCGCTTTCTAAAATTCTAACCAATGTTCTCTTTAAATGTGATTTTTTAAAGTGTTATTTCATAATTCCCTTAAATGAAAACACTATTCTCATTTTTCTCAGAATACCAATTTCACATTTATTATTTTACTGTAACCGCTGAGCCTTTCTCAGCTTACAATAATCATAAATATTTTGGTATATATATATATATATATATATATATATATATGTATATATATATAAATATATATCATGTTCAGATAACATGTACTATAAAAGTATGCATTTTTTTTCTAATTGCGACATAATTTTGAAAAATATTAATATATGTGAAAAATGAGTGTGTTTTTTGACAAAATTTATATGAGATAAATATAAATTTATTGTACATTTTTTTGAAGAAAATACGAATGCATTCTTTCAGAACTCAAGATATAATGTTAAGCAAAACATAAAAAGTAATTTTGTAATTAATTTAAGTATTAATTTAGATGTTTTAGCGTTTTAAAAACGCAGCATTGTACAGGTAATTTTTTTAATTTTTCAAAATTTCACAAATTTAAAAATATTTATATGTATTTTTTTTCTATAATGTGCCTCACAACAAGGTAACTTGTAAATAACAAGATTAATTTTTCATCTGTATAGTAATTTAAAAAGCCAAAATAGAATTTGTGCAACGATGCCCTTACTGTACAATTTTTAAGAAAAATAGTTTACATGAGCCAAGAACTATAGAACTACGAACTGTAGAACTATGAGCCAAGAACTATAGAGCTAATTTTATCGTGGGGGGGAAGAAAAGGTAAAATTCGAGGGGCTGTCGCTAGCAAATCGTGAAGAATGTACACTAACATTTAAAAAGAGTCTGCCAGTTACAAAGCAATAACACAAACAATTACTACACAAATCAATAAGCAATATATTACATTTTGTTAAACTAATGTTACATATTTACATTGCATACTAACATTACTGCATTTATAATCCATTCAATGTTATTAACGTCGTTACATGAGATCAAAATTTTCATTTAAGTAGACAGCGTTTGGATACATTATACAGGGTGATACCAAAACTCTTTCAATAATAAAATAGGGGTAATAGTACACATCAGGACGAACAATATCTCCAATGGAACCTATTACCGCATTCTACACACAATCCAATCTCCAATGGAACCTATTACCGCATTCTTCACAATGTCATAAAAGAGTAAAGTTACATGTACGCGTTGGTCCTTCAGCAAAGAAAAAAAAATATACTTAAATAATGTGGGATTTTCACATTTCCATTCGCATCAGAGAAAGACTTAAGGGTGAGCGTCAGTAAATTTTCTGTCCTATCCGCGCTTTGTTAACTTTCGCGGCACACATATTTCGCCGAAATTCTGCTCAAACAGTTGCGAAATATTTTCTTATAGATAAAATGCTATGCTTAGATTATATTAAAACTAAATTTAATACCCAATAAAACATAGAATATATGTTCTATTTTAATGTAAAATATTTTTGGTGCTGCCATCTGTTGTCGTAATTTAATTCATACCGACTATTTTTATTTTTTAATGAACATTTTTAAATGTCTATTCCTTCTAATACGCTATTAAATACAACAACAGATCATATATAATGCCATAATCACGGAAACGTAATTGAACTTGGACTTGAAGACAAAACTGCAGTCCTCAGTGATGTACATTCAGATCCCTTATCAAATTTATAGAATGATAAATTACCTTTCCGTGATTGTGGCATTATTATATATGATCTGTTGTTGTATTTAACACTGTATGAGAAGGAATAGATATTTAAAAATGTTCGTTAAAAAATAAAAATAATCGGTATGAATTAAATTACGACAACAGATGGCAGCAACAAAAATATTTTGGATTAAAATAAAAAATATATTCTATGTTTTTTGGGGCATTAAATTTAGTTTTAATATAATCTAAGCATTGCATTGTATCTTTCAGCAAATATTTCGCAACTGTTTGAGCAGAATTTCGGCGAAATATGTGTGCCGCGATAGTTAACAAAGCGCGGATAGGGCAGAAAATTTACTGACGCTCACCCTTAAAGTAGCTGCTCAGCGTGGCGTCTAAGGGCGCCATTTCACAGCAGACACCGGCGAATGAAAGACTGTCGCAGACTCCTGGTATGGTATTGATCTTGTCGACAGCAACACCGAGTTTCGCGACGAGATCTTCCAGGGAGTTCACAGGTGCCTCGTACACCAATGGTTCCATGCACAGACTAATATACAGACCTGCCACTCTCGATAGTTTTGTTTTCGTGGCGGCCATTAGAGATAGACCAAAATGAGGGTTGGCGCGCTCTTGGCGATGGTTTGGTCTGGGCGCTTGGCGATGGTCTGGTTTGAGTCCAACACGATTTTCAACGTTATAACCCTATTTTGCTCGACGAAAGCTTAGAACAACAGACTAGCGTGGTTTGAGTAACGTGAAAATCTGCCATCTGTCCCAAATGAACTATTATTTAATCTGCATGACTATGATCATCGCAAGGCTAAATCTCGTAAGAGACCCCGCTCGGTACTTAACTTTGATATTCGGTACTAGGAACGTCCCACCTTAATCAGTTGATATTAAAGAAAACTCGCGATCTTTGGTTTTCTACAAAATGTTTAAAATCCTAAACTGCTAAAATGCTAGGTGACCCTCAGATCTGCATCAACCCCCCCAAACTGCTTAAACTCTTAATGTGCAACAAACTGCCACACTAGGAGCTAGGACAAATAATAAAAACAGTAAATCAAAAACCTCGAACCTCCAACTATGGACCAATGAAATAATGTCACAGTATGAAGATAAGAACCACACCTAGAGATTGGAGATTAAAGGCGCTTCGCGCCTGGTGCTCTGTTCTGGACGAAACTCTATGAAGAAGTAACGTGAAAAAGGATTATTTGTTAAGTGTTTAGATCATTTCATAGAAATGGATTGATAAAAGAAAACTGGTTGCGTTACAGGGTATGTAATTTATTTTTATTAAAATTGAAATAATTTTAGTTATCACCATCCTACATACGTGTTCATTATAAGTATACACGTGTTCATAAGTATACACGTGTCCATATAAGTATGCATGTGTTCATCATACGAAATTAGTGCTGTGTTATTACTGCCGGATTACACTAAATTTTAAGAGGTAGTGGTATAATTAGTTAAAAAATATTTTCCGTATTTTTATAAAATGTGAATAACTTATATTTGGATAGCTTTTTCTTAGTTGAATGTGATATTGTATGTGTATATATTTATGTAAAATTTTTATTAAGTGCCTTATGGTGGAAAATTCACCCCCCCCCCCTCGGGTAATTAATGATTGAGTTCCACAACTTCGATAGTGCATTTATGTAAGTTTTATATTTACTATATGTATATTTTTATATTTAAAAAAAAAAGTCTATTATCAGTATCCCAGAACAAATTAAGGATCAAGTAATTAACGATCAACACGCTAGTATACTTTTTAGACTGAAAATATTATATAACATTTCAGTCTTTTGAGTATGTTAGCTTGTAATTTTTTGTGCATTATGTTTTATAGTGAGACAATGCAATGTGCCTATTTTTTAATCTATTTTATGATTATTTGAATTAAATATATAACTATGTTTATTTAAATTTACTTAAACTAATGAATATATTTATGTTGCAGATTAATGTATTTTTAAATCCTGATCATTTCTATAGTTTCAAAAATTATAAAAGTCAACATTTTGTTCCCCTCCCGTTTTAAAAATAAATCGCCAAGCGAGCGATAACGCGCCAAATCTGACAGACGCATCGTAGTTCAGTTGGTCCAACTGACGAGCTCTAGTGTCTATGCGACATCCCATGTTAAAAATGTTGCCATAGGGTCCTATGGGAGTGAACCTTCTGAATATAGTATTCTGTGATTCCATGTATCCCCAGAAAAAGTCCAGTGTATTAAGGTCCGGGGAACGTAGAGGCCAAGTCACAGATCCACCACATCCATCCACAGCCCGGGGATATGTCGTTATTAGGAAGTATAAGACTCTCTTTTCTGGGACTATGAGTGGAATGCGGCCTGTTCCATTGCAAATATTGTTCGTCTTCGTTGTACCTCATCGTTGAAAGAGTTACGTCCACCTTGTATTGTGTACATACTTTTTCTCTGTAATGCGGTGTCTGTTGCTATGTGATACGTTTTCAAATTTAGACAAGGATCGTTTGGCTACGACACTGTGGGTATTACCAGACATCAGATGCGACTTTATGTAGCTTGAAAAGCAATGTTGTGTCTATTTTCTCGAATTCCAGAAATCTCTCAAATCTTTGATCACTCACATCATATGAACAAAAAAGCAGACAAAACTTCGTCGTCTGAAAGATTCAAGGATTTATTATATTTGATACTCGCGATATTTCTGAGAGAACCCTAAAATACGCGAAAAAATGACGGAAATTATCTCAGCGAAATAAATATTAAAAAATTATAATAGAAATTATACAATAATAGGACATATATATGAAATTATGTTCAATATTCGCGAAATTTCAGAAAACGCCCTCAGATTCGCCAAAAAATAGCGGAAAGTCGCTAGATGAAATCATTACTGCCCTCCATAGTTAAGTTCAAAATGGATAACATTATTCCATCGCTTCATAAGTGATTTAGAAAAATTAAAACTAAAATAAATTTTTCCTAATGTTAATATATTCCAGTAATATTTAAAAATTATTTTGAATACAAATAATTTTGTTCAAAATTAACGGATATGTTCAAAATTAACGGTTGTTAAAAAATCAAGGAAGCTAGCAGGAGCATTAAATCACCTTTTGTTCTCCGAGCAACTTGACACGAGTAATAAAATCTTGCTATTCAAAAGTATAATTCAACCGATTCTTTTATATGCATGCCCAATTTGGGGGTATGCATGCAAAACGAACTTACAAAAATTGCAAACAGAACAAAACCGGATCCTAAGAATCATAAGAAAAGCACCACGCTATCTCAGGAATGATATCATTCAAAAAGACTTCAAAATCAAAACCGTAAAACAAGCTATCAGGAAACAATCAACAAATTTCTTCAAAAACATCCCTAAAATACCTAACGAATCGCTGTTCTGCTTACAAGACTACGACCCACGGGCAAACAAAAAGCGTCCCCGTGCAGTTTTATTTGAACCGCTCTAAGCATTGCTTAAATTCCGTCTTCCAAATCTGCTTATTGTGCAATCCTAATTGCTTATATTTTATATTTAATACTTATTCTGCATCTTTTCAATAAATTCCCTTCCCCGTCATATATCCTAATGATATATGACAGCTTGTGGTATCCCCACTCGCCACTAGATGGCAGCACTGCTGCATTTAGGTTTTCAATTTTGCCCTTCCATTAAGGAAGGTATGGACAAGGCTGTCCATGTCAAAGGTTATATTCAGATCTCAAAAGCTCATATGATGGCAAAATATACACATGTTATCCACAGATCGGAGGTAAAAGCCTTCGGGCTAGGCACTCTTGCACGGCTACTACATCTCTCGACCTTAACGGATAACTTTCGCTTGCTATTATATAAATCCAGAAAGCAGCTCCAAAAGAAGCTGCAGTTAATTGCGATACGTAGAACGAACCGTGAGAGTCCTATCCTGAGCATGACAGATCTATTTTTTGCATGGCTCTGTGATATAGCGGGATCGCGAACGGGCGCATTTTGTTCAGGGCTCTCTGAAGACACCGAGAATCTCTTTGGACATCACAATTAAAAATCTCTGCTCAGATTGTTTATGTCTGGATCTTGCCAATTCAAAATTTACAAACAATTTTTAATTGTAATAATGGGAAACTTCGGTGTGTTTTGGCAAGGACTCTCAAGTCCGCTTTGGTTCGTGACCTCATGGATGACGAAATGCTAAGCTCGTCGACGTCAGGCTGACAACTTTTTTGATTGGTTGCCGGACTGATCGGCTAACCTTATCCTTAACGCTCGAGAGGTTCCTCTGCGGAGACATGTATTAATACTATAGAAATCGGAAGGCTCCGCCATTGAGTCATTTCTGTTATCTCTTATGTATATACATAGATAAATGAATCATTTTTATAATGTAAAATTGGTACGTAAGTTTACGGCCCCAGCGATAAAACGCCAATGACTAATAGAAAAGATTTGACTGCACAAATAAGGAAACTAACATTTACCGCAACTAAACAATTTTTTGCCGTAAAAATAGCATCTTACTATTTGCCTGGAAAGACAAGCGAATTGTAAGATTATACAATACTAAACACAAAGCAGGAATGCAAAATGTCAGCAGAATAAATCGCGGTGGTGATACTCAGCATGTTGATAAGTCCAGCGTGGTTTTAGACTGCACAACATATATGGGCTGCGTCCATCGAGCTATGCTGCTTCTTATTGTTTTATGCGCAAAAGCCTTAAATGGTGGTGAAAATTGATCTTTTGGGGATTGGAGGTTTGTGCAATTAATAATCACATCACACCCCCCTCTATCTGCCGGCCATCCAAATAGCTGCTCTAAGTCCTCGGACGAGTCGGGTGGTCTGGGCTTTCGACCCCCTCTATCTGTTGGTATATATTATGATAATAAATTTCGAACGTTAAGTGCTAAAAAACAATCAACCTCGAAATATTCTCTCTAAATAACTTGCTATGAGAAATAACTTTTACTTAATGTTAATATATTCCAATAATATATAAAAATTATTTTAAATAAAAATTATTTCGTTCTAATACCACATGTTTCTTACACCACCGAGCGTGGGGCAGCAGGAGAGCCAACATACGCGGTACACAGATACACAGATTACTGAACACAACAAACACCAACATCATTGCACCGTCGAGACCAACCTGCTTCTCAGGTGCCAACGGCTCATTCATAGACTTTGTCCTAACGAGAAACATAGAATACGCTCACACTATCGATACCCTAGATGAATTCGACTCGGATCATTTACCGGTATTGGTTACATTCGATCTGAACACTCCCCTTCCAGCCTCTCTGGGACAAGAGAGGGTGAACTGGAACGTTTTCAAAAGAGCACTTTTTGAGCCGCACTTGGCAGTACCCAACATTATGAGCACGGCGGATATTGACTCTGCCACACACACACTCACAACAGAAATCAAGAGAGCTATTGCCTCTGCCACAACACATCGTGAGTCACCAAAAATGCCCACACTTTCCCATCATGTCAAACAATTAGTTAGGCAAAGGAACAGAATGCGTAAGACATGGCAGGCTAATAGAGACCCTACCCTCAAAAGGGAGCTTAACAGACTCACGTGGAAAGTCAGGGATAAAATTGTCGCAGAAAAGCAGCAACAGTATAAAGAGTTAATTGAATCCCTTAGCTCGGAAGACGTATCGCTCTGGCAATTCGCTAAAAGACTCAGAAAACCTCAAATTAAACTCCCGCCACTAATAGATGGCGTTAAAATCGCGTACTCAGACGAAGAAAAAGCAGAGGCGCTTGCTAGGCATTACGAAAAGCAATTTGAACCAAACCACGATCTAATGTGTCAGGACACCCTAAGAATGGTTAGGCAAACTCTAAACAACTTCAGGAACTCCCCGGTCACGGCTGAGATTAACCCAGCCACCCCGCAAGAGATAATTGATATCATCAAAAACCTTAAAAACCGTAAAAGCCCAGGGCACGACAAAATCAGGAATATTGCGGTCAAAAACCTACCCTTAAATATAATATTTTACTTGACCATCCTAATAAACAAAATACTAAAACTAAATTATTTCCCCAAAGAATGGAAGGAAGCGATAATTATAGCGATCCATAAGCCTGGTGAGGATGCCACAATTCCAGCCAACTATAGACCAATCAGCTTACTACCAACACTTAGTAAAATTACTGAGAAAATAATTCTTAATAGACTGAACACGCACCTTAGTGAGAATGATATTATCATTCCGGAGCAGTTTGGATTTCGGCCAAAACACTCCACCACTCATCAATTGCTGAGAGTGGTAGAGTACATATCTTCTGGACTTAATAGTAAGACACCCACAGCTGCGATTTTTCTTGACATACAAAAAGCATTTGATAAAGTGTGGCACTGTGGATTAGCATACAAATTGATCACTCTAAAAGTCCCTGACGCACTTGTCAAACTTTTAATCTCATACCTAAATAACAGACACTTCCAAGTTAGAGTAAAAGATAACTTGTCTACACCCAAGCTCATTAAAAGTAGTGTACCGCAAGGATCCATCCTGGGCCCGACACTCTTTAATATATATCTAAATGACATCCCCAGGACCCTAGACACGGAGCTGGCACTCTATGCAGACGACAGTGCGATACTTGCAAAACATCCTTACGTCTCAGTAATGCACAGACAGCTACAACAACACTTAGACATACTCCAAACATGGCTGGAAAAATGGCGAATAAAATTAAACCCCAATAAATGTCATTGGATTTATTTCTCTAGAAAACGTAAACCTCCGCCGCCTCTGTACATAAACAACCATGCCCTAAAAGCGGAAAAATCTACTAAATACCTAGGTGTAACGATAGATTCCCACCTAACCTGGAAACAGCACGTAACGAACTTAATCAAAAAAGCGTATATGGCCACAGGAGCCTTATACCCAATGATAGGAAACGGAAATCTAAGTTATCAAAATAAACTCCTAATTTATAAATCGGTCATCCGCCCGGGAATGCTGTATGCAGCACCCGTATGGGGATATGCCTGTAAAACTACTATAGACTTACTAGAGACAAAACAAAACAAAACCCTAAGGATTATAAGGAAAGCTCCTAGATACTTAAGAAACTCGGTAATTAGGAAAGACTTCAAAATAAAAACTGTTAGAGCCCAAATTAAAAAGCTAGCGCTTAAATTCTATAAAAATCTGCCATCTGTTCCAAATGAACTACTATTCAATCTGCATGACTATGATCACCGCAAAGCCAAATCACGTAAGAGACCACGCGCGGTACTTAATATTGACAATCGGAATTAGGTAAGTCCCAACTTAAATAGTTGATATTAAATTAAAACTCGATCAATGTTTTCTAAAAAATGTTCTTAAACCTTAAACTGCCAAATTGATAGGAAATCCTTAGAACTGCATCAACTCCCCAAAATTACTTAAACTCTAAATGTGCAACAAACTGCCACACTAGGAGCTAAGTCAAATAATAAAAACAGTAAATCAAAAACCTCGAACCTCCAACTATGGGCAAATGAAATAATGTCACAGTATGAAGATAAGAACCACACCTAGAGATTGGAGATTAAAGGCGCTTCGCGCCTGGTGCTCTTTTCTGGACGAAACCCACTCACCACCACATGTTTCTTGTTCGTATGTTTTCAAATCCAGAAAGCAGCCCTAACCATAAGCGGCAGCTAATTGCGATAAGTATCACAAACAACCTCGAACTACCTTCTCCAGGCAACATTGGCTTGCTATGAAAAACACTTTCGGCTCCTAAGCAAACAATGTTAGTAGATTTACTCATTATTTAGTTATTTCTATTCGCTTTGCTTTATGTTCGCTTTCCGCCTTATTTTATTTACGTATTATAAATTTCTAACGTATTAGTAATGTATTAGTAATTTTTAACGACAAAAAGAGAAATGCCAACCCCATTTCTCTAAGGTGGCCCGCTCTTCTCTAAAGTGTTAAAGTTTTTTTAATTTTGAGTTACTGGAGACGTTTTCTACTGTAGTTAAAAAACTATTTAATCAAATTTCTTAAAATTTAGTAGTTAACACGTTGAGCGCGGAGCTGTTCTTGCTCTGCCTACCGTTCAGGCGGCACACAGCTGCGATTGCTCGGCGAGGTGTTCGGTCATAGAGTATAAACAGAAGATAGCACACAGTTCATGAAGTCACACGAAGTCCGAAGCAAAATCATAAAGTCTGAAGATATTGCTCTGAATGTTATAACAGAAATGCAAAAAACATTCGGGTGCAATACAGCCAGAAAGTTAAACAAACAGGTCGTCACTTTTTGTAATATGTTAAGACCCAGACCGTCCGACCTACCAGAAAGGTGTAAGGTAACTGTTTGGACGGCCGGCTTTTTTTTTATATGTGTACTTTTTGTAATATGTGGAAAACCAAACCACATCTTTGTTTAGAATGTTTTAATAAACCCCTTTAAAATTATAACATTTATTTTTTAACCTTGATACTGTCTGTTCCATGGACCGATATTATCCAAACGAAACGTTCACTGTCAGTCCCCACGGACTCCCGCCGCTTAAAAGGAAAGTTCACTATCAGTCGCCACGGACTGACGCCGCCTAAAAGGAAAGTTCATTGTCAATCTCCACGGACTCCCTCCGCTTAAAAAGAAAGTTCACTGTCAGTCCCCACGGGCTGACGCAGCCTAAAAGGAAAGTTCACTGTCAGTCCCCACGGACTCCCGCCGCTTAAAAGGAAAGTTCACTATCAGTCGCCACGGACTGACGCCGCCTTAAAGGAAAGTTCATTGTCAATCTCCACGGACTCCCTCCGCTTAAAAAGAAAGTTCACTGTCAGTCCCCACGGGCTGACGCAGCCTAAAAGGAAAGTTCACTGTCAGTCCCCACGGACTGACGCCGCCTAAAAGGAAAGTTCACTGTGAGTCCTCATGGACTCCCGCCGCCTAAAAGGAAAGTTCACTGTCAGTCCCCATGGACTGACGCCGCTCTTAATGTGTTAAGTCGCTTAATGATTATCCTGTTTCGGAAAAATTTAACGAACCCTTTTTTTTTTGCGAAATGGTCCCCAGAAGTCATGAAAATTTGAAACATATGAATAAAATTGCTGAAATTTATTAAGTACTAGTTTTTCATGTAAATTTAGACAACAAATCAATTAAGACTATGACTCTAGGACACTGTGCTCGAGTTGCTTTAGTTTTTTTTGGAATTTTGTGGAGCTGAAGATTTTAAAGTGAATTAAGTTGCCAAATGAAACGAAATTGTATTAAAAAGGCAAATTGTATATAATATCAGAAAAGTATCCACGGAGTTTTATGCAATTAAACTGAATTTAATATATCATAAAATGAAATATAATAAAATGAACTTGAATCGACAGAGTCATATGATGTCCACATCAAATTTTTCATTTTCAAAACAGGTCGACCCATATAATTTAGTGCAGGTTATATTTATACGAACTTTTCTTTAAATATATTTTAGAAAACGCCCATAATACCGGTAACAACATCCACTGGCCGGTTTCTCGCTTATTATGCGTTCGTCAGCATGGAATAGCCAATACGTGCAATGGCAGATAGAAACTTGCCATAAGCGACAATGTTGTGAACTTTCATGCGAACTGATAAAATCATTCATCCCACGCAGCCGACTTCAAATTCAATAAAATTTAATCCACACGAAGCTGCAATGCCCAAGACCATAGCAACAGAACCCATCTGCAGGTCTTTGCCAAAAATTTGGAGAAGACTCCCTTTGCAGATAGCAGCTTTAAGTATTTTATACTAGAACGAATTACATGCTGTTGCCTTAAATAAGCAATACTTAAATAATGTGTTTCTGGAAATGACTCTTAAAATCGCATCAATTTCTGTCCTCTGCAGCAAAGTAGTAAAAAGAAGAAAGAAAGCAAAAATAAATAAGTAAATAGAGGTTTCCAAGATGACGTCACAAGTTCTTTATCGTCTGCTTCGAAAGCGTTTGTAGGACACCACGTGATCATTTTTGACTTGACCCATTTGATTTAAGAAAAGCGTGAGATTTTTTTATAAATATGTCAAACTTTTTTGCTGTTTGGGATGTAGTAGTCGAGGTGATAGAGATTCTGTTTCTTTTTTAAGAATCCCGTGTATTTCCAAAACAGAAAACCCGGTAATATTAAATTAAAATCGGGAAAACATGAGAAAGAGATTTCTAGAAGGATATGGTAATATTGACAACTTCAAAATTGCAGTTCTCATATCCTTGAAAATTCAATTTGTGATAAATATCTTAAAACAGGTAGGTTTATTTTGTTTTCTATTAATGTAAAATAACTTATTTATTCATAAAGTATTAACTTTATAAATAAATAATTGAATATTTCTACCCCATATTGTGCGTAAGTATGGTTGTAATCGGCAATATTGTAGCTCGAGAAGATTGATAATCCATTTTTGGAATCTAAAATATATGAATCAATATAATTTATGATTGAAATTTTATTTTGATAACGCTTTGCCACTGCAAAATGCATGCTAACACAAAGATCAAGTCCTAACTGTCTAGCCTACATTCCCGGTTGCTATGCTGTTGCCAGGGCTGAGGCCACGTGATGTGGAATACACTATAAATAAAAGTAACGGAATCGAAAGCGTGGCTTAAAATTTACCGTGAGTTCCATAGCATGCGCATGCGCAGGAAAACCTAGCCCAAAATCACGAATTCCCAGACGTGGGATTTAAGTCATAAAATTCAATTTTCATATATAAGTAAATTTTACTCGTAATAGAACCAAATTTCTTAGTTTTACAAGCTATGCATGAAAAAAAATTTAGTAACGGAAATATATTTGATTGCGAGATCGTATAAAAAGTTAGATTTCGCATATTTTAGAAAATGTATTTTATTTTTATTATCATTTAAAACCGATTGACGATAAATTGTTATCACATATGAAACAGTTTTGTAATTGGGAGTACATATCTGCAACAAATAAACGGTTGAAGAAAAAAATGTGTTAAAGGACTTTCCCGAATGTCTTGTATATCGGATCGGCATGCAGCTGACAGGACAGTATGCGGCAACTTATAGATAAAGTACAAATGAAATAACTACGCTATGTTATCTCATAAAGTTAACAGAATTTCAAACGCTCGGAATATTCCAAACACCCCTTCCACACCCCTGTCGACATCACCAACGCATCCCAGAGCTTCCAGCCATCCCAAGAATGTTCTTCTCTGACATCAGTCATCAAGACATTGGCGAAGAAAGGGCAGAATTTTTTTTTCTAAAAAGCGCGTTTGGTTATGTCAGGTATGGTAAGTACCCAAAGACCTGTTGCATTCGCTTTTAAGGATGAGCGTCAGTAAATTTTCTGCCCTATCCGCGCTTTGTTAACTTTCTCGGCACACATATTTCGCCGAAATTCTGCTCAAACCGTTGCGAAATATTTTCTTATAGATAAAATGCTATGCTTAGATTATATTAAAACTAAATTTAATACCCATTAAAACATAGAATATATGTTTTATTTTAATTTAAAATATTTTTGGTGCTGCCATCTGTTGTCGTAATTTAATTCATACCGACTATTTTTATTTTTTAATGAACATTTCTAAATGTCTATTCCTTCTAATGCGCTATTAAATACAACAACAGATCATATATAATGCCATAATCACGGAAACGTAATTGAACTTGGACTTGAAGACAAAGGAACTTGAAGACAAAACTGCAGTCCTCAGTGATGTACATTCAGATCCCTTATCAAATTTATAGAATGATAAATTACCTTTCCGTGATTGTGGCATTATTATATATGATCTGTTGGTGTATTTAACACTGTATGAGAAGAAATAGATATTTGAAAATGTTCATTAAAAAATAACAATAGTCGGTACGAATTAAATTACAACAACAGATGGCAGCACCAAAAATATTTTGGATTAAAATAAAAAATATATTCTATGTTTTTTGGGGCATTAAATTTAGTTTTAATATAATCTAAGCATTGCATTTCATATTTCAAAAAATATTTCGCAACTGTTTGAGCGGAATTTCGGCGAAATATATGTGCCGCGAAAGTTAACAAAGCGCGGATAGGGCAGAAAATTTACTGACGCTCACCCTTAATTTGGCGCAAAGGATCGAGGAAGATGTGCAGAGTCCACTAAGACGATAAGAGCTTGCGATTCAGTCCCAGTGGCTCAACGGTAAAGCCCCGTCTGGCCAGTACGCAGATCAGTATTTCGATGACCGGTTGGGGCAGCAATGTTCTTTACAATAGAGCTCAAATAAATTTACCCTATAGGTTAGTGCAAATATGTTGGAGATGTCAAAGTAACCCTAGTCTAGCACGGATTCGGGGATATTGAACATTGATATCAAATTGGGAGGTCGACGACCACGCAGGAATCTAATCTGGAGGATAAAAATAGCATGAGAAGGCCAACATAAGATAAAAAAAATCTGATGTGGGCAACACATGACTTTCCTTATATAATGTAATGAATTTACTACTTTTACAGTAAAATAAATAAGTTTTTCTTATAGTAGATACTTATATTCTTTCCAAGATATTGAATTTTCGACAATGAGTCGTCATTTTCATTGATTTAGCGTGATTTTGATCCATTTGGCGAGATTTTCGTTAATTTGGCAACATTTCAAGAACTCGCCAAGTTGGCGATATTCCGCCAAATCCGTCGCCAAAATCTCGCCAAGCGTTATGGACGAGGAAATAAGTTATTCTTACAGCAGGTAAATGACTATTGGCGTTCAAATACAAAAGAATTACTCAAAGTATATTTTTTCATGAATGGAACGAGCTAGATCCACGAGAATGATGTCACCCAATGTATCGCATGATATTACATATGAAAAGGGAACATGTTTCTCAATAGGAATTTTTTTTTTTATTTATATGACTTTTTGATAATTTTTTTGGAAAATGTGCAATATCTCGAGAACGGTTCATGTTAGCGTTCTAAAATTTATGGCAATCGCTTTCTAATGAAAAATTACATAAGAAATGTCTATTTGCGTAACTTTACTAGTGGTTTTAATTTTTTGACGATTTTTTCAAAATTTCATTCGAAAATTTAGGGAGGTTCTGAATACTCGATTGCGTATAAAAACAATAGGCTTCCAGCGTTTACGGATTGTGATTTTTGTACCAAATTTGGTTCGAATCGGTCCATTCGTTCGTCAGTCATCGTCTCCACAGACTCACTGACACACACACACACACACACACACACACACACACACACACACACACACACACACACACACACACACACAGACATCCCTTCAAAAATGTTTGATTCGTGATCAGGGATGCTTGAAACGTGCTCTCCCGTCGAAAACTCGAATTCGAATTTTCGACCTCGTCACAATACTTTCCTTATACATTATGTATATAAGGAAAGTAATAGCAGAAAGTGGACAGTCAGATTGCCAGTTTCACGCCAATCTAATATTAAGAGGATGGCGAATGCAGAGTCCAATTCGATAATAAAAGTTTGCAATTTCATTCCAGTAGCTTAACGGTAGAGTGTCGACTGGCCAGTACGAAGGTCCGTAGTTCGATTTTCGGTTGGGGCAACAAGGTTCTTTACAATGTCGCCCGAACGAATTAACCCTGTAAGTTAGTGCAAAGATGTCAGAGGTCTGAAGATCCCAGACCGTGCGACTCACATATTGGGTTTAGAGTAGCTATCTGCACGGCCGGGAAAGGATACCTCCTGCATTCAGGAGGCACCCAAGGTCTACCATCCCACCAAACGAACTTTTATTTAGGTCTAAAAATATTACAATTTATAATAAATATTGTGATTAAACAGACAGTTTTACATTATATTTAAACTTGACAAGTACGTCCATTTTTCAAAACTGGGAAAATGGTTATTGCGAATATAGATAAAAAGATCATTGAAAACTAATATTTAGAGTGAGGTTTAATAACATAATAAAATATAGATTAAAATGAAAGAAAATAATAAAATTTTAAAAGTAAAATTTAGAAAATATATAAAAAGGAAATATATGAAAAGGAAAAAAAAAATTTGGCGTATGAAAACAAAAACAGAAATTTAGAATAAAATTTAGGAAAGAAAAATAAGAAAAAATACAAATAAAAGTGTCAAAAGAAAAAGAAAGATAAAAAAAAAATAAGAACAGTTAACATAGCTTTTTTTTTTTTTTTTTTTTTTTTTTTTTTTTTAAAGAAAAAGTAGAGGGATCACAATAAGTTCATATAAGTTAATAAGAATGAAATAAAGGGATTCATTGATCAAAATTAAATGAGAGCAGAATCTACTCATAAGCTTAGGTCACTTTATTAGAAATTTCCATGGAAACAAGAATACAGTTTTTAATTTTATCTACTGAAGAGGGATTTGAACGAACTTTGGAGAACCAAATTGGTTTATTAGAGGGGGAAGGTTTGCAGAGATGAAATTTTTTAGAAAAAGGACAATCGAAAATGTAATGGTCAACGTCACCGAATTTATTGCAAATACAGTTAGAGGTGGATTTAATTTTGAAAAAGTATAAGCAATCAAGAAAGGGGCCATGACCAGTAAGAAAGTAAATGAGATATTTATTAAAAATTTGTAAATTAGGATTCACGATAGGTAGGTAAGACAGGATTCTAGCCGGATCACCAGTCCTGGTGGAAATGTAATCATTAAGATAATTTTGCCAAAGATTAAGAATATGAGATTTACAAAATTTTGAGAGGAGTGAGTAAGGAAAGGGAATAGTAAGAGGAGAACCAGAGATAGCAGCAATTTTGGCATGGTAATCAGCAATTTCATTTCCAGATATGTTATTGTGAGCTTTTACCCAAGAAATATTGACAAGGTTTTTGGCAAGGAGAGCTTTGTATTTAATGGAGTTAAGATAATTAGATTTATTTTTTATTATGTTAGATTTGTTATTTTATTATATTATTTTATGATGTCAGAGGTCTGAAAGTGGCCCAGTACTATTAGCACGGATTCAGTGGACTCTGGAAAGTTGTGCTCCGATTTCAAATCTGTAGGACAATGACCACGTAAGAAGCTAACCTAGAGGATAAAAATGGCATCAGGAGGTTAACCTGAGCTAAAAATAGCATGAGGTGGTCAGTCAGATTGCCAATTGCATGCCAATCTCACATTAAAGGGGAGAATGCAGAGTCCTCTTTGAAGATAAGAACTTGCTATTCCAAGTAGCTCTACTGTAGAGCGTAGACTAGCGGAGATCCGTGGTTCGATTCCCGGTTGCGACAGCTAGGTTATTTACAGATGTTGACATTAAACCATCTGCACATTTCGAGAATACATCACTGGCCCAACCAGAGCGGTTGAAAGTGTGCAAATGCACTGTGCACATCCTCTTACTTCCTTAAAATGTACGAATTGCATACTTTGCCTATTTCCACTCCAGAATAGCCATTGGAACTCTATAGGGGAATTCAAGCAAAGCAATAGAAATATACAGACACTTATGGGGGAATTCAAGCAAAGAAATATACAGACAAGTATGGTGGAATTCAAGCAAAGCAATATACAGACAAGTACAGTTAAGTTAATTACTGGTGAAGGCAACGTAACTGACTCACAGTTCAAAATATTTTGTCAGATTGAGAATTATGACTTTACCATCTGTTTTTAATTTTTACTCTCAAATGAGCATTTAGGAACGAAATGCTGGAATAATTATTAACCGCAGCTATACAATTCGCATTCGATTATATAATAAATTTACTATAAATATGAGAAATGTGGAACAAAAGATTTCAAGAAAATATTAAAGAGTTATCTTACGAATCACCCATACTATGATGTCAATGAGTTTTTAGATGTCAATCTTGACATGATGCAGGGTTTATGTTTAAATTTCTACAGTTTTTGAATGGCTTTTGTTTTAATATTTTATATTTTTACAATTTTAACCTTAACACTTTTAAATTTTTTACACTTTTAAATTTTTTCGTGATGCACTTACTCTTGGTTTTAGATTTGACTACGTAAAATTGTTATTTCTTAACTGTAATTACATGAAAATTGAATTGGACTGAATTAAAAACTACATTATGAATATTTTAGTAATGTTTATTAACGCTTGCATAAATCTGTATTTAACAACTTTCTTAATTTAGAAAGCGCAGACACTGAAGAAAACTGCATACATGGACCGTTTGGTTGCTTATTATGCACTGTTCACAAGTATGAAACATCAGATTCCTGGAATGGCAGCAAGTAAACATAAAATGTGCCACAATTTTTCAAACCCTATGGTGACCGGTAAAGTTTTGCGCCACCATGACGCAGACATCAGATTTTATAAAGATTGAGACCAATGCGAGAATCAACTATAAATCCATATTGGTGATATATCCATACTGGTATGCAGGGTGTCCCAAAACGATTGAAACGCGGTTTAATTCTTTACTTGTTGGAGATAAGTGGGCAATGTAAATTGCAAAAATGTTGAAAGTAAGGTAGGAAATAAGACTACGTTAATGAAATAGTCCCCCCATTCATTTTCAAAAAGTGACACATTTTAAATTTTTATACGACCCCTTAAACAAATGTGGGCAATCAGAAATTTTTTATTTTTAATGCAACAAGATCATTAAAAAAAACTGCATATCTGCATCTTTAAAATTGAGCGAGTTATATTTAATTGAAAATTGAACATTGTGAATGGGGACCATATATCAAATTAGAAATGTAAATTTGTGACATATCACGAAAAAGATAAAACTGGATAATATTACATAGGATAACCAACCGCGTAGTGAGTACCACTGCTTTAAACGATCTCTGTGCAATGCTTTTAGATGCATTTGTGATAAAAAAATTTGACACATACTAACGTATTTTTGATCAAAGCAATTTCCATCGTCAATTTGTTTATAATCCCTATTTTCACTGATGAAACCGCCTTTCACACGGTACGAAAAAGTGGCATAAGTCAGATTTTTGCCTTTATCATATTTCAGTTGATTAGATATATGCGGGTTTTTTTAATGATCTTGTTGCATTAAAAATAAAACTTTTCTGATTGACCACATTTGTCTAATGGGGTCGTATAAAAATTTAAAAACTGTAACTTTTTGAAAATAAATGGGAGGATTATTTCATTAACGTAGTCTTATTTTCTACCTTAATTTCAATATTTTTGCAATTTACATTGCCCACTTATCTCCAACAGATGAAGAATTAAAGAGCGTTTCAATCTTTTTGGGACACCCTGTATATCCATATTGGTGAGTGTATAATAAGCACTGAAACCGGTACATAGATGCTGTCATGTGCAATGGAAACACTTTCCTAACTCTTTCTGTAAGAAATTCTTTTAAATTTGCGATTTTATTTCACTTACTGTAATTTCTTATTTTTGGTACATCCAAAGTTATCAAAATTACTAATTTGAATATCGCTTTTTCTTTAGAATTTTCCTATATTTGCATATTACATTGGCTGAAAATAAATTAAAGGACATGTTCATAACTAATACTCTATTAACTGCTATTCCTCTCGTATTGTATTTAATTTTATACAGAAAACTCTATATTGAATACTCGCTCTCGATATAAAGAATGCTTCAAAGGTATTGCACTAAATAAATATCTTTCGAACCATTCGTCGTCGATCCATGTTTCCAACTTTAGAAATGCTTCAAATAGATTAGACATTCAAACTATGAGAGTTTTCGGCACGTGACATGTTTTAGTGCAAAAAGGACAAAATTCAACTACTTACACAGGTCGTTTTATACGTCTTGCAATGTTAAAAAAAAATCTGATGTGGGCAGCACATGACTTTCCTTATATACTGCAATGAATTTACTACTTTTAAAGTTAAAAGAAATGGTATTCTTATAGTAGATACTTATATTCTTTCCAAGATATTGTATTTTCTTCAATTAGTCGTCATTTTCATTGATTTAACGTCATTTTTATCCATTTGGCTAGATTTTCGGTAATTTGGCAACATTTAAAAATGTCGCCAAGTTGGCGACATTCCGCTAAATTCGTCGCCAAAATCTCGTCAATCGTTATGGACGGAGAAATAAGTTATTCTTACAGCGAATAAATGACTATTGGCGTTCAAATACAAAAGTATTACTCAAAGTATCTTTTCTCGTGAATGGAACGAGTTAGATCCAGAAGAAGGATGTCACCAAATTTATTGCATGATATTACATATGAAAAGTGAACATGTTTCTTAAGAGTTAATATTTTTTTTTAATTTATGGGATTTTTTGATACATTTATTTGAAAAATATGCAATATTTCGAGAACGGTTCATGCTAGCATTTTAAAGTTTATGTCAATCGTTTTCTAAGGAAACATTACATAAGAAATGTCCATTTGCGAAACTTTATTAAAGGTTTTGAATTTTTGATGATTTTTTCAAAATTTCACTTGAAAATTTAGTGGGTTCTGAACATTCGATCGTGTTTTAAAACAATAGGCTTCCAGTATTCACGGATTATGGTTTTTGTACCAAATTTCATTCGAATCGCTCCCTTCGTTCATGAGATATCGTCTCCACAGACTCACTGACACACACGCACACACAGACATCACTTCAAAAATATTCGATTCGTGATCAGGGATGCTTAAAATCAGGTATGCTCCCGTCGAAAACTCGAATTTGAATTTTCGACCCCGTCACAATACTTTCCATTACATTATGTATATAAGGAAAGTAATATATTGAACGACTAAATATATCTTGAACCATGAGTCGCCAACCCATGATTCCAGATTAAGAAATGTTTCAAATGAGATAGACTTTCAAACTATGGCAGTTTCAGCCACGTGACATGCTTTAGTACGAAAAGGACAAAATTTGACTTTTGTACTGGTCAGGGCCGTCATCGTGCAATATTAAAAATATTGTTCTATGAAATATATGTTGAACCAAAAATCATATGTCTGTCCTTAATAGTTTCAAAGACAAGTTGTTGAAAAAGAATCTTTTCTAAACCCTACTAAATGATTTCTGTGAATCATTTCAATTTGTGCATAACTCCTTGATTCATGAGCAAGCGTAATCGCAAAGTAGTGTAAGTCGGAAAGTCTGATAATTTATTAAAATTCCGTTTTTATAATTTTCCACTTTTATTAATATCCACTTAAATTTCCACTTTTGAGACCTAATTTTTTTTAACTGCAAGCGTATCATAACTGTAAGCGTATCGTAAGTAACAAGTAACTGCAAGCGAATCGTAAGTAACAAGTAACTGCAAGCGTATCGTAAGTAACAAGTAGTTGCAAGCGTATCGTAAAGTAGTGCAAGTCGGAAAGTTTAATAATTTATTAAAATTCCGTTTTTATAATTTTCCACTTAAATTTCCACTTTTATTAATATCCACTTAAATTTCAACTTTTGAGATCTAATTTTTTTTAACTGCAAGCGTATCATAACCGTAAGCGTATCGTAAATAACAAGTAACTGCAAGCGTATCGTAAGTAACAAGTAATTACAAGCGTATCGTAAAGTAGTGTAAGTCGGAAAGACTAATAATTTATTAAATTTCCATTTTAATAATTTTCCACTTAAATTTCCCCTTTCATTAATATCCACTTAAATTTCCACTTTTATTAATATAAATTTAAATTTCTACTTTTGAGATCAAATATTTTTTAACTGCAATTATATCATAACTGTAAGCGTATCGTAAGTAACAAGTAACTGCAAGCGTATCGTAAAGTAGTGTAAGTCGGAAAGTCTAATAATTTATTAAATTTCCATTTTTATAATTTTCCACTTAAATTTCCACTTTTATTAATATCCACTTAAATTTCCACCTTAGAGATCTAATTTTTTTAATTGGATTAACTGAAGTATGGACAGCAGTTTTGTAACTTAACTTATTTCGTTAGATATGAAGTTATTTCGTTAGAAATAACTTCATAACATTAACATTAACTTATTTCGTTAGAATTTCTTTTTAATTTTTTACAAAATTATTGCACATTATTCAATTACGTTGGAATAATTTCCTACCTTATTTGAAACATATTTGCCAGTGAAACTATGCTTCTACAACCAACGGTTAAAAAAATATTCCACTCTTCTCTATTTTTAAGCACCTGTATACTATGTGCTGTAAGGAAACCAACCGGAGTTTCTTTTCTATAATCTTTCTCAAATACGAGGTAACAGCATGCCATCTTGTCGTGTCAAAATGCGTTTGTCACCTGAAGAAGATGTGACAAAAGATCTTTCCATATTCTTGGTCTGTCTGGCGCCAAGCACAGCAACAGCAGCCACCGGATTACGACAAATATCTCATCGTGTGATAGGGCACGTAATTTGGTAACTCGCGATGTCACGTTGGATGTCCAAGAAGTCAAGTCTTTCAGCTTATTTGTATCTTATTATACAGTGATGTCGTTTCAAATTGGGAAATTAGGATTTCTATTACTGTGTTGTTTTATTGTTGTACATTTAATGCATGATTATCGTTATGTAGGCATGGCCAGACAACAGTCAGAGGGACTGAACTCACCCCCTTAAGAGGTATACTCAGCCCCCCTGGTAAAAATGTTCCATTTTTACTTTCCCAATGGTAATGTATAGGGAATCATTGGTACTGTATACAATGGTAATGTATAGGGAAAGTATTCGAATCATGCCGAAAGTCACAACTCGAGTTTTCGACGGATCTACGCGTTTCGAGACCTCTAGAATACGAAAAAACTATTTTTAGCGTGACGTCTGTGTGTGTGTCTGTATGTCTGCTTGTGTGTCTGTGTGTCTGTCTGTCTGTGCAGATTTTGTATCCAATCTAACTAAAAAACTAATGGATCGAATTTTATAAAATTTGGTAGGTAAGTCACTTGTGGGCGAATCAGGTGCTAATTAGTTTTGGGCGTGATTTGGGATAAAAGAAGCCGCCTTTTTTTGCGAAATGGCCTGCAAAAGCTTGCATCCACTCTAGCTGAAAACTAATGGAGCGAATTTCACAAAATTCGATAGATAAGTCATAAGTTGTGGGACACCTTGGTGCTGATTAGATTTTGATATATTTCGTGAAATGTCTTCACAAGGTTATGTTCTATATGCTTAAAATACTGACAATCTCTCTCACCAATGAAGTTCATTCTTTTCTTTAAAAAATTAAAAAAAGTTTAATAATACTTTATTTGTTTCTGAGAATGGTAATCTTACCGAAATTTAGCAGGCGTGTTTAATATAGTGAAACAACTTAATATACTTTCAAAGAAAAGAAACCAATACTTTTCTTACAATACATGGTAATGTGTAGGAAAAGTATTGAAATCATGCTGAAAATCGCAACTCGAGTTTTCGACTGATCTACACTTTTTGGGACCTCTAAAACCGAAAAAAAAATTTCAGCGTGACGTCTGTGCGTGTGTCTGTTTATGGTCAAAGACGTAATTTCAGAATTATCAAACTTTTAAAATGGTATATTTATCTTTCGAAAATAATTTCATGTGGAATTTCACATAATAAAAAAATTAATTTTATTGGGCGTGCATCAGAAGAGTTGAAAGTAAATCTGGACAGTAAGTTGTTTTGAAAATGGATGACTTACATAGAAATGAAATGATTAAATTGCTGCACTTGGCTCCAAATCCAAAGTGTTTCTTCAAAATTCTCTGCGCTTTAATAATACTTGTTCTCTATAATACTTCATGTTTAAAAATGTAATACTTCGAAAAGGAAAATTTAAAAGCCCTGTTTCATTTTTGTAAAAATAAAGAGAGAAAAAATGCTTTATTTCAATTTTTTTTCCGTCGATGCAAGTAAACTCATTTGATTTTTGATTTTTATTCTGACAAATTTTTAATAAATTAATATACCTTGAATTATTTCATGTGAAAATTTTACAAAAATATAGTGGGGCATGGTTTATATCCCGAAACCGCACACAATGTCTTTCACCTTTCTGGTAGGTCGGACGGTCTGGATCTCAACAACAACAACATAATGCCTTTCAAAATACTGACAATCTCTCTCATCAATGAAGTTCATTTTTTCCTTTAAAAAATTAAAAAGAAAGATTAATAATACTTTACTTGTTTCTGAGAGTGCTAAACTTACTGAAATTTAGCAGGCGTGTTTAATATAGTGAAACAAATAAATATGCTTTTAAAGAAAAGAAAACTATACTTTTCTTGCAATACATTTTCAGGGTCACGTCTGTGTGTGTGTCTGTGCAGATTTTGTATCCACTCTCACTAAAAACTAATTGACTGAATTTCATAAAATTTGGTAGGTAAGTTCCTTGTGGTTGACTGGTGCTGATAAGATTTTCGTACAATTCGGTATAAAGGAGCTTCCTTGCGAAATGGCCAGCTGATATTGTCCGTATCAACTCTAACTGAAAAATTATACACCAAATTTCACAAAATTTGGTAGATAAATCACTTGTAAGCCAGCCTGGAGCTGATTTGAGTTTGATACGATTCGAAAAAAAGAATCCTGTTTCTTTTGTGACATGGCCCGTAAAAGTATAAAAATGAAAGACTACGTATGCTATATATCAATTAAATGCTTATTTTGCAAGTAATTTTTGACGTCGAAAATAATTAGACCAACCCCATTACTCCAGGACAACTCGTTCCCCAGATATTTGAGGTTTTTTGCATTTTTGCTACGCCATCTTCGAATACAAGTTCTGCTACCAAATGAAAATGAAAATTTAATTAAAAGTGCAAATTCAGTAGAATTTAGATAATTATGGATGTTTTTATGGGTCATTAATCTCAATTTATTAAATTATTGAATCAATAAAGAGAACGTGAATATGAGTTTGCAGGGAAAGTCATATGATGCCCAAATCATATTTTTACTTTCCTTGTAATACATGGTAATGTATAAGGAAAGTATTGGAATTGTGTCGAAAATCGCTACTCGAGATTTTGACTATATACTCGTTTTGAGCCATCTAGAACACGTAAAATTTAATTTTTGCGTGACGTCTGTGTGTGTGTGCAAGTATATATCCTCTCTAAATAAAAATCGGATTGACCAAATTTCATAAAATATGGCAGTCCCTTGTGTTAGACACTGGTGCTGATTTGATTTTGGTACGATTCCGGAGAAAGAACCTGCCTTGTTTTGTGAAACGACCAGCAAAATATGCCTTTATCCACGCTAGCTGGAAAACTAATAAACCAGCTTTCACAGAATTTGGCATATAAGTCACTTGTGTATGGCTCTGGTGCTGATTAGATTTTGGTTCGATTCGGAAATAAATAACCTGTTTTCTTTTTGTTAAATGATTCGCAAAAATCGTCAAGACCTGAAGTAAAGGACTGCGTATACTGAAACGGATGATTAAATGCTTGTTTTTATACGTAATTTTTTAAGATGAAATGTGTAAGAACAACCCTATTACTCTATCCTCAACCCTATTATTTACATTATCCACAACCCTATACATGTGCTGCTCGCATCAGATCTTTTTTTTTCTTTGGTTTGACAACCTCTGCTAACAACGTGAAATGTCTACACTATCAAATGACTTATCGGAGCATGGAAAGTTGGAGATATATTTTCTCTCAAGAAACAAAATTAGGAGTAGACAAGTAAGTGGTTGCAAATCTTACAACTAAAGTTCCGAAATATACAAGCGGTGCAACAGCAGCCATTTTGGTTTCCAATAGAAGCGATGTCTGTACATGGCGAAAGAAGGGCTACTTTCTCTTTCTTCTCTCGCGATTTCGAGAAAATCAAAACATTCCAGATTTCTTTCTTAAATGATTGTTACATTTTTACTTTCCATATTGAGAATTGCTTTCGAAATTGCGCTGGTTTTTTATGGTCAAAGACGTAACAAAGTCAGATGGCTGGGGATTATGCTCAGATTCAGAATTATCAAATTTTTAAAGTGGTATATTTATCTATCGAAAATAATTTCTTGAGGAATTCTACATAATAAAAAAAATTATTTTATTGTGTGTGCTTTAGAAGAATAGAAAGTAAATCTGGTCAGTAAGTCGTTTTAAAAGGACGACTTACATGGAAATAAAATATTGAAATTGCTGCACTCGGCTCCCAATCAAAAGTGTCCTTCAAAAATCTCTGCTCATTAATAATACATGTTGTCTATAATACTTCATATCTAAAAATATAATACTTTGAAAAGGGAAACTTTAAAGCACCAATGTTAAAGGTAGCCTTTAATAAAATCTCCTTCTCATTTTAGTCAAATAAATGAGAGAAAAATTACTTTATTTCAAATATTTTTCCGGCGATGCAAGTAAACTCAGTTGATTTTTGCTTTTCATACTGACAAATATTTAATAAATTAATATACCTTAAACTATTTCAAGTGAAAATTGTACAAAAATATAGTGTGACATGGCTTATATCCCGAAACCACACATAATGCCTTTTAAAATACTGACAATCTCTCTCACCAATGAAGTTCATTTTTTCCTTTAAAAAATTTTAAAAAAAGTTTAATAATACTTTATATGTTTCTGAAAATGCTAATCTTACCGAAATTTAGCAGGCGTGTTTAATATAGTGAAACAAGTTAATATACTTTCAAAGAAAAGAAACCAATATTTTTCTTACAATACATGGTAATGTGTAGGAAAAGTACTGAAATCATGCTGAAAATCGCAACTCGAGTTTTCGACTATCTACACTTTTTGCGACCTCTAAAACCGAAAAAAACATTTTCAGCGTGACGTCTGTGTGTGTGTCTATTTATGGTCAAAGACGTAATAAAATCAGCTGGATCACAGCCGGTCTACACTCAGGCCGTGGCGCCAGAATCATGACGTGACTCTAGAAGGCGAACTCTCGCTAACTCGGGAAAACATGCAAATTCAGAGTTAAAAAATATTTCAAAATAATTACACTTTTACTCATTTCTATGCTTAAATTTTAGCACAGTTAATTTCATAAAGATTATCTAAACTTAGATGGGGGGGGGGGGATATTATTTTACTGGAGTTCCCACAAAGCAAGAACTACTCTGTCTAAATGATTAAAAAATTATATATAATCTAGATCCTTTTACAGTTACAAACCCAGTGTTAATGAATATTAAGTAGGATTCATTTTTTTTCTACTACTGTAAACAATGCAATTAACATGACATCAAATTTTCTACAACCATATGTATAATAGCAAAAAAATATTGTGTGACAATTCTATTTTTACATATAATATGAAATATTTTCACATTGCTGATGAAAAAAATCACTTCAATTGATTTCTAATAAATATTGGAGTTTTGAATATTGAATACTTTTGATGCAAGGCATACTTTTTGCCTCTCAATGTTAGATGGATATAATGATTTTAATGTTAACACGTGAGAAAATTTAAGGAGTTTATCTTTTTCAAAGTTGTATAAATTCCGTAAATCAGAAAAAAATACCTCTTTAAGGTTTTCATTATTTTGGAAATCAGGGTACTGCAAATTTGTGTCTTTTACATTTAACCAATTATCTCTTATAGATTTTAATAAATGAACAGGATCATACATCAAATACATAAGTATATCAGGATAGCTTGGATTATATACAGCATCATTATATTTATCGGGTTTCTTAAAAAAAAGCAAACATGCTTCTATTAATATTGTTGTTATCAGTAATAACAGACAATACATTAAGGTCAAGTTCTTTTAACTTGCAAATTAACATAGATGCCAAATTATAGAGCTTTTGTCCCGTAAATGCTGAAACTGGGGCAATTGCTATTACGTCTTTATAATTCGAAAACATAGATGTAATCAAAATCACTTGGGCAGTTTTTGCTTTTTCATTACTATCAAAACAATTACCGGTAACTTTACCACATTTAAACGTATACCTAGGATCAACATAATTCTCATCAATTAAGAGAGAGACAAATTTTTGGTCTTCGTTTAAACATTGTACCCTACGTTTAAAATAACTATTACACGGATTAAAAAAATCTGAATCCACATTTAACTTTTTGAAATTCTACTTAATATTCTCACATGAGGCAATGTCAACACCTTTGAATTTCTAAATATCTTATAGCACGAAGAACTAGATAAGTATATTTTAAAGCATAGAATAAACAGTTCTTCTGAAAATCGAAGCTGATTTTTTGGTTTTTCTAGCAGTTTTACTTGTTCAATTAAAAAGTCTAATTTGGCGATGCAAATTTCTAAACATGCCTTTATTTGTTTCTCCAGCAGCTTCACTGCGACTTCGATATGATTAAGTTGTGATGGAGTAGAATGCACAGTTTCACATGCACTTATTAATAAATCCAGATCACGTTTAATTGTAATTAGGCTAAATTGTATTCCACATTTTTGTAGCTGCTTCTCACTGCACTGGAGATTTTCAAAAAACACATCGAACGTTTTTTCTTGGCATATGCTGGTACTCGCAATAACACATGGCACAGATGATGCATTAATGCGAACTTTAAAAGGATACAGATTGTCATCGATTGAAAGGTGGGTCCAATTTTCTCCTTGAAAAGTACAAAATTAAACCTTGATATCTTCTAAAGTTGGCAGGCTGTTGTTTTGTTGCTCTTGTTGAAAAGTAATTATACTTTTAGAAATTGCCGTATTGTTCGACCGGTAACCGGTAAAGGAAGACGTGCGAGTCATTGATAATTAACCAGATATAAACTACTTAAAATATGGCTCTAAAGCACCCATGAACGTAAGTTAAATGATAATGAAACAAAAGAACAACTTATTACGCACAAAACACGATGCTATAAAACTAATAGAACATTCCGAAAACCTCAAAAACGTTTTGCAATCATCAACCACTCCATAAGGGACGCTGACCGCAATTGGATTTTTGTTTTCTTTCCGAATGCTCCCCTCTTACAGTGCCGTCACGACAATTTCTCATCAGTGGCGCCACGGCCTGTGTGTAAACCGGCTGTGGCAGGATGCTCAGATTCAGAATTATCAAACTTTTAAAATGGTATATTTATCTATCGAAAATAATTTCATGTGGAATTCCACATAATAAAAAATTAATTTTATAGGGTGTGCTGTAGAATTGAAAATAAATCTGGACAGTAAGTTGTTTTGAAAATGGATGACATACATGGAAATGAAATGATTAAATTGCTGCACTTGGCTCCAAATCCAAAGTGTCCTTCAAAATTCTCTGCGCTTTAATAATATTTGTTCTCTATAATACTTCACGTTTAAAAATGTAATACTTCGAAAAGAAAAATTTTAAGCACCAATGCTGAAAGTAGCCCTGTTTCATTTTTGTAAAGATAAAAAGATAAAGCGAGAAAAATTACTTTATTTCTATTTTTTTCCGACGATGCAAGTAAACTCAGTTGATTTTTGCTTTTCATTCTGACAAATTTTTAATAAATTAATATACCTTACATTATTTCATGTGAAAATTTTACAAAAAAATAGTGGGGCATGGTTTATATCCCGAAACCACACATAATGTCTTTCAAAATACTGACAATCTCTCTCAATGAAGTTCATTTTTTCCTTTAAAAAATTAAAAAGAAAGATTAATAAAACTTTATTTGTTTCTGAGAGTGCTAAACTTACTGAACTTTAGCAGGCGTGTTTAATATAGTGAAACAAATAAATATGCTTTTAAAGAAAAGAAAACTATACTTTTCTCACAATACATTTTCAGGGTCACGTCTGTGTGTGTGTCTGTGCAGATTTTGTATCCACTCTCACTAAAAACTAATTGACTGAATTTCATAAAATTTGGTAGGTAAGTTCCTTGTGGGTGACTGGTGCTGATAAGATTTTGATACAATTCGGTATAAAGGAATCCGCTTTTCCTTGCGAAATGGCCAGCTGATATTATCCGTATCAACTCTAACTAAAAAATTAATACACCAAATTTCATGAAATTTGGTAGATAAATCACTTGTAAGCCAACCTGGAGCTGATTTGAGTTTGATACGATTCGAAAAAAAAATCCTGTTTCTTTTGTGACATGGCCCGTAAAAAGTATAAAAATGAAAGTCTACGTATGCTATATATCAATTAAATGCTTATTTTGCAAGTAATTTTTGACGTCGAAAATAATTAGACCAACCCCATTACTCCAGGACAACTCGTTCCCCAGATATTTGAGGTTTTTTGCATTTTTGCTACGCCATCTTCGAATACAAGTTCTGCTACCAAATGGAAATGAAAATTAAATTAAAAGTGCAAATTCAGTAGAATTTAAGATAATTATGGATGTTTTTTGGGGCCATTAATCTCAATTTATTAAATTATTGAATCAATAAAGAGAACGTGAATATGAGTTTGCAGGGAAAGTCATATGCTGCCAACATCAAATTTTTACTTTCCTTGTAATACATGGTAATGAATAGGGAAAGTATTGGAATTGTGTCGAAAATCGCAACTCGAGATTTTGACTATCTACTCATTTTGAGCCATCAAGAACACGTAAAATTTAATTTTAGCGTGACGTCTGTGTGTGTGTGCAAGTATATATCTCTCTGACTAAAAATCTGATTGACCGAATTTCATAAAATATGGCAGTCCCTTGTGTTAGACACTGGTGCTGATTTGATTTTGGTACGATTCCGGATAAAGAACCGGCCTTTTTTTGTGAAACGACCAGCAAATATTGCCATTATCCACGCTAGCTGGAAAACTAATAAACCAGCTTTCACAAAATTTGGTATATAAGTCACTTGTGTATGACTCTGGTGCTGATTAGATTTTGGTACGATTCGGAAAAATATTACCTGTTTTCTTTTTCTTAAATGGTCCGCAAAAATCGTCAAAACCTGAAGTAAAGGACTGCCTATTCTGAAACACATGAGTAAATGCTTCTTTTTATATTAAATTTATATTAAATTTCCACATGAAATAATTTAAGGTATATTAATTTATTAAAAATTTGTCAGAATGAAAAGCAAAAATCAACTGAGTTTACTTGCATCGCCGGAAAATGGAAATAAAGTAATTTTTCTCTTCTTTGTTTAACTAAAATGAAAAGTTGATTTTATTAAGGGCTACCTTCAGCATTGGTGTTTTAAATTTTTCTTTTCAAAGTAATACATTTTTAAACATGAAGTATTATAGAGAACATATATTATTAAAGAGCAGATATTTTTAGAGGACACTCTGCATTTGGAGTCAAGTGCAGCAATTTAACCATTTTATTTCCATGTAAGTCGTGCTTCCAAAACAACTTACTCGTGAGATCTATTTTCAATCCAAAGGAGACACTTTTAAATTCATTTTCTTTTTATGTAGAATTTCTCATGAAATTATTTTCGATAGATAAATATACCATTTTAAAAGTTTGATAATTTTGAATCTGTGCATGATCCCTGGCCAGCTGATTTTGTTACTTCGTTGCACATAAATCAGCCAACACTCAATTTCGAAAGCAATTGCTTGATGACAGATAAAATAAAGCAATTCAGGCTTCTTTTCGCCGTATTAAAAGTAGTGTTTTTTTGTCAGCTATCATATATATTAACTGTTTTATTTCATAATTTTTGAAGAAATTCATAAAACTGGAATGTTAATGTTATAAGGAAATCGTATAGGGTATCATTGATTTATTCATTTTTGAAAAACTTAAATTTGATTGAGATGATTCTGTTTGCTTATATGTATGTGTATGAGTGTATACCTGTGCTTGAATACATGCATGAACATGCGTGCGTATTTTTATATGCAGTCCGTGAATCTCTAACTGATGTAATCCTTATTACATAATAATTATGTAATCCTTCTTAAATAATAAAGGAAGATATCTGTGTCTCTGTGTATATGTGTTGTCTGTAGAGGTAAATCTAAGCGTCGTACGGCCATGAAATTGCGAACACCACAGGAGGCCTGTCAAGGTGCACCTCGGCGTTGTTATTTTTATTTTATTTATTATATTTTTTATTATTATTTATTTATTTATTTTACAAATTATATTTTTGCTGTTTTTATGGGCTCGAATATTCTTTGCGATTGCTAAAAACATCATGAAAAGCACGGAGAAAAATGCGGCTCGAATTTCAATCCTGCAAAAACGTCGACAAATTTAACAGAAGTTTACATTTTTTTGCAAATAAAATCTATTGAAGTTATTGAAATGAAATGTTTAGGGTGGTGAAAAATATTTTTCTTCTTTGAATTAAAAGAAATAATAGTAAGTGAGACATATTATAAAAATAAAAATTATAATTTTCCTATGCTTTTTTATTGATAAAATCATGGCTTATTCCGTGAAAGATATCTTAAATTTTTAGAGACACAATTAAACTAGTTTTGACTTTTATTGGTCTCATCATTCATAATATATTTGATGCATACTAAGGTAATTTAATTATTTCATTTTTGAATGGTACAAATTAATATATATTTTCAACGGTACAAATTAATATATATTTTTTTAATTTAATATTTTTTTCAGAATTGTTACGAACTTTTTGCTTCTAAAATTATTATTTTAGAAGCTACAAATATAAATCTAGTATACTTAGTCTACAGTGATTTCATTACTAACTTCACAAACACAAAAATTGTATTGCGGCTATTTTTCGCTGCAATTATTGAAACCATCAAATTTTGTGATCATTGAGCCATAAATAACTCCTTTTATTCACGATTATGCAACATTTTGCCCTCTGCTGCCATGTTAAGAAAATATAAAATTTCGCTCGAAATTAAAACATTACCTCTAATTCAAGATTTTTCGTTTACAAAGCAGAATATAAAGTTTCGTGAAAATCCATTAATACTCGTGCCCAACTATCAGTGTACATATGAAATCGAACACAGACAGACGGTCGTCATTTCAATAATAGTCAAAACGTGTTTTGAAGGTCCTGGAACATATATTAGCACCAAACTCTGGAAATCGAAAATTTTCGTGTAAACAACACTTTCTCAGTACTACACATGAGAAATAAAAATTATAAAACTGCTTTCGTCGCAAAACATAGCAAACCAAAAAAACCATAAATGGGGTGTAGTTGCGCTTCTTGTTGTATGATGAGAGAGGACATTCTTTCGAAGTTGTTGTTGTTGTTGAGACCCAGACAGTCCGACCTACCAGAATGGTGTAAGGTAACAATTTGGACAGCCGAGAAGTGTCACCCAATTTAGACTGGAATCTAGTGAGGGAGGCATCCACAGGGACCGTAAGCTCCTTTCCCCTACCATCAATCTCTCAGAAGAACTTACGGGCCCACAAGTTTAACGTGATCGTACTCCGCGTGAATACGGCGGCAGTTTTGGCAGTGGCAGGAATCGAACTCGGGCCTACTGAGTGCAATTCCCGCGCTCTAACCCCTGGGCTACCGCGCCCTTTTTGTTTCAAAGTTGGGATTTTTCTCTTGTATTTTTATGCGATTATGCATTTAATTGGCGGTCACTCCGGTCGAACGGAGCCGAAATAGTTTTGCGTGAATCACATTGTGTAAAATAAAACTCTAGTAAAGTTCAATAAGTTTATTCGATTTTTTGAGACTCATTTGCATATCGTTTACTGGCTTTCAAAACTCTACAAATTACTCGCTAACTGAAATTTCCGAAGCCGCTAACTATAGCTAGCTACTGCTATAGCTAGCTATAGCTATATAACTTTTAGTTTTCGTCACGATTTCATTTGACTCCGACCATAGACTTCATACCAAAATATCAAATTATTCCAAACTTGCTCGGCGGTATATAAATTAAACTTATACATTATACAATAGATCAAATAAATAAGATGGTATCACGTCTGATTTCAAACACACGAGATTAAGGGTGAGCGTCAGTAAATTTTCTGCCCTATCCGCGCTTTGTTAACTTTCGTGGCACACATGTTTCGCCGAAATTCCGCTCAAACAGTTGCGAAATATTTTTTGAAAGATAAAATGCAATGCTTAGATTATATTAAAACTAAATTTAATGCCCCAAAAAACATAAAATATATTTTTTATTTTAATCCAAAATGTTTTTTGTGCTGCCATCTGTTGTCGTAATTTAATTTATACCGATTATTTTTATTTTTTAATGAACATTTTTAAATAGCTATTTCTTCTAATACAGTGTTAAATGCAACAACAGATCATATATAATAATGCCACAATCACGGAAAGGTAATTTATCATTCTATAAATTTGATAAGGGATCTGAATGTACATCACTGAGGACTGCAGTTTTGTCTTCAAGTTTTCCTTTGTCTTCAAGTCCAAGTTCAATTACGTTTCCGTGATTATGGCATTATATATGATCTGTTGTTGTATTTAAGAGCGTATTAGAAGGAATAGACATTTAAAAATGTTCATTAAATAATAAAAATAGTCAGTATAAATTAAATTACAACAGATGGCAGCACCAAAAATATTTTAAATTAAAATAAAACATATATTCTATGTTATATTGGGTATTAAATTTAGTTTCAATATAATCTAAGCATTGCATTTTATATATCAGAAAATATTTCGCAACTGTTTGAGCAGAATTTCGGCGAAATATGTGTGCCGCGAAAGTTAACAAAGCGCTGATAGGGCAGAAAATTTACTGACGCTCACCCTTAAGCACACAACTTTGATAGAAGGTCCTTTATTACACTTCTTATAAGACGTACTAAATGGGAAAAGGCCAGAGCGCTGTTGAGCGTCTCCCTTCATCAGTGGCTACATGGAAAGTAAAAAGGATCGTTCATATATAGACCAGTAAAGATGACAAATTTGCATAAATACAATTAGTAAATGAACATTCGGTGATCTAAGGAAAAATACACAAAAAACATAAAATATTTCTTAACGGATTCAAAAACGAGTATATCTCAAGAAAAGTACAGCTAAAAATACTATTTTATTACAGGAATGCAAATTCAGAAAGGACAGCCAAGCCAATCCCCATGAGGATGACGTCAAAGATAACTATGAAGAGACTTGAATTGCATAGCGTGGAGAATGAGTCGCCAAGCATAACATAAAATTTGAAAGGTGTCAAAATTACAAATCGATGCAAGGTAGATATAAATAACAAGAAAGATCAATCATGCATAAAGCATTGATTATGAAACACTTTCCAACTTCAATGCAATTTTATACAAACATCTCTAAAATGCGATACATTCCTTGGTAATATTTTTAAAATTATCACAATACTACATTAATTTATTATATGTGAAAACTTCATCGAAAAAAATGAACTTCATTCAAATGACGACACTGAAATATAAATTGCCTGGTTTAAACATCTCTAAAATGCGATACATTCCTCGGTAATATTTTTAAAGTTATCATAACACTGCAATAATTTATAATATTTGAAAACTTCATCGAAAACAAATGAACTTTATTCAAATGAGGTCATTCAAATATAAATCGCCTCTATATAAAAGCAGCATTTCATTCATAAACATTTTCCCAATCGTTTCATTCATCACAGTACTATAATAATTTATTCTATTTAAAAATTTGAAAGATTATTATCTACCATATTTATTTTAAAATGTGAAACCTTTCTCATATATAAAATCATTAAGCTCTTGGAAAGATATTTATTATACTAGCCGAATACACGTTGAAAATTAACGGTCTCGCAATAAGCAACCCCTGAATAATGTAAATTGTTTAATAATTCGCGTTTCACATTTATTCGACAAATCGAATATTTTGGTGTGCAGAACCCCCTAAAGAAGAAAATATCGGGAAACTAATTTGCGCATTTCTTCCTTTCGAATTATTTACCGGTACACCACATTAAAGTCTATCTCATCCCGAGGCACCCTTATATTATTATTTCTCCTTTGGAACTTTTCTCTGTGAAGTACACCCATAAATGAACATTTTTGAAAAACTCTCTTTGTCTTGGGTTTTTTATCAGATGATTGGCCCATATACCTAATATCAAGCCTCTGTCACGTTTAAAAGGAAGTGTGCCTCATTTATTCCGAAAATCGAACATATTAGTGTGCAGTACCCCTTAAAGTAGCAAATAATGGAAATCTAAAATTTCATGCTTTCTTCCTTTCAAACTATCTACCCGTACACCAAATTTGAAGTCTCTATCCTATCGAGAAGCATGTTTTTTCTATCATTTCGCCTTTCGAACGTTTTTCTGTGTAGCACCCCGTTAATGAGCATTTTTGTCAAACTGTATTCATGATTGGTTTTTTTTTGTCAAATGGTTAGCCCATATACTAAATTTCAAGCTTCTATCACATTCTAAAGGAGGCGTTTTTCATTTGTTCGGCTAATCGAAAATTTTAGTGAGCGGCATCCCCTACAATAGCAAATGTTGGAAAACTGAAATTGCACACTTTCCTCCTTTCCAACTTTTTACCCGTACACCAATTTTGAAGTCTCTATCTCATCGTGAAGAATGCTTTTCTAGCATTTCATCATTCGAATGCTTTTGTGTGGAGTACCCACCCCCTTAACTATACATTTTTGAAAAACTCTATTCTTTTTGTGATTTCTATGAGATGATTCGCCCATATACCAAATATCAAGCCTCTATCACGTTTTAAAAGGGGCGTTTCTCCTTTATTCCGAAAATCGAACATTTTAGTGTGCGGCACCCCCTAAAGTAGAAAATTTTGGTAAACTGAAATTATACACTTTCTTCCTTCTAAACTATCTACCCTTACACCAAATTTGATATCTCTATCTCATTCCGAAGTATGGTTTTTAATCAATTCACTTTTCGAATGTCTTATTCTAGAGCACCCACTTAAACGAACATTTTTGAAAAACTATATTCGTCTTGGGTGTTTTCGTCAAATAATTAGCCCATATACCAAATTTCAAGCCGCTATCAAATTTTAAAGGAGCCTTTTCTCATTTATTCGGTAAATCGAACATTTTGGTGTGCGGCACTCCTTTTCGAACGTTTTAGTGTACGGCACCCCCGTAAATAGAAAATATCGGAAATCTGAAATTGCACACTTTCTGCCCTTCGAACGATTTACCTATACACCAAATTTGAAGTTTCTATCTCATCACAAAGCATGCTTTCCCATCATTTAACTTTTCGAACGTTTTGGCATGGGGCACCCCCTCTAGAGAACGTTTTCGAAAAATTCGATTTTTCCAGGGGTTTCATCGAACGACTGAGCCGTGTACCAAATTGCAAGTCTCTATCTATTCGGGAACTGCCTAAAAAAAGCGTGATAGACAGACGGACAGACAGACAGACGGACACTTGGCAATTAGTATATATAGATAATATGTCTCTTTTTTCGTTCTGGAGGATATAACGAGAGTCAGAATTTAATTGAATTTGTTTTTCTCCCCATATTAAATAATTTTTATTTAAAAAACTACCTAACATATTTTACTGAAATTTTTTTATATATTTCATAGGATAATTTGAATATTTTCTAAAATTTTCGAAGCAATTTGTGAATTTTAAATTCGCTTAAAAAATGCTTGAAACATTAGGTCCTATAGGGTTCAATGTATTTCATTTTTTCAACCCGGGTTTAATAAAAAACTAATGGGGTGACATTATTCATTTATATTCCCATAGGTCCCACAGACCGTCTAAAAAGCATACTAAAATTTCATTTTGATAAAGCCATTTTTACGGCAGTTATCGTGTTAACGGACAGACAGACATACAGACAGACAGACAGAATGAGCAAAGTCATAAACACTTTCAACTATGTTGTAAAGTGTTAATGAACAAAGTCATAAACACTTTCAACTATGTTGTAAAGTGTTAAAAATAGATTCAAAAAGGAGAATATTACGGGGGTTATTACAACGCATTAAAAGGAAAGTTTTTACTTTTATGTAGCCACTGATGAAGCTTAAACGCTCTCTGGCCCTTTTCTATTTTGTACGTATTTTTAGAAGTGTAATAAAAGATCTATGAAAGTTGTGTGCTTAATCTTATTATACAATACACTTATACAATATACAATATACTTATACAATATATCTGACAAGATTTTAGATTCAAGTTAATTTATAAAATTGCCTGACGACACATAAATACGAGTTCGAAAATACTACGAGCTATCCACAATTCAATTATATACACTTCTACGGCTATTAAAATTCTACAAATTCCTGCTTATTATTTATAGCCAGCACTTTTAGTTTTGAAATATAAGAATTACAAATTTAAAAAACGGAAAAATTAATAATCTTCAACTTGGCAAGACCTCGTAAACTATAAGAGATTTCTTTTTAAATAAAGATCTAAAAACTAGATTCCCTTACACGTAATTTTGTCGCTTATTATTTATATCTATCTCTTATAGTTCCGAAGATATTTCGAGTGAAAATAAGAAAATTGAAAAAAACTCGCTTGGACATATACTTTTTATGTTTTTCCAGAAAAAAGTTCAAAATATTAAAATATTGAAATTATTTTAATATATTAATACTTTGTACCATATTTCCAATAAAGCGAGAAAAATTATTTACATTTTTATGTATTAAGTTTCATAGATATAAGCTTCTAAACTATTTATATGTTTCGATATTCTCCGATTTTCGCCACAAATACCCTAAGCATACGTGTTATTTACTTCAAAAATACGCATCACTATACAATAAATAAAGTAAAAGGAGCTTTAAAAATAATTAAAGACTTCAAAAATAGATCTAAGCTATACAGTTTGGATGCAATAGCATTTAATGCCATAGAAATGTTGTCACTCATCCAACAACTTCATTTATCATGTTAAATACTGTGATGTAGTTTGACATTTATTTTTAACTATCATCCTCTTTATTTTTAACTATCATCCTCTTTATTTTTAACTACCTCCTCTTTCATTTATCTTTGTTATTTATTAAAAGCTGAGCTAAAAGTTCATTGAAATAAAATGCCGCTCAAATCCCTAGCTAAAATAATTTAGACTAGATTGTCTAACTACTCTTCAGAGTCATCGAAAAATTATATCAATTATACTGTTGAATAATCAGGCTGTTTAGAACTTTCCTCTGAAGATATTAAGATTGATATATCTAGTTATCGAGAAAAGTTTACAGGGAGTATTCCTGTTTCGAATACACATAACCGAAAATTTCCTAATACATATTTTTGTCGCTTACTATTTACATCTATATCTTAGTTTGAAGATATTATTTTATTCTGAGTATTTTTGAAAGATGTTTAGATGCTTTAGCTTTTTCTCTCCAGTTGCAAACGCTGGTTTACACCAAAATATATGTATTTTTAATTTTAATCACAGTTTACTAGTTTACTAAAGTTTACTAGTTTTACTAGTTTAAAAATTTACTAGTTTCAAAGTTTGCTGGTTTTAAATTTACTAAATTTTAAAGATTACTTTCGTTTTTAACTCTTAGATTTGATGATTTATGAACCGAATAAAATCAATATTGTCACATTGTCTAACAAAAGCGTTCTTCTGACCAGTATTGTCACATTCTTTAATAAAATATAACGTCTGACCCATGTTATCACATTCTTTAATAAAAACTATCTCGTGACCAGTACTCTTATATCCGCTAACTAAAACGACCTCGTAACCAGTATTATCGCATCCTCAAGCAAAAGCAACCTCCTAATCAGTGTTTTCATACCCTCTAACAATAGCAACCTCGTGATCAGTGTTGCTACACCCTTTAATAAAATTGATCTTTTTACCAGTGTTGTCACATTCTATAACAAAAGCGATCTCATGACCAATAAAATTGACCTTCTGGATAGTGTTGTCATATTCTCTAAGAAAAGCAACCTTGTGACGTTTACTGTCAGATTCTCTAACAAAACGAACTCGTCCTACAAGTCATAAGTTTAATTAGTAGTTTAATCATAAGTTTAATTAGTCTTGGTACGCTTGTAATATTGGTAGCTAGCTCGCTATCGATTTAATGATATGGAAACGTTACAATTAAATTATCCAAAGGCAACTATTTACTTTCGGTACATACAAAAACATACACCATAACATTATAATATTAGTTACAATAGTTTCTATATAAAGATTACACTCTGTTACAATAGTTTCTATATAGAGATTGCACTAGTTTCTATACAATAGTTTCTATATAGAGATTCTATATTCTGATTACAATAGGTTCTATAAAGAGAGATTGCACTCTGACTCTCACTATTGTCCACACTGATTCACCAATATTAGAGAATATTGAGGTCAAAACAATTTTGAATCGCTTTTAGGTATACTAAAATGCACTTTGAAACTTAAAATATAATCAATATGTTATCAAAAAATATGCTATGGTAGTGATTGCACCTTCCGATGCATTTAATGAAAAAAAACCCATTCAAGTTAAATTCTATTAAATTTGATGCTATAACTAAGCAGTTGTGAGAACGAGCAGGGGCGATATTTAAGGAAGATGGCAGGTCCTCTGCAAGGATTTAAAAGTTATAATTTCTTATGTAATTTTCCTTTTCGAATCATATTTTCATCATTAGAACAATAGTCCATCAAATCTCACCACTCTCCTCTCCTCTCAAGAAATTCTTCAATGACTCTTCTGAGAATGAGAGTACAGGAATTATGCTCTTAGTGGTATAATCAGCAGCAAGAGATGTTGCATTTTTAAAAATACATTAGTACCAAATTGCCGCAAACTACGCTGCTGACAAAAACCTTGCTATGTACCGAAATTTAGATATATTCAAGACAGGGATTTGAGAACTTTTGTTAATATTACACTCATGATATCTATGGTAGACAACTTGAAAATACCTCCAGAGATTGAATATCTCAATAAAAATATTTACATTCTTGCATATGCACCATTCACAATTGTTGAAACTATCAAATGTATCTCATCTGAATGGTTTTACCTATATTAATATCTCATCCGTGAAATACTGGATATTTCTCATGCAGAAAACAATCGCTCATTTGGCAGTATATGGAGCCCGGAAAATGGAACATATAAGAAAATTCATAAACAACTCATCTTAATTGCCTTAATCTTCCTGATCTTCCATCATTGGACGGAAAAAGAATGCTGCTCGTCTAATCCCAAAGAAACAGTCTCCCACAAGCAAAAACTCTACACCTGACTGTCAGGTGCGGAACGCAAAATATTCCATTTCAGAACAAGAACGTCTTTGTTCTGGAACGGAGGAGGGCGTTCCAAACTTATTTAAAGGAAGTCGGAGGGAGTAGAGCATTTTCATTTGTGGATGCTGCTTCTTGATATTTCTGGGTAAAAAGTGTGGTGAGAAGAAATATATGAGAGGTCGAGAAATGGTATAGTTGATGAATTCCAGATGGGAATTTGCAAAGAAGAATTTAGCAGGTTGAGGGTGTGTGTGTGTGTGTGTGTGTTGCAGATGGATTTAGACGCTGCAATTCCGGAGGGAAATGGGATAAAATGATTTTAGTATTTGCATTTAACTGCGAAATGGGTGCTAAAATGGCTTGTTGAGTGTTTTGGTATTTTAATCTTTCGATTCAACACGTAACTGATGAAGTAGTAATATGAAAGCTCTGAAAAATCGTAACCTGGATCCTAAATTTCGTCTTTCTAAATTCTGCTAGCACAGAAATACTCACCTCTGACAATTACCTCGTTCAGTTTCTTGAAGAACACTTAGACTTTTTCTCACTATACCCTTCGTGGGATTTTAAGGGTCCTCCACATGGAATTTATTCTCACTATCAAGTTCCATATGAGATCTCTAGCTGCAATGTTTTTTAATAATTGGTGCAAAAACATTCTAAGAAACAAAATGATTTACAATTGAAGGGTGCAAGGGAAAAATCAACGAAGCCCAGAAAATGTAAAAATGATTTTATGATTGCACTGCATTAATAAATGTAAATATGATAAGTCTTATAGAGGAACAAACAACAAAGCCCCAAAAATGTAAAAATGATTTATTTTACGATTGCATAGATAAATTTAAATATGGTAATTCTTATAGGATAACAAGTAACAGTACCCGAAAAATGTAAAAATAATTTTATGATTGCACTGCATAGATAAATTTAAATATGATAAGATTTATAGGGGAACAACCAACAGAGCTCAAAGCATATAAAATTGATTTATGATTGCATTGCATAGATAAATTTAAATATGGTAAGTCTTATAGGGGAACAAAATTATTGACTGCTAAGTTATTGAAAATTTTAAAGAGGAGTACAGTGAAAAACCAACAGAAATTAACTAAAATAGGTGAATATTTAAATGATTAAATGCGCAAGTAAGTTAAAACCTAACGTATTGTAGTTTTAATTTACTTGCGAATTACGTTTGAAAAAACATTTTCACTGAGAAAGGTACAAAAGTTTCTAGGTTTTAGTGATTTCAAAGTTTATTTTCTGTCTCCAGCAAAATTTCAGCTCACTTTTTAATTGCCCCCTGGCTTGGCTGAGAGAAAATATGAATTCCTTTGGCTCCCACTCCAACTCAGAACCTGGCCAAATTACCTTACTCATTAGCTCACTTCTGAAACACTACATGAAATGTATTATGTAAATTCATTCATTATGCCAATTATATGCATAAAATAAATTCTCAAATTTTATATCCATTGTATATAATTGTTCGTTGTACCAATATATACATATATACATACATGCATATATATATATATATATATATATATATATATATATATATTTTCAAAAAGAAAAGAGGTATGGATGGAAACAATATACCAAAAGATGGCCGGGGGGAGTTGTGACCCCCTCACCCCGGTTAAGCATGCTTTGCGTCGCGACAACACTCCCGGAGAGCCGGTATATTGCAAAAAAGAATACGAATGTAATTGTAATGTTGTATTTCACGGTGTTTTCATATTATATATATATATATATATATATATTTATATATATAGTACCTTAAGTATCTGCAACATATATGATTTATATCAATACTTTCATCTTAATATGTTGAAAAAATTTATTCACCCTTCTTTACCACATGTAATTCTTATTCCATTCCTTAACTTATATATGGAACAGGGAAAAGGAGGTGTTTTATACCAATTTAATACCTGTTTTATTCATAATGTTTTCTTATCATGTTTTTTAAAATATTCAACGGCTTGTCGTATAGTATTTTTGATGTCACATTTACATTTCAATCCATCTTCCTTTCACTTATGCTATACAGAACATTTTCTATTAATGATCAATCTCAGGTATATATAATACAAGTAAAATAAAAATTCTTCAATTACATATATATATATATATATATATATATGAATTGAAAGATTTTAATCGAAAATTATGCATAAACTACTGTATGTACAAAAAAACCCATCTTGAGCATATCTGTTACAAATGAGTAACTATAGACCAAGATTAAGGATAAAGATAAAGGGTAACATATCGCTACAATGAAAAGGGGGATGAGAAGAATATCAGGATACAATATTCACAATTAAAAGTATATAAATATAAATAAAAATAAAAAGTAAACATGGCGGAAATGAGAAAAGGCAATAATAATTAGCTCAAGATAAAAGATTAAGACATAGAGAACAATCAATTGAAACTACACAAAAAATGGCGGTTAGTTCGAAATTGCATTCTCATCAGGACAGCCATACAATTCGAATTAAAACCGATAGAATAGCCAGTTTCTGACAATGGCGATAGTATTTAACTAGACACCATTGGAACTGTCTACTGGCTAGTGGAAGGAGAAAAATAAATCAATTGAATTACAAATCAGAAAGATAATATCTCCTCGAACAGAAATATGAACTCACAAGCATTGTTACCACGTGTAAGTTGAACAAGCGACTGAGCATTTCACCTCACTTCGTCAATGCGAGTGGCCACCGGAATGAATACATGTGAACGATACATAATATGTATGGAGACTTTCTAAAACAGTAATCAGTATAGGACTCGGGACAAGTGGAAAATAGTCAACAGTATTAGACTCAGGCCAAGTGGTAAGTTAGGTGATAAGAATGGGTGAATTCTCAAAAATGAGTTATCCAATCAAAGATAAATAATGCATGTGTAAAATTATTACGTGGTATATTTGAAATTATTAATAATATTATTTACAAATACTTCCGGATATTGGTAATTTTGACAAATGCGTTTAAGATTATTGATGTGGAGAAAGTGAAACCGAGAATCAGAAAGTCGATGTATTCGAAATAGCTGGTTTAAAATGATGTTTGTAAACAATATATATATATGTGTGTGTGTGTGTGTGTAAATTCGTCATGCTCTGTATTGCAAATTCCGAGAAATAATTTTTTCTCTATTCTATCACCAAGGTTGAAGAAAATAAACAACACAAACCGTTCAAGCTGATGTTCCCGGTGAATTAATAATGCAAATTTTGTAAGATATTTTGCAATTATCGTATTGACATGCAGTTTTTGTATATATAGAATTAGTCTAAAATTATCACCAATTCCTACTGCTTAACACGGGTCTAAACTCAAAATAAGGTTCTAAACTCTCAACGAGGGTCTAAACTCGAAGCAAGTGTCTAAACTCTAAACAAGGTTCTAAACTAAAATTCGAATTTTTGACCCCATAATAGTAGTGTTCTTATTTATATTCTACGCATTTTAAAGAAAGCAGACTATAATAAAGGGGAAATTCTCAACAATATTTATTACATTTTTAATAAAACTGTCTGAATTTCAGAATAGAATCGGGCTAACACGAACGCGTGCCTCGGTGAGGCACGAGATATTATGCTAAAGGCTTACAATCATAAATTACGTCTCGCTTTACCTCCTTGTTGACAGCAAACGGCAGGCTTTATTTGCCCTGCTATGAAATATGGTGGAAGTGCTGAGTCGTATATGCACCACTGAACGGGGCTGGAATGTTCCCATTTAGTTGGAGTAATTTCAAGTTATGATTTGGGAATAGTAAATATTTTGGAGAAATATGAAGGTGACTTGGATTGTTTGGGGGTTATTCGATTGTCGTTATGGGGGATTAATAAGAGTTGGTGTGTAAAGTAGAATATATAGTAAATAGTCAAATAGTGCAGATGTAGTAAATTGTTGCTGATGGTGTCAGTAATTCTTATTTATGATCTGAGAATTTTTGAAGTATGAGTTTTATTCCGCAATTGATTTGGTTAGGGATTTATATAGATTTAATTATTGTGTGGATTGAATGGTTTGTGTATGGTTGTATTTAATGTTCTCACAGCACTTGCAAATAAATATTTATGCGGTCATCTTCCTTCAAAGTAATTTTTACATTTTGAATAATACGAAATATGTTAGAAATAATTAATTTTAAAGCTCTTTTAGCAGAATTAACGTTTTCTAAGTAATGACATGTTTTGAGAATTACTTTATATTATTTATCTTTTCTAAACCAGATGTATATGTTTATTTTTATGTCTGTACATTGTACATTCTAATATAATAGCAATGTAGTTGCTCTTGTCTCAATTGGGTGTCGGACCGATGATCTCTTGCTGATCAGACGGTGCTTCATCCATTGAGTTATGGGAGATTATTTTTCCCTTTACATTTTTATTGGTCAGCATATTCTTTTCCTTTCCGATACAGATCGAAGTGAAATATTTTAACTGTACCACTTTTTCATTCTTTAGCTCTTTTAATATTTGGTCAAGGTCCAGTCATCATGGTCCAGTGGCCAGTCGTGTCTTGTGATTTGAAGATGTTACTGCAAATCATACGATTTTAAGATAACTGCAATTTCGGTATGAATCGAAACACAGCCATCTACTACTCCAATCTTGTAAAGAACCTAGCTGCCTTAACCGGGAATCGAACACTAGATCTCCAAACTGACCAACCGACGCTCTACCGTTGAGCTACTGGGACGAAATTGCAAGCTCGTATCGTCGAAGTGAACTCCTGCTTTCTCCTCCCTCTAATGTCAGATTGGCGGATAACTGGCAATCTGACTGACCACCTCCTGCTATTTTTACCTCAAGGTAACCTCCTGTCACTACTCTCAATTTGAAATCGGTGCCCAATCTTCCAGAATCCATTGAATCCGTACAAGCGGTACTAGATTTACTTTCAGACAGTCGACATCTTTGCACTAGCCTGTAAAGTTGATTTGTTGGGGAGCCATTGTTCTTGTTGTTGTTGAGACCCAGACCGTCCGATCTACCAGAAAGATGTAAGGTAACTGTTTGGACGATTGGGAAGTGCCACCCAATTTAAGTGGGGAAGACATCCACAGGGACGGTACCCACTTTCCCTACCACCAACCTCTCGGAAAGACTTGCGAAACCACATGTTTATAACGTGATCGTACTCCGCGTGAACACGGAAGCAGTTTTGGTAGCGGAGGGAATCGAACCGGGGCCTACCGAGTGCAATTTCCGAGCGCTAACCACTGGGCTACCGCGCCCTAGGTAGCCATTGTAAAGTTCCTTGCCACCCAAACCGGGAATCGAACTCTGGATCTCCGAACTGGCCAGCCGACGCTCTACCGTTGAGCTACTGGGACGAAGTTGCATATTCTTATTGTCGAAGTGGACTCTGCAGCTGTAATTTCGGTATTAATAAAAACTCAGCCATCTACTGATCTAACCTGCAGAGAGAGAGCTAACTGTTCATGAAAAGAACTATATTCTCAGTGGAGAATCGGATTATCTGATATCACATTTACTGGACAACGCGCCATCTGTTGAACTATAGAGTCAATTATTTAACTTCAGTCTCAGTTGTTCAATGGATAGTGCGTTATGCTGAAAATCCTAAAACATTCAACCTTAAACTAAAAATCTGATGTGGACAGCACATGACTTTCTTTATATAATGCAATGCATTTACTACTTTTACAGTAAAGAAAACAGACTATTCTTATAGTAGATATTTATGTCCTTTCCAAGATATTGAATTTTCGTCAATTAGTCGTCATTTTCATTAATTTAGCGTCATATTTATCCTTTTGGCGAAATTTTCTTTGATTTGGTAACATTTAAAAAAGTCGCCAAGTTGGCGACATTCCGCTAAATTCGTCGCCAAAATCTCGCCAAGCGTTATGGACGGAGAAGTAAGTTATTCTTACAGCAGATAAATGACTATTGTGCGTTCAAATAAAAAAGTATTACTCAAAGTATCTTTTCTCGTGAATTGAACGAGTTAGAGCCATGAGAATGGTGTCACCAAATTTATCGTATGATATTACATATGAAAAGTAAACATGTTTCTCAACAGTTAATAATATTTTTTAATTTATGGGATTTTTTGATAAATTTAATAAAAAATGTGCAATATCTCGAGAACGGTTCATGCTAGCGTTCCAAAATTTATGTCCATCGTTTTCTCAGGAAAAATTACATAAGAAATGCCTATTTGCGAAACTCTAATAAAGGTTTTGATTTTTTGATAATTTTTTGAAAATTTCACTCGAAAATTTAGGGGGGATTCTAAACATTCGATTGTGTTTTAAAACAATAGGTTTCCAGTATTCATGGATTGTGATTTTTGTACCAAATTTCATTTGAATCGCTCCATTCGTTCGTCTGTTATCGTTTCCACAGACTCACTGACACACACACACACAGACAGACACCACCTCAAAAATGTTCGATTCGTGATCAGGGATGCTTGAAACGTGCTCTCCCATCGAAAACTCGAATTCGAATTTTCGACCCGTCACAATACTTTCTTTATACATTATGTATATAAGGAAAGTGTAAGCTCTGTACTCTAGCATATTTCTTATTATGTATATAAAAAGGACAGTGTAAGCTCTGTACTCTAGCTTATGTTAAGCAATTAAAATTCGAGTGAATTTTTCTCGGATAAATTCTGTAAAAAATCGAAAATCGTTTTCGAAATCGTGCTAGATATTTTATATGCTTAACTCAGAACATCAATACCTGTATAAAATTGTTACAAAACACCGATTTTGGGCAGAAAACTTGAACTACCATATCTTTAGTACAAAAGTCATGACTTTTGGTGGGTTTTTAGAGTTTATGATGTGTTTTGAAGTGTTTCTGTAGGCAACCGCAGTTATTTGAATAGTTTGAATTTGAATTTGTTTATATTTGAATTTGAAACTTTTAGTTTTTGAAACCAAATTTATCATCCCGATCATCTGTCAATGCATTATCCAGTTGAACCTACATTGGTTTGGCAATGGCTGATAAAAGAAAATGTCGCTAAATTATTCTTTATTTTTGGTATTTCTTTTACACCACATGGAGTTTCTCTGCTCATTTCTGGAATATTTTCCAGTAAATTATCATCCCTGTGGTTTACGTGGCTGCGAATGTTTAAAAAGAAGGGTAATTTAAATCTTGAATACTCTTAAAAAATGTTCTTATAAGTTTCAGTTAAAGAAAAATACATTGAATACTCTTACATATTTTGGCAAAAAGAAAAATGCATTCTGTATTCTTAGTAAATGTTTTGGTAAAAGAACAAATGCAATCAATATGTTTACATATTTTAACAGACGAATAATACATTCCAATATTCTAAAATGTTTCGGTTGATGAACAAATACATTCAATATTATTTAAATATTTAGTATAAAAAATTACAATTCAATATTTTAAATGTTTCGGCTAAATAAAAATACAAACCAATATTCTAAAGTGTTATGGCTCAAGAACAAATGCATTCAATATTCCCAAATATTTCGGCGAAAGAACAAATACATTTAATGTTGTTAAATGTTTCAGATAAAGAACAAATACATTCAATATGCTCAGATGATTCAGCTAAAGAAAAATACATATAACATTTTTAAAGTTTCGGCTAAATAAAAATACAATTCGATATTCTTAAATGTTTTGGCTAAAGAACAAATATATTCAATATTCTCAAACGTTTCAGCTAAAGAACAAATGTATTCGATATTCTTAAAGTCACAGCTAAAGAACAAATAAATTCCATATTCTTACATGATGTAGCTAAAGAACAATACATATAATATTTTAATAGTTTCTGCAAAAAAACATACAATCCAATACTCTTAAATATTTCGGTTAAGGAATATATTCAATATTCTCAAATATTTCAGCCAAAGAACAAATGTATTTAATATTCTTAAAATCTTAGCTAAAGAACAAATGAATTCCATATTCTTACGTGATTCAGCTAAAGAAAAATATATATACTATTTTAAAAGTTTCTGTAAAATAAACATACAATCCAATATTCTTAAATGTAATTGCTAATAAATACATTCAACATTTTCGAATGTTTCAGCTAAAGAACAAATGGATTAAATGTTTTTAAATGTTTCCGCTAAAGAACAAGTAAGTTCAGCTAAAGAGAAATATATATAATATTTTAAAAGTTTCGGTTAAATAAAAATACAATCTAATATTTTTAAATATTACGGCTAAAGAACAAATATATTCAATATTCTCAAATGCTTCGGCTAAAGAACAAATATATTTAATATCCTTAAATGTTTCAGATAAAGAATAAATAAATTAAATATTTTTAAATGATTCAGCTAAATAAAAATACATATAATATTTTAAAAGTTTCGGTTAACTAAAAATAAAATCCAATATTCTAAATGTTACGGTTAAAGAGCAAATACCTTAAATATTTTCAAATATCATAGCAAAAGAACAAATACACTCAATATATTTCAATATTTTAACTAAAGAAAAATGCATTAAATATAAAATATTTCGGTAAACAAACAAATGCATTTATTATTCTAGAGTTTTCTGGCTTAGAAATATTACATTCAATAGTCCTAAATGCTTCTGTTTTAGCAAAGTAACACATACATTCAATATTTTATAATATTTCTATTAAGAGATAATGTTTTATTAAAAAAAGAAAGAAAATTTAACGTATTTTCATGTCTACCAAAACATTAAATAATATACCTCAAATGTTTTAATATATAAACGAAATATTCCAGTTGGATTTGGTACTATTTCATTCTTGGTATTAATTGAATATCAATATTATTTAGATTTCAGTTCGGCACGCATATAATTGAATTATATTTTGCCAGTAAAGGTTTAAATTATGGAACAATTTCTTTATCGTGGACATAAATGAAATGAAAATAGATCTTTCATAAATAAATCAAAATAATTGAAAGAAAACTAATGCATTGCTCATATCAGATTTTTTTTTGCATTCAAGGAATTTATATTATTTTTTAATGCATTGAATCACATACCAAGCAGCTCACTAATGAAATTATCTCAATCTTATCATTTCGGAACATAACGCCATCTGATAACATTTCTTCTAGACGTCGTAAGTTTTATGTGTCTGAAAATGGTTGTGCCATGTATAATAATCAGCTTTGTCCCAGGAGTTAGACTTTTAGGGGGCATTTTTTCATGCATATATGATTTTGAACTTGTCTTCGGATATATCTGATAAGGAAGTCAGGATTTTATAAGAAATATGTTATTCAATTGCAGTTTTTCTTTTTCTTCGTAAGATCTTGTTCCCCGTTATCTTGGCTTAAAAATAAAAGATGGCGAGGAAAAGTGGTAATGTATATTTCAGTGCGACTGTAAAAATGTAATTGAGGGAATAGTATACTGATCCGTTTGAAATGCATCAGCATTTAGTGCGGGTGCAATATACTCGGCTTCTATATGCTTTAATCGCGGGTGCAATGTGATCAGATTTTGTATGCTTTTATAGCGAGTGCAATGTATTCAGATTTTGTGTGCTTTTATAGCGGGTGCAATATGCTCAGATTTTGTATGCTTTTATCGCGGGTGCAATGTGCTCAGCTTTTGTATGTTTTTTTCGCGGGTGCAATATGTTCAATTTTTGTATATGGAATAAAGTTTGTGCAAATAAAAACAATGAGAAAAATATGGAAGAGAGAATGTTAAAAGTGTTTCGATTTTTACCGAGATTTGAGGTCTGCACTGGCATAATTTTAAAAATTTTGCCTAGCCCACCTCGATATTAAAATTTGATCTAGCCCGATCTCCAGAATTTTTTTTTTCAAAATAATTCATCCGATCCCAACCGGGCCCGAAGACACGCAAAACATGGCCCGATTATTTTTTCAATACATTAAAGCCTGTCTAAGGCTAAAACAGTGTCGCCTTGTATCATGAACAAAATTTGAATTAAACACGAATTAGTCTAAAAAACCTTGCTGTCCCAATCGGAAATAGAATCACTTATTATCCGTTTATTAAGAATTTTGTTTCACAGCAATTTCAAATTTGTCTGTTAGTTTAAATTACTCTATTTCAATTTTTATCTATATTTGGCTATTTCGTTATTACAAACATGACCTGTACTCTGAGTCAGGACAGGTTCGAATCCTCTAACCGCCTGGGGCGGGACAACCCATTATTTTAGCACGGGTATTGCACTCGGAGGACCCGAGTTCGATTCCCGGCTCTGCCCATACTGTTCCATTGTTTACGCAGAGTATGGCCACCTTAAATATGTGGATCTGTAAATCCTTCCGAGAGATTGGGGAAGGGGAAGAAGAGTAAGTCCCCTGTTGATATCGTCCCTACTAGGCTTCAATTTTAATTGGGTGGTCCATTGGGTGATACTGTCCATCCGATCAGATACCTGACACCTTCGGGTAGGTCGGGCCTCCACTTCGACAATAAGAACTTGCAATGTTGTTTCAGTAGCTCAACGGTAGAGCGCTGGGTGTCCAATTCGGAGATCCAGTGTTCGATTCCCTGTTGGGGCTGCAGGGCTCTTTACAAGACCTCCGACCTAGATGTCTCAATCTTAAATCAGGGAGAGTACATAATTGTTTTCTTATACCTAAAACAGGACAGTATTAAGTATAATCCAATATGAAACACGTGGCAAAAATTGTCAGGCAGAAGGTCCATAAAGGAGCGGAGAGGGCAAAATTTGAGATTCCAGTTCGAAAAATTTTATATTCCTGTGGGCAAAATGTTGGTCCCTATGGATGTCGCCCTCACTGGATTCTGGTTTAAATTGGGACACACTGTCCCTTCTGTCCAAATAGATACCTAGAATATTTTTAAAGGCCAGGATCGAATGCAAAATATGTAAATAACAAAAAATGAAAGGCATTATTGACATATGAAACACATAATTAGAATTTGGATCTTGAGTTTTAGAAATCTATTGATTGGAGTCATCGGTTGTGTATGTATTACTTATCAAAATAATATAATATATGGACTATATTGTTTAGAGGATTGTCAGCAATTTTTTATAGGTCTGTTAATTGCCAAATTATATTTGCTAGAAGTATAAGTATTTATAAATATAAGTGGCTGTTTCGGTAATTTGACCTCACTTTGAAAATTCGTCACGTTGGCGAGATTTTGGCATATTAATCGCCAATGTAGACAATTTTTTGCCACGTGTTTCATATTTGGTTATACTTAATACTGTCCTGGTTTATGTATTTTTTTTAGATATATTTAGTCAAAAGACGTACGATATCTCAGGAACGGTTCAAACTAGCATTCTAAATTTTGTGTCATTCAATTTATGGTAAAAAATTATTTGACATTATTGAATGTTCAGTTTTTCTATGATTTTTTCAATAAATTCATTCGGAAATTTTAGTGTCTTTGATTGCATTTAAAATTATTAGAATTAACGTTTGATGGCATTTAAAATCAAGAATCCAGTATTCAACGATTCCAATAATCGTACTTCACGGATTGCAATAATCGTAATAAGAAACCAGTATCACGGATTGCAATAATCTTTCGAAATGCTCCATTCGTTCCTGAGATATCTCATCAGTAGTCTCAGGGACACACACACTTACACATACACACACACATACTCTCTCTCTCTCACATACTCTCTCTCTCACATACTCTCTCTCTCACCTACTCTCTCTCGCTCACTCTCTCGCTCACATACTCTCTCTCACATACTCTCTCTCACATACTCTATCACACACTCTCTCTCACACATACTCTCCCTATCACATACTGTCTCTCACACACACACGCGTACTCTCTCTCTCTCACACACACATACTCTCTCTCACACACACACATACTCTCTCTCTCACACACACGTAGTCTCTCACTCACATACACACATACTCTCTCACACACACGTAGTCTCTCTCTCACACACACGTAGTCTCTCTCTCTCACACACACACACATACTCTCTCTCACACACACACGTAGTCTCTCTCTCACATACACATACTCTCTGTCTTGCTCACATACTCTCTCTCGCTCACTCTTTCGCTCACATACTCTCTCTCACATACTCTCTCTCACATATTCTATCACACACTCTCTCTCACCTTCCTGACCGTCCAAACAGTTACCATACACCTTTCTGGTAGGTCGGACGGTTTGGGTTTCAACAACAACACTCTCTCTCACAGATACTCTCCCTATCACATACTGTCTCTTACACACACGCGCGTATTCTCTCTCACAGATACTCTCCCTATCACATACTGTCTCTTACACACACGCGCGTACTCTCTCTCTCACACACACACATACTCTCTCTCACACACACACATACTCTAACTCTCACACACACGTAGTCTCTCTCTCACATACACACATACTCTCTCACACACACACATACTCTCTCTCACACACACACATACTCTAATTCTCACACACACGTAGTCTCTCTCTCACATACACACATACTCCCTCACACACACACCCATACTCTCTCTCACACACACGTAGTCTCTCTCTCACATACACACATACTCTCTCACACACACATACTCTCTCTCACACACACACATACTCTCTCTCACACACACACATACTCTAATTCTCACACACACGTAGTCTCTCTCTCACACACACACATACTCTAATTCTCACACACACGTAGTCTCTCTCTCACATACACACATACTCTCTCACACACACACGCATACTCTCTCTCACACACACGTAGTCTCTCTCTCACAAACACACATACTCTCTCACACACACATATACTCTCTCTCTCACACACACACATACTCTCTCTCACACACACACATACTCTCTCTCCCTCTCACATACACACATACTCTCTCAACACACACACATACTCTCTCTCTCTCACACACACACACACACATACTCTCTCTCTCTCACACACACATAGTCTCTCTCTCACACACACACATAATCTCTCTCACTCTCTCTCTCACACACACATACTCTCTCTCTCTCTCTGTCACACACACACATTCTCTCTCTCTCTCACACACACATAATCTCTCTCATTCTCTCTCTCACACACACACATTCTCTCTCTCTCTCACACACACATAATCTCTCTCATTCTCTCTCTCTCACACACACACACACTCACATACACAGAGACACCACCCCAAAACAGTTCGATTCAAGTTCAGAAGTACTTGAAACGTGATTTTCCTTCGAGAACTCGTATTCGAATTTTTGAACATGTCACCATACTTTTCCATTACATCATACTATGTGTGTATAGGGACAGTAAAAATGAGTCTAAAGTGCAAGTCACGTGTAATCCGCTTTAAGATCTTAATATTAATTACTCTTATATTAAAATTGATGTATAACTAAATATTTACATTTTCACAAACCAGGATTTAGATGCAGATAAACCAGTTTCCGTGGTAGTAGAAAAATTGCTCGATTTGCGATGTCTCAAAGAGAGAATGAGGAAAGTTTCCCTTGCACTAATAACATGCATGATAAATAGCCTCCAACCGAGACTCTTTCAACAATATCTTCCCTTTACATCAGGATGAAATAATTCAAAAATATCGCCACTGACAAATCTAAAGCGATAAAAAGAAATCTGGTATTTTCTGTAAAGCATTGAAGACGAAATTTTGGCGATGCTTATCTGAGCAGGAGATGAAAACAAAAAAGTCTGTGGGCAACACATGACATTCCTTATATAATGCATTAAATTTACTACTTTTACAGTAAAAAAAATAGGTTAATTTTATAGATACTTATACTCTTACCAAGATATTGAATTTTCGTCAATTAGCCGTCTTTTTAATCGATTTAGCGTCATTTTTAACAATTTGGCCAGATTTTCGCTAATATGGCAACAGTTAAAAAGTCGCCAAGTTGGCGACATTCCGCCAATTTCGTCGCCAAAATCTCGGCAAGCGTTATGGGCGGAGAACTTAGTTATTCTTATAGCAACTAAATGACTATTGGCGTTCAAATACAAAAATATCATTCAAAGTATCTTTTCTCATGAATGGAACGATATCCACGAGAATGATGTCACCAAATTTATCGTATGCTATTACATATGAAAAGTGAACGTGTTTCTCAACAGTTAATATTTTTTTTTAATTTATGGGATTTTTTGATAAATTTATTTGAAAAGTGTGCAATATCTCGGGAATGGTTCATGCTAGCGTTCTAAAGTTTATGTCAATCATTTTCTATGGAAAAATTATATATGAAATGTCTATTTGCGTTACTTTATTAAAGGTTTCGATTTTTTGATGATTTTTTTTCTCAAAAATTTAGGGGGGTTCTGAACATTCTACTGTGCTTCGAATCGCTCCGCCATTCGTTCGCGAGATATCGTCTCCACAGTCTCACTGACACACACACACACATACTTTCACAGACACATACACACACACACACATACTTTCACACACACACACACACACACACACACACACACATACTTACACACACACATACTTTCACAGACACATACACACACACATACTTTCACACACACACACACACACGCACACATACTTTCACATACACACACACACACGCACACATACTTTCACACACACACACACACACACACACGCACGCACATACTTTCACAGACACATACACACACACACATACTTTCACACACACACACATACTTTCACACACGCATACACACTTTCACACACACACACACATACTTTCACACACACGCACACACACACACACGTACACACACATACTTTCACACACATACACACACACACACACATATGCACAGACATCACCTCAAAAATGTTCGATTCGTGAAGGGATGTTTGAAACGTGTTCTCCCGTCGAAAACTCGAATTCGAATTTTCGACCCCGTCACAATACTTTCTTTATACATTATATGTATATAATGAAAGTAAAAACTGGGTTAACGTAGTAATTCCCTTCCCTTTCCATATAGTATTTTTTTTTTCTTGTAAAATTTGCATGCGATATAAACTTTAACGTTGACAGATTTGTTGTTGACAACATTGACATTTAAAACATTGGCATTGTATCTGAAGAATGGCGATTTGTCTTTTAATGTACACGGAAAAACACAATTGCATCATTTATAAATATCATGAATCCATTATATATATATATATATATACATATATATATATAGATATATAGATATAATCTATCTATTTCTTCAGAAACATACATATTTTGTGTCTACTTCGTCAAAATACTTGGACTTGAGAACGAATTTTACGAATTGAACATTTCCATTTTTTTAGGCTTAGCCCTTTTTCCACGTGTATAGCGATATAGCTTGATTTTTTAAGTTTTTCTTTATTCGTTTCCGTACCTTTGAATTTTGTTGATTTTCTGTAACTTGATAACTCGTGTTTTGTATTTCTTTCCATTTGATTGATGATTTGCTGTTTTATATTTTATTCTGTGGGTGTTTTAGAAAGTTAGGTTTATCGTGTTGCAGCTTCTTACTTTTCGTTCATTGGAATTTCAAACTACTATTATTATATTATATCTATATAATAAAAGGCAATGTCTGTGTGTGTGTCTGTCTTATACACTATACGTTCAGCGACCGCACTTCGGAGAGCTACGAAATTTGGCAGAGATTTTTTCAGAGACCCGAGGGAGTGGGAAGGGGACACGTGAAAACAAATTTTTAAAATTTTAATTATTTTTTTAGTTATTTAATGTTTTATGCGATTTCGACCTTTTTTTGCCGTTTTGCCCTTTTTCCTCCACGATCCGGACGTCGTAGAAAAAAACAAATCACACCAGCGGAAAGAGCAGACAATTGCGAGTAAAAATATATCAATTTCAAATTTTAATTTCGATTTCTAATATTTTTTAAAGATGTTAAAACAAAAGTCACTTTCGGCTCAAAAAAACCAACTTTCGATTTTAAATCATTCCATCGTAAAAACTACTCATAATTTCGACTAATAATTTACATTTTTAGAAAGGTCAAGGATCTGGCAATCTTACAAGTCCAATCTGGTCAAGAAATAATGAAAATTGCCTGCAGGATCGCAATTTTAAAGACGTCATGATTTTATATTTCTTGCCCAATACTTGGCGAAGAGCCTGGTATGTGGGTCACCACACGTCAGGTATTGACGCTACATGGACCGATCTCGTAAAGTGGAGTAAATAAAGAAATACATAATACCAATAATTAAAATGAAGAGGCTTAATTTTAAACAATAACAAATAATTTATTTCATTAAGATAAAACCTTATTTAATATTTGATAAAGTCAACAATTCCACAATGAATGTGTAATAATTCCAGAACTCGTAATAACTCATTTAATTTTACAATCATGCAACAAAACCATTATAATTAACACACCGTGTCATTCCTACTTTACCTATAGGATAAAATGTCTCACATACAATATTTCAATTCATATACTGAAAAATCTCCTTTATCAATATCTGCCTTACGTGTGGCATACATTTCACACTTGCATAATTAAATTCAATAAACCCTTTTATCACTCCTAACACTATTCTTAATCAATAGAGAGAGCGAGGGAGAGAGCATACTGAACAATTGACCTTCGTGCAAAAATACATGTAAAGAAATTGCCTACCTCGGACATCGCCGTCGACCCGAACTTGTCATCGGCAGGAGGAAACGGACTTCTCCGATGGGCTCCGAGTCTTATCGTCGCGCTCTTGCGACCACCTTTCAGCACTGTCCAAATTCAACTCCTCTCTCGATTTTCAAATTTTAAAAGTTTAAGTCTCTCTTCATCTCTCCCCTCTCTCTTAGGCCCCCAGACTCTCATTGGTTCCGTAAATATATAACTCCGCCTTCCGGCTATCTAACTGGCCGAAGCCCCCCTTGAAATATCAGATATTTGAGTATTGTCTTTTGGTGCAGAAAGTTCTCACGGACATTTTCCCATGTCCATCTGGAAATTAATTGACCTCTCGGGTCAGGGAATTCAACCCCTTCCGTCTGATATAGCACCAAGTGCTGACGTGAATACGAGAAGCACCCTTTTTCATTCTCGAACTACGTCCGGTCCAGCTGTGTCCAAGGGAACGTTATATGAATTGTCTCGCTGTATGAGGGACCATCTTCTTAGATCCACTTCCACTTTCAAAATAGCAATGTTATATTGGGAATTGAAAATTACAATATAACAGAGCCGTTTCTTCCCCGACATCCCACCCCCCCGCAGTAGTTTTTCCCCCGTCTCCATAGAGACCACGCTTCGGATTTTAAATGTATTAAGAGCTTAGCATATGTATTGGATACATCGGGTGAAATTGTTATATTTATATGATATTTTAAATGGATATTTTAATTTATGGATATTTTAAATAATTTAAATGATTGAATTATGGTGGATTGAATTCTGGTGATGTATTTGAAATTATTATATTTATAGATTGGTGGAACGATATGGATGATTCATAGAATGATATGGATTTTTTAAATGGATATTTTAATTCATGGTTATTTTAAATGGATATTTGAATTTATGGATATTTTAAATGGATATTTCAATTTTATGGATATTTTAAATGATGGAACGATGGATATTTTAATTTTATGGATATTTTAAATAGCATATGGTTATTATAAAATTAAAATTAGCGCGCGGGAAGTTAGCGCACGGGAATCGCACTCGGTAGTCCCGGATTCGATTCCCGCCACTGCCTAAACTGCCTCCGTGTTCAAGCGGAGTACGATCACATTAAACATGTCCGTAAGTCCTTCCGAAAGGTTGGTTGTAGGGGAAGGAGGGTACGGTTCCTGTGGATGCCTCTGCCACTGGTTTCCGGTCTAAATTGGGTGAATAAAAAGAAAGTTGTGGAGAATGTCGCGGAGGGCGAAGTACCCCAGTGGTTAGCGCGCGGGATTTGCGCTTGGTAGGCCCGGGTTCGATTCCCAAAATTGCCGACTTGTTCACGTCCGTAAGTCCTTCCGCCCCCCCGGAGTATCCGGTCCGTAAGTATTCGCCCCCCCCCCCCCTGGAGACATTTTATGTTAACCTAGTTTCTATTTATGTGACACAGCATTTAGATATATTTATATAGGGTAAATAGGTAACTTGCTTCCTTTAAAATTTTCGCCCCCCCCCCGGACAAAAAGTCCTGAAAGAAACACCGTTCGCCAGTGGCGGAGTTATGACTGTAAAGCCATCCTACATACGCCCCTGGTTGCTAAAAGGGGCAGTAACTTAGTAAGGGTGGTCGTTAAGAAAAATTTCGCTACGCTATCCTTTTCTTACAATCCCTATCCCAAACTGCAGTAGCTATATAACTTTCTTTACATTCTCCTCTGGAAAATCACCCTAATTGGCATACCAACATCGATTTCATCTGTCACATAAGCGCACCTCCCATTCCTCGACATCGCAGGAATCCGGACACAGTCACCGCCTGTCACAGACCGGACAAGTCACTGTGACGTTTCACCATTGTCATGTCAGGATGCAGTAGCGATGCAAGGTTAACGTGTAGTGACTGTGATTGTGTCGTTTGTAAGAGCTCGGTTCGACTTTCTATTAAGTTAAGAGATCACAGGTTAATGCCAGAGTGAATGGATCTTTTCTCTCTAGTTATCTGGACGTCCATCTGAGAGTCAATATCCATCTATAATTGTGTTACTGTGTGAATGGTAATGGGTATATAGAGGTGGAAAGAAGACGATACTACTGTTCCAGCAGGACCGTAGAAGGAATTGAAAAGGGGCTGGATGAAAATTCAAGGGGGGCTCAACAGTCTTAAAGGTGAGGCTCACCAAAAACACAATTAAATATTATAATTTATAAGACATAATAGTTGCTATTATATATTTCAATCCATATAAATTATTAACAAATAATTGCAGATTTATATTTGCAAGCTAAGAGCTGGTTATTAATATCCATATAGCTACTATACATCAAAATTAATCCTTTCTGGTAGGTCGGACGGTCTGGGTCTCAACAACAACAACAACATCAAAATTAATATACAATAATTGCAATCGATTTTAGTGTAAACATTAACCAGTAATAACGCTGTTAATAATTTGTAGAAATATTCTGAAAGTTAATGCTCAATATTAACTCTTAACTACTTATCAGTTGATTTTGACTCTAATGTATAACAGTGAGCTTCAAAATAATATAAAAGTATCCTGATTCCTATTGTCATAATTTTTAAATATTTTTAAATTAAATATGTAAATAAAAGGATCATTAGTATAATCACAAATTCAGCTAAATTAAAAAATCTTTAGTCATAAAAAAAGTCTTTGCAGGGAAAGTAAAAAATACATTGGGGAGGGACCTCCTCTGGAGGCCGGACCCTCCCACCCCAATGGTGCCCCCCATGGGAGCCCTGGACCCGGTCACACCTTGGTTGAATTAATAATGAAACCCCCTGACCAACTGTTCTTCCAACAGAACTACAAAATCTGATGTGGACAGCACATGACTTTCCTTGCAGACTCATGTCCTTGTTCTCGTTATTTTTTCAATATTTCGTTAAATCGAGTTTAATTGCACACACACACTAAAAAAAGACATTATTTTACATTACATTGAATTTGCACTTTCGCTTCCATTTTCGTTTTCATTGGGAAGCAGCATAAAAAAAAAGAAATTCTCCAGAACGGCCAGTGCTAGAGGAATTGGTTTGGTGTTATGTCATATGTTTTCATCGTCAAAAATTACTTATAAAACAAGCATTTTATTGATATATTTGAGCATACGTTTTATTTTACATTTTGACGATTTTTGCAGGTCATTTCGCAAAAAAGGGCACGTTCTTTTTTCTGAATTCTACCAAAATCTAATCAGCACCAGGTTAACCCATTAGTGACTTATCCACCAAATTTTGTGAAATTCGGTAGATTAGTGCTTTAGCTAGATAGATAAAGACATTTTTTGCGGGCCATTTCGCAAAAAAAGACGGATACTTTTATTCCGAATCGTACCAAAAACTAATCAGCACCAAGGTCACACACAAGTGACTTACCTACCAAATTTTATGAAACTTGGTCCATTAGATTTCGAGTTAGAGTGGATACATACATTACACAGTGGATACATACATTACCACACTCCACATAACTTATCCACCAAATTTTGTGAAGTCTGATAGAGTGGATAATACGTTGCACAAATAGACAGACACACAGACACACACACAGATAAAGGTGGAGTAGAGAAAATATGAAAAAACTTCAATATCTCGAGCACGACTAGTCCTAGTGTAATGGGGTTGGTCTTATTATTTTCTTCACTAAAAATTACGTATAAAACAAGCATTTAAAGGATACATTTGAGCATACGTAGTTTCTTATTTCAGATTTTGACGATTTTTGCTTGCCAATTTGAAAAAAAAAGGCAGGTATATTTTTTCGAATCGTACCAAAATCTAATCAGCATCCGGGTAACTCACAACCGACTTATCTACCGAATTTCGTGAAATTCGGTCCATTAGTTTTTCAGCTAGAGTGAATGCAGGCTTTTGAGGGCCATTTCGCTAGAAAAGGCGGGTTCTTTTATCCCGAATTTTACCCAAAACTAATCAGCACCAAATTTCCTACAAGTGACTTACCTACCATATTTTATGAAATTCGGTCAATTAGTTTTTAGTTAGAGAGGATACAAAATCTGCACAGACAGACAGACACACACACACAGACACACAGACATACACACAGACGTCACGCTAAAAGTAGTTTCCTCGTATTTTAGAGGTCCGAAAACGCGTAGATCCGTAAAAATCTCGAGTTGCGATTTTTGACACGATTCTAATGCTTTCCCTATACATTACCATGTATTGCAGGGAAAGTAATATTTATACCATCGGAATTGGTATAAATACCAGTGAAAAAATTTACTTTGGAAACAAATAGGGACTACAAGGACTAATTCTCTGTCTTGGCTATGATGAGAAAGCCAATAATTTAAATTCCATTAAAATATGTTGGAACTTCATTTTATATACAATCTCTACAATACAATTACTTTGTTGAATAAATATTTTCGTTTATTTCAGATATATGGAGAGAGTTGGAGGGGGCCCTGGAGGAATCTGCTCTGGGCCCCATCTAGGCTAAGTCTGGGCCTGCCTATAGGCAGGTTCTGTAAAGCATGATGCAAATCCTTACTTTAGATATTTCGATAAAATATTTCGAAATTTAATGAGGAACACTGTAGTAGTATAATTGTTTACACCATTTAAGCCTGAGTTTAAAAATCTTTCTGTCATCAAATCTAAAGCCAAGTTAAACAAAACTTATAAAAGAAAGTTTGTCCCGAAGCAAGCAGGTGCTAAACATTTCTTTTTTCTCTTGAACTTTTTTAACCTGGAGGGGTGGGCGTCAGCATTTTTCACCCCCAAGGCTTGGGACTTTTAATGCAAGATGGGCAATTAAGGGGTTGTTTATGCTGGGTGTTGTTTTCGTAATTTGTCTCTGCAGAATGAGGGACTCGGTTGTTTGATCTTCACCGCGTCTTAGTGGAGTGAGGATGCGAATGCGATTTATGACGCGCGAAAGCATGAGAAGAATAGAATGAAGTGCTGCTATTTAAGAACATTGGCTCTTTAATGTGCAGGGAAAGACAAAGGGTACAATTAAATTCTGCTGGAAGGATTTAGGCAAGATCACCATATGGAGATGTGACGTTTATGCTTTGTTACTTTCCCTGCAATGCATGCTAATGTATAGGGAAAGTATTGGAATCGTGTCGGAAATCGCAACTCGAGTTTTCGACGGATCTACACGTTTCGAGACCTCTAGAAGACGAAAAAACTATTTTTAGCGTGACGTCTGTGTATGTGTCTGTCTGTGCAATGTATGTATCCACTCTAGTCACAAAACTAGTTAACCAAAGTTCTCAAAATTTGGTAGATAAGTCACTTGTGTGTGATCCTGGTGCTGATTAGATTTTGGTACGATTCGGGAAAAAAGAACCTGCTTTTCACTTTATGAAATGGCCAGAAAATATCGTCAAAATCTAAAATAAAAGATTACGTATGTTCAAATGTATCCATTAAATACTTGTTTTATACGTAATTTTTGACGGCGAAAAGAGAAAGACCAACCCCATAACTCTAGAACTAAAGGTCACTTTTTGACCCATTCTGAATTCAGAATGTTTACTTACAGAAAAAATACTACTCCAAGCACAAAAAATACAAAATCGTCACACAAAGTAGTACATCAGTGCCACCTAACCGAAAAAATTCAATACTATTTCAATTTTTTCGGAACATTATATGATTCTGAAATTGCACGTCACTTTTTGACTCACTCTGAATTCAGAATATTTACTTACAGCAAACTTACTACTTCAAACACAAAAAAATACAAAATGGTCACACAAGATAGTACATCAGTGCCACCTAACCGGAAAAATTCAATAATCTTTCAATTTTTCGGAACATTAAATTATTCTGAAATTGCGCGTCACTTTTTGACCCATTCTGAATTCAGAATGCTTGCTTACAGCAAACATACTACTTCAAGCACAAAAAATACCAAATCGTCACACAAGCTCACTCTGAATTCAGAATGTTTACTTACAGCAAACATACTACTTCAAACACAAAAAAATACAAAATCGTCAGACAAGATAGTATATCAGTACCACCTAACCGAAAAAATTCAATACTATTTCAATTTTTCGAAACATTAAATGATTATGAAATTGCGCGTCACTTTTTGACTCACTCTGAATTCAGAATATTTTTTACTTACAGCAAACATACTACTTCAAAGACAAAAAATTACAAAATCGTCACACAAGATAGTACATCAGTGCCACCTAACCGAAAAAATTCAATACTATTTCAATTTTTTCTGAACATTATATGATTCTGAAATTGCACGTCACTTTTTGACTCACTCTGAATTCAGAATATTTACTTACAGCAAACATACTACTTCAAACACAAAAAAATACAAAATCGTCACACAAGATAGTACATCAGAGCCACCTAACCGAAAAAATTCAATAATCTTTCAATTTTTCGGAACATTAAATTATTCTGAAATTGCGCGTCACTTTTTGACCCATTCTGAATTCAGAATGTTTACTTACAGCAAACATACTACTTCAAACACAAAAAAATACAAAATCGTCACACAAGATAGTACATCAGTGCCACCTAACCGAAAAAATTCAATACTATTTCAATTTTTCGGAACATTATATGATTCTGAAATTGCACGTCACTTTTTGACTCACTCTGAATTCAGAAAATTTTTTACTTACAGCAAACATACTACTTCAAAGACAAAGAATTACAAAATCGTCACACAAGATAGTACATCAGTGCCACCTAACCGAAAAAATTCAATACTATTTCAATTTTTCGGAACATTAAATGATTCTGAAATTGCGCGTCACTTTTTGACCCATTCTGAATTCGGAACGTTTACGTACAGCAAACATACTACTTCAAGCACAAAAAATACAAAATCGTCACACAAGATAGTACATCAGTGCCACCTAACCGAAAAAATTCAATACTATTTCAATTTTTCGGAACATTAAATGATTCTGAAATTGCGCGTCACTTTTTGACCCATTCTGAATTCGGAACGTTTACGTACAGCAAATATACTACTTCAAGCACAAAAAATACAAAATCGTCGCAAAAAATATTATATCAGTACCACCTAACCGAAAAAATTCTACTATTTCAATTTTTCGAAGCAGTATATGATTTCTGAAATTCCACGTCACTTACCACCCATTCTAAATTCCACCCATTCTAAATTCGGAATATTAACTTACACTAAACATATTACTTCAAGCACAAAAAGCATAAAATCGTCGCACAAAAAATTATATCACTGCCACCTAACCGAAAAAAAGCTACTACTTTAATTTTTTGGAACATTATATGATTCTGAAATTGTGCGTCACTTTTTGACCCACTCTGAATTCAGAATGCTTACTTACAGCAAACATACTACTTCAAGCACAAAAAATACAAAATCGTCGCAAAAAAGACAAACCCAGATACGGACAATAGCGAGCATTGTACGCGTTCACCATTGTCAGCATTTAAAGGTCTTTGATTCAATCGCTCAACGAATCCACTTCTCTGGAATCCTCCGTAGATTACACCGCTGATTTGCGAATCGACGCAATGTAATAAATTACGTGCGAGAATCAGCTTCTCTTCAGCGACGTTATCTTTGCTATCGCGCTGTAGCATTCTCCGGAGTTTTTCAGACGCTGCCGACGCTAAAGATACGGCGACCGGTGTTCGGATTGCCCATGATAGAAATCGTCGGTGTTGGAGAAATGACTTACACCTGCTTTTCTTGCAGCATACCTGTGTATTGGTTTCCCTTTTCACTTTCCCTGCAATACATGGTAATGTGTAGGGAAAGTATTGGAATCATGCCGAAAATCGCAACTCGAGTTTTCGACGGAGCTACACGTTTCGAGACCTGTAGAATACGAAAAAACTATTTTAGCGTGACGTCTGTGTGTGTGTCTGTCTGTCTGTGAAATGTATGTATCCACTCTAACTCAAAAACTAATGAACCGAATTTCATAAAGTTTGGTACGTCACTTGTGTGTCACCCTGGTGCTGATTAGTTTTCGGTACGATTCAGGATAAAAGAACCCGCATTTTTTTTGCGAAATGGCCCGCAAAAACTGTTTCCTGTATCCACTCTAGCTGAAAAACTAATGGATTGAATTTCACAGAGTTCGGTAGATAAGTCGCATGTAGTTTACCCTGGTGCTAATAAGATTTTAGTACGATTCGGAAAAAATAACCTGCCTTTTTTTGCAAAATGGTCCTCAAAAATCGTCAAAATCTGAAATAAAAACTACATATGCTTAAATATATCCATTAAATGCTTGTTTTATACGTAATTTTTAACAATGGAAAGAATAAGATCAATCCCATTACACCAGGACTAGCCGTTCTCGAGATATTTTAGTTTTTTCGTGTTTTCTCTACGCCACTTTTGAAAATAAGTCCAGTTACCAAATGAGAACGAAAATTGAATTAATGAATTAAATTTAATTGAAATACTGAGAACGTAAATATAAGTCTGCAAGGAAAGTTATGTGTTGCCCACATCCGATTTGTACTTTCCCTGCAATACATGGTAATGTATAGGGAAAGTATTGGAATCCTGCTGAAAATCGCAACTCGTGTTTTTGACGGATCTACACGTTTTGGGACCTGTAGAATACGAAAAACCTATTTTTAGGGTGACGTCTGTGTGTGTGTGTCTACCTGTGCAATGTATATATCCACTCTAACTGAAAAACAAATGGTCAAAATTTCATAATATTTGGTAGGTAAGTCCCTTTTGGGTGACCCTGGTGCTGATTAGATTTTGGTACGATTTGGAATAAATAGGTATCTTCTAGATAGGGTATCTTCTTGGACGGCGGGAGCAGTGCAACCCAATTTAGACGGGAACCCAGTATGGCGGCATCCACAGAGATTGTACCCTCCTTCCCTTTATCACCAACCTATCGGAAGGACGTACGGACCCACATATTTAACGTGCGCATACTCTGCGTCAACACGGGAACAGTTTGGACACGGGAATCGAACTCGGGTCGTCTGAATTCAATCCCCGCGAGCTAACCACTGGGATGTCCCACCCCTACATCACAATGTTGTCATTTCGAATCTATCTTTCCAATAGTGAATTTCACCATTAACTACTACAGAAGTACTCCAGAAGTAACTGTTATGCAGCAGTAACTCCGGAAGTAACTGCTGTATACATTTCTAATGGCCTAGCAGCAGCTCTAGGGCGTTTTCGGATTTTATTCCGATTGCTGTAAAACTATTTTCGCTTTGGTAGCATTTTATAGTATTAAGGAACCGAATATCAGCTGGATTAATAACCTGGTAAATATTTAATCTGTGATCATAAAACGTTAGTTTTCTGAAATACTGTTGTTATGTTGATATGTCAACAACAAGACATATAATTGTTAACTGCATTATTAATCCCATTTTAATCGTAATTGTTCGTGACAATCATAGTTACGAAATGCTCCGTTCATAAGAACTAAGCATAAGACAAAATTGTTAACTGCATTAATAAGAACATTATTGTTATAATTATCAGTTCAAGACATAGTTGCGAAACGCTTTTATTCAGTTATCGGTCATCTGCGTGGCGTTTCTGCCAGCAACCAATCACGGAGAAGTTGGAAGTCGGTTTGACCAATTAAATCTTTGCCTACACTGAAACTGTAAAAATTGTATATTAACAGATATTTAATTAACCAAGGTTTAAATCGATATTGTAAGCGCGTTTCGCATCAACGGGTTTATATTAGTTTATATATAAAATTTCAGAACTGTAGGTTTTTCCGTCTGTTCGCAATGCAGGGGTAAAAATTCGCTGATTTGTTTTTAATGTCCTTCTTTCTTTATTTTTTTAATATAGAAAGATTGTCTGACTTTTTATATGATCTTCACAGTTTTGTTTTTATAAAAATTTGCTTCTATTGCAAAATTGCATTTTATTCGGTGGTACTTTCTTATATTCAAATTCTCAATTCACTTCTTACCCCCCACCCTCCCACCCCCACAAAAAATAAATAAATAAATAAAATGTTCGTGGTCTGATCTAAAGCCAATTATTATACCACTGCGCATAACTCATACTACTAGCCATAAAAAGTGCTACGTACCAACCAAAGTCTCCAAAGCTCATAATCTTCTCATAAAAACGCCGTAAATCCAGTTATACGGACAATCTACAACGCACACATAACCGCGCAAAGCTAGGCTCTGCAGACGATTCTTCGCAGGTGGTCTGGTCAAGGGTCGCCGAAGAAGGTCGACCTCCCCTGAGACGTTCCAATGTTCCATTTTGGTTGGTACTTATCACCAAAGACGTGACGAATATATCATGATTCCTCTGTATTTTATTAGTTTCGGTCCGAAGAGAAATTTGTGTGTCAAGCATGGAAAGTAGTATGTCAAGCATGGAGAAGGATATATTATAGAGCACAGGAGGATCTGTATTAAATTATGGAGCGGATAATGGCCAGGTAAAGAGCAAATAATGATGTCAATGTTTGCTCGTTTAGGATCATAAGTTTGGGCATAACACTTAAATATTATAAACATGGGAGTATTTATTCATAAGATGTGTGTTTACAGGTGGTATTTCAAACTTTATGAGGTACAAGTAAATTAGAGAGATGGAAAGGATAATGCTTGTAGAGTAAGCTCTTGAGCAATGGTATCTCAGTGGGTTGAGCATCGATTTTCAAGATCTAGACCATCAATTCCCAAGCGGTGTGCTCCGGAACCAAAGGGTGCCGTGAGGTTCTTAAGGGGTGCAGAGTACACTTCGATGATGAGAACTTGTAATTTCGTCCCAGTAACTCAACGGTAGGGTGTCGGATGGCCTGTTCGAAGATTGAGGATTCGATTCCCGGTTGAGACAGCAAGATCCCATATGATGCCTCCCGAACGAATTAACCCTGTAGGTTAGTGCCAAGATGTCAGAGGTTTGTCAGAGGTTGGAGGTTTGGTCGGAGGTTGATCATAGTGCGACTAGCACGTATTCAGTGAACTCTGGTATATAGAGCGCAATTTTCAAATTGGGAAGCCAACGACCACGAAGGATACTAACCTGGTTAAAAACAGTAGTATCAAGAGGTTAACTTGAGGTAAAAATAGAAGGATGGGGTCAGTCAGATTGTCAGTTGCACGCAAATCTGTCATTAGAGGGTGTAGAATGCTGAGTCCACTTCAATAAAAGCTTGCAATTTCGTCCCAGTAGCTCAACTGTAGAGCGCCGGCTGGCCAGTTCGGAGATCCAGGGTTCAATTCACGGTTGAGACAGCAAGGTTCTTTACAGGGGTGTCACGTGTAAAGCAGCAATTTGGAAAAATTTGTTGCTTTTAATATGTTTGTCTATCGTGCTTTGAGAGCTTGTTCTACTATGGATTTGCTCAATACTAATCAATTATTTAAAAGCTGTGGCTGTCGATAGTGGTTTCTTTTTGATCGTGCTATTCAAAACATTTCTGAACCTAAATAAAAAAATATTAAGCACACAACTTTGATAGAAGGTCTTTCATTACACTTCTTATAAGACGTACAAAATGGAAAGGGGCCAGAGCGCTTTCGAGCGTTAATACGCTCTTCATCAGTAGCTACACGGAAAGTAAAAAGGATCGCTCATATATATAGACCAGTAAAGATGACAAATTTGCATAAATACAATTAGTAAATACACATTCGATTATCTAAGGAATAATACACAAAACATAAAATATTTTTAACAGGTATATCTAAAAAAAAGTACAATTAAAATCAGAATTAGTACAGAAAATTATCATTTATCTGCCTATGTTTGAAAAAACTTTTCTTTTAATGCGTTGTAATACGCTCCATAATATTCTCCTTTTTGAATCCTTTTTTATTTATATCAACCGTCCGTCGATTTGTAATTTCGACCCCGTTCAAATTTTAAGTTATGCTTGGCGAATTATTCTGGAGTCTATGCAATTTAAGTCTCTTCATAGTTATCTTTGACGTCATCCTCATAGGGATTGGGCTTGACTGTCCTTTCTGAATTTGCATTCCTGTAATAAAATAGTATTTTTAATTGTACTTTTCTTGAGATATATGCTCGTTTTTGAATTACGTTAAAAAATATTGTATGTTTTGTGTATTTTTCCTTAAATAATCGAATATTCATTTACTAATTGTATTTATGCAAATTTGTCATCTTTACTGGTCTATATATAAACGATCATTTTTACTTTTCTGGTAGCTACTGATGAAGAGCTCGAAAGCGCTCTGGCCTTTTTACATTTTGTACGTCTTATAAGAAGTGTAATAAAAGATCTTCTATCAAAGTTGTGTGTTTAATCTTTTTTATTTGAAATCAGACGTAATACCAACTTATTTATTTCTGAACCTACCTCTAAACTTGCTTCTGGAGAAGATTTCAACACACTAAATTTACCATTTTCCCCAAAAGTTCGTCAGCAGATCGCTAAAATCCTTAAAAATTTCAAGTTAAATATTGTGTTTTCACCTTCTAATCTTTTTTAATTGTCTAATCTCAATGATCTTATTGAAATTTCTAATAGTCGAGGCATTTATTGTATTTCTTGCCTACGGTCTTTCTTATATACTTCAAACTAAACGTTCTTTAATATTTCGTATTAAACATAGGCGCTGACTTGATAAATTATTGGATGTTCCGCAAATTTTAAATCGAATTGCCAATACATTTGGGACAATAAGATGTCTGAAATGTAAAATGAAACAAATTGTATAGGTACAGAAAACTATAATTTTTTTCTCTAGCTAATTATTTATTTCATTTATTTTGCTTTGTGAGCGCAACATTATTATATACAATATACAGATACTGTGAATTTCCAACTAAATTAATCAATGTAACAAAACATATCAAAGTAATCAAGTAACAAAAAATATTAAAATATCAAAGTAACAAAAAATGTAAAATTTATTTTTAGATACTTTTACCAATGTTAAAAATGTCAGAAAAAAACATCTTTGAATAATTTCTGAGTTAAAGTATTGTATTCAAAATACAGTAAACAGTCTGAAGGGTACATTTCTTTACACGCTTTATGTATAGTAGTTAGCGGAAATGAATAATGAAAGAATTGAAGAATTGATACAAAATGTATACATACATGAGCACATTTTTCCTAACCTAATAAGCATAAAAGTATTAGGGGTTTTTTAGGAATCCACAATAAAATAATTAGAGGTTTTGAAAGTGTCTCGTACCCACAAAGGGTATTTTAAGGGACATGAAGAACAGTCAAGGTAGAAACAGTCAGTATTAAGGAACGTCAAAAATAAGAATCTAATAAATCTACAAATGTTCAACAAATTTTTAAAATCTTCAATTGCTCAACATTGCAACGATAAATTCCTATACACACTTTATACTATATAGTAAAGCGGAAATGAATAATGAAAACCTTGAAGAATTGATAACAAAATGTATACATACATAAATACATTTTTCCTTACCTAATAAGCATAAAAGCATTAGGGGTTTCAAGGAACCCACAATAAAGTAATTAGGGGTTCTAAAAGTGTCTCGAACCCACAAAGTGGGCGCCGCAGGTATCAAGGGACATGAAGAACAGTCAAGGGAGAAACAGTCAGTATTAAGGAACGTCAAAAATAGGAATTTAATAAATCTTCAATTGCTCAACAATTTTTAAAAAATCTTCAATTGCTCAACAAATTTTAAAAAATCTTCAATTGCTCAACAAATTTTAAAAAATCTTCAATTGCTCAACATATTTTAATAAATCTTCAATTGCTCAACCAATTTTAAAAAATCTCCAATTGCTCACCAAATTTAAAAAAATCTTCAATTGCTCAACATTGCAACGATAAATTTCTATGCACACTTTATACTATATAGTAAAGCGGAAATGAATAATGAAAAACTTGAAGAATTGATAAAAAAAATGCATACATACATGAATACGTTTTTCTTAACTTAATAAATAAGCATAAAAGTATTAGGGGTTTCGAGGAACCCACAATAAAATAATTAAGGGTTCTAAAAGTGTCTCGAACCCACAAAGTCGGCCGTCGCAGGTATTAAGGGACATGAAAAACAGTCAATTAAAAAACAGTCAGTATTAAGGAACGTTAAAAATAGGAATCTAATAAATCTTCAATTGCTCAACAATTTTTTTAAAATCTTGAATTGCTCAACAATGCAACGATAAATTTCTATACACACTTTATACTATATAGTGCAGCGGAAATGAATAATGAAAAACTTGAAGAATTGATAGCAAAATGTTTGCATATATGCGCACATTTTCCCTAACTAAATACGCACAAAGATATTGGGAGGGGGGGGGGGGGGGTGAAGAACCCACAATATAATTATTGGGTGATCCTAAAGTGTCGCGAACACACAAAGGTCAGCGCCGAAGGTTTTAAGGGAAATGAAGAACAGTCAAAGGAGAAACAGTCAGTATTAAGGAAGGTTTAAATTAAGAATCTAATATATCTTCAATTGCTCAACAAATTTTAAAAAATCTTCAATTGCGCAACATTGCAACGATAAATTTCTATACACACTTTATACTATATAGTAAAGTGGAATGAAAAATGCAAAAACTTGAAGAATTGGTAACAAAATGTATGCATACATGAGTACATTTTTCCTAACCTAATAAGCATAAAAGTATTAGGGGTTTCGAGGAAGCCACAATAAAATAATTAGGGGTTCTAAAGGAGTCTCGAACAAACAAAGTCGGCACCGGAGGTATTAAGGGACATGAAAAATAGTCAAGGAAGAAACAGTCAGTATTAAGGAACGTCAAAAGTAGGAATCTAATAAATCTTCAATTGCTCAACAATTTTTAAAAAATCTTCAATTGCTCAACAATTTTTAAAAAATCTTCAATTGCTCAACATTACAACGACAAATTTCTATACACACTTTATATTATATAATAAAGCGGAAATGAATAATGAAGAACTTGAAGAATTGATTACAAAATGTTTGCATATATGAGCACATTTTTCCCAATAAATACGCACAAAATTATTGGGGGTTCCAAAAGTGTCTTCCAAGAAGTCGGCGCCGCAGGTATTAAGGCACATGAAAAACAGTCATGGAAGAAACAGTCAGTATTAAGAAATATCAAAAACAGGAATTTAATAAATCTTCAAGTGCTCAACATTTCTGCGAGCCATCGATTTGAGTTTTCTTCAGCAAGGATCATACCAAAATGCACGTCGATATGATCTTGAATTTCTTGAAGCGTTCCATATTCAGAAGATGAAGCTCCGGAGGTTGTCAAACACCAACGAGCAGGGAGGGCAGGGAGCATTTCAGTAGTACAAACATAAGATTTCTTAATTGAATTTGTGGTTATACTGGTCATCATCAATTTAATTACACATTTAATTTAAAAATATTTGAAAGTCTTAAAAATTTAATTAAGACAATTTATTTATGGTATTTTTGTATTATTGCGAGGATCGCTATTATGTAACTATAAATTTAAAACCAACTAATGAGTAGTTATAGATTCAATATTCTACGTTAACTTGTATTTTCTGTGATTAACAGTTTCACAACAAATTAATTCTTCCATTTTAATCAATTGCGAATATTACACATTAATATTCTTGTGTAGTAGCTATATGCACTTTCGCATATTATCTTGCAATACAATTAACTCTATACAATCAACGATTTGTTAATAATTTAGATAAGAATTTTTAAGGATTGAAATAAATAATGCTAAATATTACAGTTTACAGATGTTAGTGATTAATACATTTTGTAATACATAAACTTTGACTAACATAATATGTTCCCCAATAATAAAATGTAACGCATTTAGTTAAAATTTATTAATTTTTTTTAACAGAGAAATCTACTAAGGACAAAAATTTAATATTTTAGTGCATTCCGCTCCTTAATTATTTCGTAGTGAGCAGCACCTCCTTCAGAACCATTAAGCGCCCTATTAGTATCACTCCGGCCTCTTAAATCTCGCTCCTGGCAACGGCCCTGTTACTCACACAATAGAAGAGATTGGCGGTAGTTACAAAATAGTAGCCGAAGAACTTTGTAACGTATATAGTTAAAATTAATTAAAATATTTTTTTAATAGAGCAATTTATTTATGACTAAAATGTAACTGTTTAGTGAGGTGTTCCTTCAGAACTGAGCCCCCTATATATGATTATCACTCCAACCTCATGAATCTCGTTTCTGGCTACGGCTTTCATGCTCACACAGTAGTAGAGATTAGCGGTAGATACACAACAGTATCCAAAGAATTTTGTAACGTATTTAGTTAAAATTAATTAAAATAATTTTTTAATAAAACAACTTATTTAAGACTAAAATTTAATATTTTAGTGTATTCTCTCCTTAACTGTTTAGTGAGCTCCTCCTTCAGAACTGAGCCCCCTATTTATGATTATCACTCTAACCTCATGAATCTCGTTTCTGGCTACGGCTTTCATGCTCACACAGTAGTAGAGATTAGCGGTAGATACACAACAGTATCCAAAGAATTTTGTAACGTATTTAGTTAAAATTAATTAAAATAATTTTTTAATAAAACAACTTATTTAAGACTAAAATTTAATATTTTAGTGCATTCTCTCCTTAACTGTTTACTGAGTTCCTCCTACAGAACTGAGCCCCCTATATATGATTATCACTCCAACCTCATGAATCTCGCTTCTGGCTACGGCTTTCATGCTCACACAGTAGTAGAAATTAGCGGTAAATACAAAACAGTATCTGAAGAACTTTGTAACGTATTTAGTTAAAATTAATTAAAATAATTTTTTAGTAAAGCAATTTATTTAAGACTAAAATTTAATATTTTAGTGTATTCTCTCCTTAACTGTTTAGTGAACTCCTCCTTCAGAACTGAGCCCCCTATATATGATTATCACTCTAACCTCATGAATCTCATTTCTGGCTACGGCTTTCATGCTCACACAGTAGTAGAGATTAGCGGTAGATACAAAACAGTATCTGAAGAACTTTGTAACGTATATAGTTAAAATTAATTAAAATAATTTTTTTATTGAGCAATTTATTTAAAACTAAAATTTAATATTTTAGTGCATTCTCTCCTTAACTGTTTAGTGAGTTCCTCCTACAGAACAGAGCCCCCTATATAAGATTATCACTCTAACCTCATGAATCTCGTTTCTGGCTACGGCTTTCATGATCACCACAGTAGTAGAGATTAGCGGTAGATACAAAACAGTATCCGAAGAACTTTGTAACGAATATAGTTAAAATTAATTAAAATAATTTTTTAATAGAGCAATTTATTTAAGACTAAAATTTAATATTTTAGTGTATTCTCTCCTTAACTGTTTAGTGAGCTCCTCCTTCAGAACTGAGCCCCCTATTTATGATTATCACTCTAACCTCATGAATCTCGTTTCTGGCTATGGCTTTTATGCTCACACAGTAGTGGAGATTAGCGGTAGATACAAAACAGTATCTGAAGAACTTTGTAACGTATATAGTTAAAATTAAATAAAATAATTTTTTTATTGAGAAATTTATTTAAAACTAAAATTTAATATTTTAGTGCATTCTCTCCTTAACTGTTTACTGAGTTCCTCCTACAGAACTGAGCCCCCTATATATGATTATCACTCCAACCTCATGAATCTCGCTTCTGGCTACGGCTTTCATGCTCACACAGTAGTAGAAATTAGCGGTAAATACAAAACAGTATCTGAAGAACTTTGTAACGTATTTAGTTAAAATTAATTAAAATAATTTTTTAGTAAAGCAATTTATTTAAGACTAAAATTTAATATTTTAGTGTATTCTCTCCTTAACTGTTTAGTGAACTCCTCCTTCAGAACTGAGCCCCCTATATATGATTATCACTCTAACCTCATGAATCTCGTTTCTGGCTACGGCTTTCATACTCACACAGTAGTAGAGATTAGCGGTAGATACAAAACAGTATCCGAAGAACTTTGTAACGTATATAGTTTAAAATGAATTAAAATAATTTTTTAATAGAGCAATTTATTTAAGACTAAAATTTAATATTTTAGTGCATTCCCCCCCTTAATAACTGTTTAGTGAACCCCTCCTTTAGAACTGTTGAGATCACTCCAGCTTCTTGAATCTCATTCCTGGCTGCGGCCTTGTTGCTCATACAGTAGTAGAGATTAGCGGTAGATGCAAAATAGTACCCGACGAACTTTATTCGTCTCTTAAACCGCAAAAACTGGTCTTCTGGACGGAAGTACCGTTTTTTGATATCATCTCCGCAAAATACCTCTTGTTTACTCTCACACTGATAACATGGAGAACAACATTCTGCATCTCAACTTTAGCAAAAAAAAAGGAGGGAAACAGGGGGTCACGCGACGGCTCATTACGCAAGAGGGGGTGTTCGTTCGATTCGGAAGATCACGTGGTCCACCCCTATCACATGTCGGCATCAGAGTACAAAGAAGTTCCCTGTCAGCTGCCCGCCCTTGATCTTCGCCGCATCTAAGGAAATCTGTGCTGACCGCAGCTATGTTTTGACGGCTGTTTTAAGACCATCTTGAGAAGTATCAGAGATTATACTGTGAGGATCATAGATGCAGTTCTTAGGATAAAATATTTTGAAGGGAAGCTTGACATATGATCCCCCAAAAAGCTTAAAAGTGCCGATTTTGTTCTTTTCGAAATTACGGAACCTCGTGTTTCTGTACATTTGAAATTACATACGTGGGGTACACCGAAACCAGAACCTTGCCGTGCCGGTGGTAAGTAAGTACCACAACAAGTGCAAAGTAAGGGAAACATTACCATTACTGAAAAGACGGCCCCGGATGGTTCAAGTAACAAAGAGGATCCAGATAGCCCAGCGGTTAAGGCTGATCACACGCGTACGGTTCTCACCTGACGTCCTGTGTATGGTCCTCAATGACGTCCAAAATTATCCCCGGGTTTATGTGGAGTACGGTCACGATAAATCTGTAGGTCGGAAGGTCCATCCGAGAGGTGATGGGGGTAGGCTAGGCAGGCCACATATTGTGGATTCGAGACACATTGCACGTCGTACACTGCGTCTCGTATGCTGCTCAAACGAGAAACCGGTTTTTTAACGCTTTCCAACATAGTTGTAAAGTGTTTATGACTTTTTTTCATTTTGTCTGTTTGTCCGTTCGCACGATAACTGCCGTAATAATGACTTTATCAAAATGAAATGTTAGTATGTTATTGAGACGCTCTGTGGAACGTATGGGAATGAAAATGAATAACATCACCCAAGTAGTTTCGGATTTAATCTGGGCTCAACAAATGGCCCTATGGGACATAAGTTTTCAAACATTTGTTAAATGGAGTTAAAATTCACAAAATGCTTCGAAAATTTTATAAAATATTCAAATTATCACGTAAAATGTGTAAAAATAATTTCAGCAAAATATGTAGTTTTTTTATCCCGAAGAATAGTTACACCAGCATTGAATGAAGAGATCACATGACTCATTTAGAAAAAAAATATGGCATCCATTTTCCCCCTCTGTAAAAATTGTGATGTTTGAAGATATTTTAAATTTATAATACTGTGTTGCATCCGTCATAAAACCGATTTATTTTTTGGATATTACTGTGTATCTAGATTCTGTGCCAACGCAATTACAATATTTTTTATTTTAAATGATCACTAAACGTTATAACCTTATAATTTTTAATTCCATTTAAAAATTTCCCATACTGTACGGTGTAATTCAGTCTGTGTGATGTTTATTGTCCGCATTTATTGTCCGTTATTTTATTTTACATTATTAGGGGGCTCTGCTGCCCCCTGCTCTCTCCTCGCGTGCAACCTCCTTCGGGAGGATTCGCCTCCTACTCGCTGCGCCTGCAGAGCTCGCTTCATATTTATCTTTCCTAAAAATTCTACTTTCAAAAATCTCTTTTCTATCCCTGCCTATTTTCCGCAGGAGGGAAAAGCAGAGGTCCAGCTAATTCTTTTCACCCTATTTCTTCTAAAAAAAAGCTTCCTTTATCGCATATTTCAATCGCGCTTTTAATGTTAGTTCGACTTTTATTTCTTTAAATAATGAAATTGATTTAATTTTTAAACTCGGCCAAATTGCCGGCTACTTTTATGAGTTTATCCATAATATTTACATTAAGATCCGCCAAAAGTTTTTACAACCCTTTTCTAGTCTTATTCCTATTAATGATCGTTTACAGTTTAAAGCTAGTTGTCCTTACCATCCTAAAATTTTTCGCCCCCTTATTACTCTTTTTGTACTGAATTCAAATTTAAACCCTTTCATTCAGCTGTTACCACTTTGTGCAATCGCATCCGAACTGATAAGTTTAAGGATAATATTAACTTTAAAAATCTTGCTGTGATGTATGTTGTACTCCTCCTTTCTCCGGCTAATATCTAAATTTCATATCGGTAGTACTAAACGTATGGTTGGTATCCGTTTGTCCGAACATGTTAGAGACATAAAAAATGGTAAATTAACGACTGCCCTTGCCCAATTCGTGAATAAAGATAATTTGCGCCCTCTTTTTGAAAAAACTTTTCTTTTAGTTAGCTGTAATAGCCCCCATTCGATCTTGCTTTATGAATCCCTTTTTATTAACCCTTTACAACAAAGTTGAAAAGTGTTTATGACTTTGTTCATTCTGTCTGTCTGTCTGTCTGTCCGTTAGCACGATAACTGCCGTAAAAATGACTTAATCAAAATGAAATTTTACTATGTTGTTCAGACGGTCTGTAGGACCTATGCGAATATAAATGAATAATATAACCCAATTAGTTTTGGATTGAACCCGGGTTGAAAAAATGAAATACATTGAGTCCTATGGGACCTAATTTTTCAAACATTTTTTAAGCGGATTTAAAATTCACAAATTGCTTCGGAAATTTTAGGTAATATTCAAATTGTTCCATAAAATATATAAGAAGAAATTCAGCGAAATATATTCAGTAGTTTTTTAAATAAAAATTAAAATAATAATTACACCTCTTATATGAAACGATCACGTGACCATGATATGAAACGATCACATGACCAACTTTAAAATGATATATGTCATCCATCTTGTTTCAAAATCGTGATTTTTTAAGTTCTTTTTAATTCATATTGAGTGTTGTATCCGTCTTAAAACTAATTTATTTTTGCTTAAATTCTGTGCATCTACACATTGAAACAACGCAAATACAATATATTTGAGTTTAAATGATTATCCAAACTTGATTATTTCTACAACGAAGCCTATTTTTCACTTATGTAAAATGTAAACAGCAAATTATGTAGAATGAGTTGTATTAGAATTGCTGTATTTCTTTAACACAAAATAATTTAGTCCATGGAGTCTGCATGGCTGATATGAATGAAATATTAATTGATTTTATGAAGAGAAGGACGATTTTTTTCGATGAAGTTTTAAGCATAGAGTTTACTTACTTGTAGCTCCATGGTCTTAATTTTTAAATAAAATAAATTATTATAGTATTGTGATGAATGAAATGAATGGGAGAAAGTTATGAATGAAATCCTGTTTTATAGAGAGATCCAGGCGTGTTATTTTTTCTATGACGTCATTTGAATTAATTTGAGTTGTTTTCGATAAAGTTTTCAAATATAATAAATTATCGTAGTATTATGATAGTTTTAAGAATATTACCGTGGAATGTATAGCATTTTAGAGATATTTAATCCAGGCAATTTTTATTTCAATGCCGTCATTTGAATGAAGTTCATTTTTTTCAATGAAGGTTTAAGTTTTCAAATATAATAAATTAATGTAGTATTGTAATAAGTTTTAAAATATTACCGAGGAATGTATTGCATTTTTGACTTTTTTAAATAAAATTGCATTGAAGTTGGAAAGTGTTTCATAATCAATGCTTTAAGCATGATTGATCTTTCTTGTTATTTATTTATATCATTCTTCTATTTGCAGTTTTGACCCTGTTCAGGTCCTAAGTTATGCTGGGCGACTCGTTCTCGTTTCCCTGTATGTTAAGCCTTTGCATAGCTGCATTGATGTATAATTAATGTGTTTTGGAAAAAATCCTATATAGTTTTAAACCTTTGTAAAGTATTTGCTTTTAAACTTTGTATAAATTATAATCTGACTCATAACCCACCTTTTTGTATAACTGACAATTTCATGATATGCAAATTTTACTTGATAATATTGAATTGTATTTAAGCAGGTTGGCATCGTTTCTAATTATATTGCAACTGAGGATGAACATGTAAGATGTTCGAAAGTGCTTTGGCTATTGTTTTTAAGTCTGTAGGATGATTTTAAAATAAAATGACTATTGGATCTGTGAGATTTGTCATTCATTGGTAATTTGTATTATTTTTAGGATATTTGTGGTAGTGAAACAACATATTTCAATATTCTCTTTACAATTTTCACTTATCCGTAAAGATGTGGATTTTCATTTATGTAGGGATGAAAATTTTGAAACGGAAAATTTTGAAATAATTCTCTATATTACATTTTAGCTGGAAAAATATGTTCAGTGATCTTTAAAAGTATTTATTCTCATATTGCAGCTACAGTCATACGTATATTATATAACAAATCCAAAAAAAGGTTTAAATCTAGGAATATATAAAAAATTCTATGCTTGAAAATTTCTTATATCTGTATACTGTACTAGAATTTAGTATTTCCCTTAAATATGCTTGTTCTTCGAAACTTATAAAAAAAATTCTATTTTATCTATAATAATATTTTTTTATCTTCAAAATTCCAATTTTAAGGCATGGCATAAAAGAAATAGCATGGGAAATAATTAAAAATTGTTAAACCTTATCAGAATCATAAATAAATTGTTTATGAAAAGGTATAAAAAGTAGATTATAAAATATAAATTCTAAAAAAAATAATAATAATAATTAAAAATTGTTTATAATTCCAAATTGCATTTAATGTTATACTGCACTTCTTTCAATGCGTACTGATAATTCAAAGGTTAACATTCTACCATCTTCTTGAAAAATAACAAAAACAAAAAGAAAAAAAAATCTAGTCTGGGCAGCACATGACTTTCCTTATATAATGCAATGAATTTACTACTTTTACAGTAAAAACAAATAGATTATTTTTATAGTAGATATTTATATTCTTTCCAAGATATTGAATTTTCGCCAATTAGTCGTTATTTTCATTGATTTAGCGTCATTTTTATCCATTTAGCGGGTTTTTCGTTAATTTAGCAACATTTAAAAAAGTCGCCAAGTTGGCGACATTCCACAAAATTCGTCGCCAAAATCACGCCAAGCGTTATGGACGGAGAAATAAGTTATTTTTACAGCAGATAAATGACTATTGGCGTTCAAATAAAAAAGTATTACTCAAAGTACCTTTTTTCATGAATGGAACAAGCTAGATCCATGAGAATGATGTCACTAAATTTACCGCATGGTATTACATATGAAAAGTGAACATGTTTATCAATAGGAAATATTTTTTATTTTATTTTATATGACTTTTTGATATTTTTTTTGAAAAATGTGCAATATCTCGAGAACGGTTCATGTTAGCGTTCTAAAATTTTTGTCAATCGTTTTCTAATGAAAAATTATATAAGAAATGTCTATTTGCGTAACTTTATTAGAGGTTTTGATTTTTTGACGATTTTTTCAAAATTTCACTCAAAAATTTAAGAGGTCTGAACATTCGATAGCGTATAAAAACAACAGGCATCCAGTGTTCTCGGATTGTAATTTTTGTACTAAATTTCGTTCGAATCGGTCCATTCGTTCGTCAGTTATCGTCTCTACAGACTCACTGACACACACACACACACACATACACACACACACACATACTTTCACACACACACACACATACTTTCACACACACACACACATACTTTCACACACACACACACAGACATCACTTCAAAAATGCTTGATTCGTGATCAGGGATGCTTGAAACGTGTTCTCCCGTCGAAAACTCGAATTCGAATTTTCGACCCCATCACAATACTTTCCTTATACATTATGTATATAAGGAAAGTAATACTAGTTCATTATATGTATAAAAATAAATTACTCAATATATAAACATATTATAAGACAAAAATACATTTAAAAAATGCTTCTAACTAAGCACTTTAAAAATAAATTATTTTAAACAATATTGAAATTTGTTTAATAAATGTCTGTTTGTAATTGAACGAGCGATAACATGAGAAAGATGTGCAAGATAAGTTAATCATATATTTAGTGCTATTAAAGCATTTGCCTTTAGCAGAAATTGCGAAAGCATTCCATTTTTACTTTTCTTATATACAAAATGTCTAAGGAAAGTATTGTGACGGGGTCGAAAATTCGAATTCTAGTTTTCGACGGGAGAGCACGCTTCAAGCATCCCTGATCACGAATCGAACTTTTTTGAGGTGATGTCTGTGTGTGTGTGTGTCAGTGAGTCTGTGGAGACGATATCTCACGAACGAATGGAGCGATTCGAATGAAATTTGGAACAAAAATCACAATCCGTGAATACTGGAAGCCTATTGTTTTTAAACACAATCGAATGTTCAGAACCCCCCTGAATTTCCGAGTGAAATTTTGAAAAAATCTTCAAAAATCAAAACCTTTAATAAAGTTACGCAAATAGACATTTCTTAAGTAATTTTTCCTCAGAAAACAATTGACACAAAATGTAGAACGCTAGCATTAACCGTTCTCGAGATAGTAATCAAAATAAATTCAAATAAATTTATCAAAAAATCAAGTAAAATAAAAAAAATATTAACTGTTAAGAAACACGTTCACATTTCAGATGTAATATCATGCGATAAATTTAGTGACATTATTCTCGTGAATCTAACTCGTTCCATTCACGAGAAAGATACTTTGAGTAATACTTTTGTATTTGAACGCCAATAGTCATTTATCTGCTGTAAGAATAACTTATTTCTCTGTCTATAACATTTAGCAAGATTTTGGCGACGAATTTGGCGGAATGTCGCTAACTTGGCGTTTTTTTTAAATGTTTCCAAATTAACGAAAATCTCGCGAAATGGATAAAAATGACTCTAAATCAATGAAAATGATGACTAATTGAAGAAAATTCAATATCTTGGAAATAATATAAGTATCTACTATAAGAATAACATTTTCTTAACTGTAAAAGTATTAAATTAATTGCATCATATAAGGAAAGTCATGTGCTGCCGCTGCCCACATCAGATTTTTTTTTTTTTTTTTTTTTTGTATTTTTATAAATATTTGAGACCTTAATTCTAAGAGAATATGCTTCTTAAAGCAGTATTTGTTTTTTCTGAGAATGAATAAACTTTCACTTGTACCATTTCGGATATCTTCCATTTCTTTTTCTATAAAATAAAGCTCACATACACACATATGCCTTTCACCTACCTTCATTTTCCTTTTCAAAATTAGAAACCTCAATGATCAAAAACATTTTTTAAAGCTACTTGCTTTTCAGAAATACAGTTTGGAAAGCGTATTAAGTTTCTATCTTCAAATTAATTAAAAAGAAAAAAAGTGGAAATTTTTCCGCAAAAACATAGCGAAAACATTTCCGAAAATTTTCCCATTTCTGAAAAATTTTCCGACACATATCTCCACACGTAAAAGAGAGTACTGTGACAAAATCGAATATTTGATGGATTTTGATGGAACTACGCGTATTCTACACGTATTGGGCATCTCTGAATAAGAATCAACCAGTTTCCAATTATGTTTGTGTGTTTGTCTGTGGAAACGATGGTCTAGAAAAGAAACCTGTCTATATTAAAGAAGAAAGATCAATCATGCATAAAGCATTGATTATGGAAGACTTTCCAACTGAAATGCAATTTTATTTAAACATCTCTAAAATGCGATACATCCAGAGGTGATATATTTTCAATTATTACAGAACTACGATAATTTATCACTTGAAAACTTAAAACCTCATCGAAAAAATTAAACTTTATAAAATGACGTCGTCGAAATATAAATCTGTCTGTCAGTTTCCACGATAACTGCCGTAAAAATGACTGTATCAAAACGAAATTTTAGTATGTTATTGAGGTGGTCTGTGGAACATATGAGAATGTAAATGAATAATATCATCCAATTAGTATTGTATTGAATTCGGGTTGAAAAAATGAAATACACTGAACCCTATAGGAACTAATTTTCAAACATTTTTTAAACAAAGTTAAAATTCGCAGCTTGCTTCGAAAATTTTAGAAAATATTCAAATTATCCCATGAAATATAGAAAAGAAATTCCAGCAAAATGTGACTTCTAGTTTTCTAAATAAAAATTAAAATAATAATTACACCCATATAATATGAAGAGATCACGTGACCCACTTTAAAATACAACGTGGCATCCATATTTTTTTCCCAGTGTAAAAATCATGAATTTTAAAGTTCTTTTAAATTTATATTTAGTGTTGCATCCGTCTTAAAACCGTTTTATTTTTGCGTATTTTCTGTGCCTCTATATTCTGTGCCAACGCAATTGCAATGTTTTTTAGTTTAATTGATCATCACACTTTGATTATTTCTACAACGAAGCCTAATTTTAATGGATGCAGATGTAAACAAGTGAGTTATATAAGAATTGTTGAAGATGAATTGTATAAGAGTTGTTGAATTTTTTTCACGCAAAATTTAGCTCTGGAGTCTGGAATAAAATTGAAATGAATGAAATACTCATTGCTTTTACATAGCGAGCCAGACGATTTATATTTCGATGACGTCATTTGAATAAAATTCATTTTTTTTCGATGAAGCTTTAAGTTTTCAAATATAATAAATTACTGTAGTAGTGCGGTAATTTAAAATATATCAGCACTAAATGTATCGTATTTTAGAGATGTTTAAATAAAATTGCATAGTTGAAAAGTGTTTGATACTCAATGCTTTATGCATGATTGATCTTTCTTGTTTATAATTTTGTGTATTTTATGTGTTATTATACTTTTTATGCACTTCTGAAGTGAAAAATTTTCTTCAATATGGGCGCCTCTCACAAGTTTTCCTGTCTCGTACAGCAAAAAATATAGCATCCAAAAATATAAAATGTGGTACATCTATAGACAAATGGTAGGGGAATAAGCTGATATAAATCGTATTTCGATTCGAACTTTAGTTCGGCTTGATACAGCTCGCGAAGAGAACTTATAGAGCGCCAGTGAGTCGAATGCGAAACCTCCCGACTCGTGAAACGAATAACAGGGGTTGGCGAATTGCAGCGGGCACGGGGAGGGCGAGGTCCTCTAGTTGTGCAAAAACTTAATTCTGCAAGTTTATAAAAGCTGGACAGTTATGGGTCAAACTATAAATTTAGAATAAAACAGTGTGTTCAAAAAATCGAAGACATCAATTTTAAAAATCAAATAATGTTCCGAGAATTGAAAATAAATAATAAAATGTGAGTTAGTTATGTGGCGCTAATGTACTCTAAAAGTATATCGGAAATATCGTCTGCTGTTAAAATATGTCAGACGTAAATTTCAGATTTCTTCTTCCATCAATCGAAGAACATGGTGTGTTCTGAAACTGAAAGATTTTCTATTTTTTAACAATATGTTTTTAGCCTCCCATTGTGAGTGTCGCTGAAGAAGAAATGCCCATGGTCTATAACCTCTTACGATTACTCAATTACGAGGTTAGTAAAGTGTTTTCGGGATACTGGATCTGTGTGTCGTAGACAAAGCGAGAACGTGCAGGTGTTGCATTTTAATTTAATATAAACAGAAATTTTTGAATTATTGTGAGTTTTTGTTCACGGGTGTTTCTTTTGAAACTCTTCAATGACACTTTCATAAAAATAGCTGGAGAAATATTACTTTAAAAAACATTATTTCACTATGTAAGAAACGCCATGTTCTGCGATCGATCGTCTAATGTATTAAAAACAGCAAGCGATATTTCTGATATATTTTTGAGGATATATAAATGCCACCTAACTGAAACCAATTCTCCTCTTTCAATTTTGTTTTATAAATTTATAACTATTATATTTCTTCCAGCTAAGTAACTTATTACTTCATAACTAACTTATTAATTTAACACTATTAATTTACTTACTAATTATTAATTAACTTTAACATTATAACTATTAGTTAACTTTATAACTAACATTATAACTATTTGTTAACTTTATAACTAACTTATTACTTTAATTTTAAAACTAATATTATAACTATTAATTAACTTTATAAACTTATTACTTTAACTTTATAACTATTAAATAACTAACTTATTGCTTTATAACTATTAAATAACTAACTTATTGCTTTAAAACTATTAAATAACTAATTTATTATTTTAACTTTATAACACACTTATTACTTTAACTATATAACTATTAAATAACTAACTGATTACTTTATAACTATTAAATAACTAACTTATTACTTTAACTTCATATATTTCAATTTTGTTTTATAACTTTATAACTGTTATACTTCTTTACAGCTAAGTAACTTATTACTTTATAACTAATTAATTGAACACTTAATTTACTTACTAGGTATTAATGAACTTTATAACTAACATGATAACTATTAGTTAACTTTATTACTAACATTATAACTATTAGTTAACTTTATAACTAACATTATAACTATTAATTAACTTTATAACTAACTTATTACTTTAACTTTATAACTAACTTACTACTTTAATTTTATAACTAACTTATTACTTTAACTTTATAACTAACTTACTACTTTAATTTTATAACTAACTTATTACTTTAACTTTATAACTATTAAATAACTAACTTATTACTTTAACACTATTAATTTACTTACTAACTATCAATTAACTTTATAACTAACTTATTACTTTAGCTTTATAACTATTAATTAACTTTATAACTATTTTATTACAACTAACTTCATAACTATTTTATTATAACTAACGCGTTATAACTAATTTTATAACTTTAAAATTTGATAAATAATTTTTCGATCACCTTGTACTAAGCATACTAAGATTAATCCTCCCCCCCCCCCCCCCGCCTCCTCTTCCTCCTCCCATTTGAATACAATCCTGAAATTCATCTTCTAAGATGATACATCAAAAACTGAAGAGGCAGATAAAATCCTTTCATAGCTGCCTCAACTTGCTTTCCTCCCATCTTCATCTTACTAAGAAACAGGTCCTGGATACACCCTGAACATTACTGCTAGTCTTTGTACAAGCATCTTTATGATAAACGACTACAACCTCACAACAAATTTCCCGGAGATAAAAAGGTAGCTGGAGTCATAAATTATGAAAGTGGAAGTTGAAGTTTTTTTTTTCCTTTGAGGGAGATCACAGTCACATTAAAGATGAAGTAGCTTCGGTATGTAGTTTACACTCAAAGTAAAATGATGTATTATTGTCCCTTGGATTCGGGAGTGCATTCTCAGAATATAAGATTGAGTTCAAAGATCTGGATAACTTAAACGTTATTCAAAGCAGCAATAGCAGTTAATAAGAACAAGATGCATTTAAAAATATTCTATAGCTATGTAGTAAACTAAAAAACTGTCAGATACAGTACAAGAGGAATAGCATGTTCAATGAATTCATAAACAAGAAAATAACATTCAGAAAACAGGGATGCATTTATAGTACAGAGTATTTCTCTTATAACGTAACACAGTCAGTTTTCAGCACAATGAGCATAAAAAAACGTACCTAACTTTTTGAACGGACTTTAATTTTAACTTTAACCGAAATTTTTAACCAATCGCTTAACTTAACTGCTCTAAATATAAAGACACCAAGTTGGAGTTTGCCAAATTTGTCGTCAAGTTTGCCTGATGTGTTTGTTCACCAAGCTCGTACAACTTAAACCTCACTGTAATGACAATTGGTTACAGTACATGTTGTTTTACAGGTAGGTAGGTGATTTCAAGGACTGGAAAAGGTATATGAGGTAATTAGTAACATTATGAATTTAAAAGAAGTGAATTTGTTTCGATAAAATCCATGTTTTGGCTTACGGAAGATTTATTTAAGGTCTAGTTGACTTTTGGGCTTAAGGGTGAGCGTCAGTAAATCTTCTGCCCTATCCGCGCTTTGTTAACTTTCGCGGCACACATTTTTTGCCAAAATTCTGCTCAAACAGTTGCGAAATATTTTCTGAATGATAAAATGCAATGCTTAGATTATATTAAAACTAAATTTAATACCTAATAAAACATGGAATATATTTTTTATCTGCCATCAAAATATTTTTAGTGCTGCCATCTGTTGTCGTAATTTAATATATACCGATTATTTTTATATTTTAATGAGCACTTTTAAATATTTATGCCTTCTAATACAGTATTAAATACAACAGATCATATATAATAATGCCATAATCACGGAAAGGTAATTTCTCTTTCTATAAATTTGATAAAAGGATCTGAATGTACATCACTGAGGACTGCAGTTTTGTCTTCAAGTTCCTTTGTCTTCAAGTTCAAGTACAAGTTCAATTACGTTTCCGTGATTGTGACATTATTATATATGATCTGTTGTATTTAATAGTGTATTAGAAGGAATAGACATTTAAAAATGTTCAGTAAAAATAAAAATAGTCGGTGTGAATTAAACTGCGACAACAGATGGCAGCACCAAAAATATTTTGAATTAAAATAAAAAATATATTCTATGTTTTATTGGGTATTAAATGTAGTTTTAATTTAATCTAAGCATTGCATTTTATCTATCAGAAAACATTTCGTAACTATTTGAGCAGATTTTGGCGGAAAATATGTGCCACGAAAGTTAACAAAGCGCGGATAGGGCAGAAGATTTACTGGCGCTCACCCTTAATCATCACAGTAAATAAATATTTGAAGAGAACTAGTTAAAAGAAATTGTCAAGTTTAAAGCAAGTATCAAAATAGATACTTCCTTTAAATTCTATGAAAAAGCCCCCCCCCCTCCCCTTTCTAAACATTGGGGAAAAATGGGAAAAAGAATCTGTATAAATAAAATTTTAAAAATGTCTGTTTGTTTGTCTCAATTATCACTAGAGAACGGAATTTTATGAAATTTTATTGATACTCTTAGAATAACCCCACTTAAAATGTAGGGCCTGCTTTGCGTTCTTAGGACCAGGTGTTGTGAAGGTATTAATAAATAAGTAAGATCAATCATGCATAAAGCATTCATTATGAAACATTTTCCAACTGCAATTTTAGTTAAACATTTCTAAAATGCGATACATTCAGCGGCGATATTTTTTTAATTATCACAGAACTACAATAATTCAATTTACTTGAAAACTTCAAACTTCATAGAAAAAAATGAACTTTATTCAAATGACGTCATCGATATATAAATCGTCTGGCTCTCTATGTAAAAGCAGTGAATATTTCATTCATATACAGGTACTTTTAATCCAGACTCCAGAGTTAAATAATTTGGCGTGAAATAATTTCAGCAATTGTTAGACAACTCGTTTTACAATCACTTGTTTACATTCTGCATCCATTAAAATTAGGTTCCGTTGTAGAAATAACCAAAGTTTGATGATCATTTAAACTCAAAATTATTGTAATTGCTTTGGCGCAGAGTATGCGCAGAAATAAAGCGGTTTTGGGACGGATGCAGCACTAAATATAAATTTAAAAGAACTTTAAAAATCAAGTTTTTTACTCTAGGGGAAAAAATGGATGCCAAACTTTATTTTGAAGTGGATCACGTGATCTCATCATGTTATATGGGTGTAATTATTATTTTAATTTTTATTTAAAAAACTACCGAACATGTTTTGCTGAAATTTCTTTTATATATTTTATGGGATAATTTAGTATGTCATAAAATTTTGAAGCAATTTGTAAATTTTAGCTTTGCTTAAAAAATGTTTAAAATATTAGGTCCCATAAGGTTCAATGTAATTCATTTTTTCAACCTGGTTTCCATCCAAAACTAATTGGGTGATATTATTCATTTACATTCCCATGTGTCCCACAGACCGTCTCAACAACATACTAAAATTTTATTTGGACAAAGTCATTTTTACGGCAGTTATCGTGCGAACGGACAGATAGACAGAATGAACAAAGTCATAAACAATTTTCAACTATGTTGTAAAGTGTTAATAAAGTCATAAACACTTTTCAACTATGTTGTAAAGTGCTAAAAACGCATAAGTAAATCTTCCATAAAAATAGTATTATGCAGACGATATTATTTCCGCAAATTTATTTGAAAACAAGAAAGATCAGTCATGCATAAAGCATTGATTATGAAACACTTTCCAACTTCAATGCAATTTCATTTAAACATCTCTAAAATGCCATACATTCATCTGTAATATTTTAAAAATTATCACAATACTACCGTAATTCATTATATTTGAAAACTTAAAAGTTCATAGAAAAAAAATGAACTTCATTCAAATGACGTCAATTAAATATAAATAGCCTGGCTCCTCGGTAATGTTTTTAACATTATCATAATACTACAATAATTTATTATATTTGAAAACTTCATCAAAACAACTGAAATTTATTCAAATGACGCCATCGAAATATAACTCGCCTGGCACTCGCTATAACAACAGCATTTCATTCATAAACATTTTCCCATTCATTTTACTCATCACAATAATATAGTAATTTGTTTTATTTAAAAACTTAAGACCATGGAGATACAAGTAAATAAACTCTATGCTTAAAATTTCATCGAAAAATATCGTCTTTCTCTCTGTAAAATCAATGAATATTTCATTCATATCAGCTATGCAGACTCCATGAGCTAAATAATTTTGCATTAAAGAAATGCAGCAATTCTTATGCAACTCATTCTACATATTTTGCTGTTTACATTTTACATAAGTGAAAAATAGGCTTCGTTGTAGAAATAATCAAATTTGGATGAACATTTGAACTCAAATATATTGTGATTGCGTTGTTTCAGTATGTAGATGCGCAGAATTTAAGCAAAAATAAAGCGGTTTTAGGACGGATACAACTCTCAATATGAATTAATAAGAAAGATCAATCATGCTTAAAGCATTGATTATGAAACACTTTCCAACTTCAATGCAATTTTATTTAAACAAGTCTAAAATGCAATACATTCCTCGGTAATATTTTGAAACTTATCACAATACTGCATTAATTTATTATATTTGAAAACTTAAACCTTCATCGAAGAAAATGAACTTCATTCAAATGACGGCATTGAAATATAAATTGCCTGGTTTAAACATCTCTAAAATGTTATACATTCCTCGGTAATAGTTTTAGAATTATCATAATACTACGATAATTTATTATATTTGAAAACTTCATCGAAAACAACTGAAATTTATTCAAATGACGTCATAGAAAAAATAACACGCCTGGATCTCTCTATAAAAACAGGATTTCATTCATAACTTTCTCCCATTCATTTCATTCATCACAATACTATAATAATTTATTTTATTTAAACATTTTATTTAAGACCATGGAGCTACAAATAATTAAACTCTATGCTTAAAACTTCATCGAAAAAAATCGTCCTCTCTTTATAAAATCAATTAATATTTCATTCATAACAGCCGTGCAGACTCCATGGACTAAATTATTTTGTGTTAAAAAAAATACAGGAATTCTAATACAACTCATTCTACATATTTTGCTGTTTACATTTTACATAGGTGAAAAATAGGCTTAGTTGTAGAAATAATCAAATTTAGATGAGCATTTAAACTCAAATATATTGTCATTGCGTTGTTTCAGTATGTAGATGCACAGAATTTAAGCAAAAATAAAGTAGTTTTAGGACGGATACAACACTCAATATGAATTAAAAAGAACTTAAAAAAATCACGATTTTGAAACAAGATGGATGCCATATATCATTTTGAAGTGGGTCATGTGATCGTTTCATATCATGGTCACGTGATCGTTTCATATAAGAGGTGTAATTATTATTTTAATTTTTATTTAAAAAACTACTGAATATATTTCGCTGAATTTTTTTTATATATTTTATGGAACAATTTGAATATTACCTAAAATTTTCGAAGCAATTTGTGAATTTTAAATCCGCTTAAAAAATGTTTGAAAAATTAGTTCCCATAGGGCTCAATATATTTCATTTTTTCAACCCGAGTTCAATCCAAAACTAATTGCGTGATATTATTCATTTATATTCCCATAGGTCCTACAGACCGTCTAAACAACATACTAAAATTTCATTTTGATTAAGTCATTTTTACGGCAGTTATCGTGCTAACGGGCAGACAGACAGACAGACAGACAGACAGAATGAACAAAGTCATAAACACTTTTCAACTTTGTTGTAAAGTGTTAAAAATTATATCATGTTGCTTAGCAAATCGATTAAATTTTTATTAAATTTTCAGATTTAAATAATAAAGAAATGAATACAAATATACACTTTATAAATGAACGGTATTGCATTTCAATTCGAAAAAGAGATTTTAAGTTTCTTTATATTATATATTCCGTACGAAAAACTGGTACACTGCTAGTTTATCAATAAAAATATCGTTATTTTACCTTATAATCATACATAGGTAATTACAGGGCCACCGATATAGGGGAGGGCAGACGGATGCATTTCAGGGGCCGGTGAGTTTTGGGGAAAAGTATGCATAAACAGTTTATGAAAAAAGTCAATAAAACTTGCAAAATATTGGATAGTAGGGCACTCACTTGCCGTAAAAGGATTCTAAAATTCTCTCGGCAGTACTAATTAATCATAAACTAGCAATGACATATACCGCGATTTTCCACAGTATTTAAACGGGCAAATTGTCGAAATTCTATTTGTTTCTAATAGCAGAAAATTCCCAGTAACTACCCCCTCCTACATTTTTCGTCGAATTTCAAGGAGTGGAACTACGTATTCTGAGATAAATAAATTAAAAAAATTGGCTCTAAGTTTAATATCACTATTGTAAGAAAATATTTTCATCCTTGACTTTATGTAAACTAAAATTACGAATTTGAAACGTAAATGATGATAGCAAATCCCTGATATTTAGTTTAAAACACATATAAACTTTATTGACGCAAAATTCAACATTACACAAAACAATGGTAAAAAAATCTGATGTGGGCAACACATGACTTTTCTTATATAATGCAATCAATTTACTACTTTTACAGTAAATAAAATAGGTTTTTCTTATAGTAGATACTTATATTCTTTCCAAGATATTGAATTTTCGACAATTAGTCGTCATTTTCATTGATTTAACATCATTTTAATCCATATGGCGAAATTTTTGTTAATTTGACAACATTTCAAAAAGTCGCCAAGTTGGCGACATTCCGCCAAATTCGTCGCCAAAATCACTCCAAGCGTTATGGACGGAGAAATAAGTTATTCTTACAGCAGATAAATGACTATTGGCGTTCAAATAAAAAAGTATTACTCAAAGTACCTTTTTTCATGAATGGAACAAGCTAGATCCATGAGAATGATGTCACCAAATTTATCGCATAGTATTACATATGGAAAGTGAACATGTTTATCAATAGGAAATATTTTTTATTTTATTTTATATGACTTTTTGATAATTTTTTTGAAAAATGTGCTATATCTCGAGAACGGTTCATGTTAGCGTTCTAAAATTTATGTCAATCGTTTTCTAATGAAAAATTACATCAGAAATGTCTATTTGCGTAACTTTATTAGCGGTTTCGATTTTTTGACGATTTTTTCAACATTTCACTCTAACATTTAGGGAGTTCTGAACATTCGAATGCGTATAAAAACAATCGGATTCCAATGTTTACAGATTGTAATTTTTGTACTAAATTTCGTTCGAATCGGTCCATTCGTTCGTCAGTTATCGTCTCTACAGACTCACTGACACACTCACACATACACACACACACACACACATACACACACACATACTTTCACACACACACACACAGATATCACTTCAAAAATGTTTGATTCGTGATCCGGGATGCTTGAAACGTGCTCTCCCGTCGAAAACTCGAATTCGAATTTTCGACCCCGTCACAATACTTTCCTTATACATTATGTATATAAGGAAAGTAATAATGGTGACATAATAAAGGGAAGAACTCCGCTTAAAGCCTTCCAGTGAACATGCCTATGATTCATCACTTATATCACAAATTCATCACTTATATCACAAATTCATCACTTATGTCACAATTCAAACTTTCTAAAGTTTTTTGCGTTTGCAACTGAAAACTAGCAGAAAGGAACTGTGATAATGATTTTACCTGCTGCAATTGCAAAAAAAAAATATCATTACTGATAAAGTGATAATAATTAGCACCCCAAATCTGCTTACCAAGCCCGGCTGCATTCCCAACCCTATACGCACCTTAGAGCCCGAAGCACTTAAGAATCCCAAAATACAACTCGACTTTCAAAAAACGAAGTGAAAAAGAAAACAAATAAAACAAAAAAAACCTGTAACGAAACCCTCTCCACTGCAGAAACACTAACTCATCGCTACACAACCGTTCTGCAACGCTGTCGGGCTGCCAGCTGACAAATGTGTTGCCAAACCAGGCTAGAGAAAAAGATTCAGTTATTATTATTTATTCTTTTGTCCCTGTTTTGTTCCCTCGGGCATAAACGAAGCATGTCGGCTTAGTGTTATACGCTCACTTGGTTTATGAATGATTTTTTGAGTCTCATATAGAAGATACTATTTTAGAGAAACCCCATGAGTCATTAAGCTTCAAATTAATGGGTGTGTAGGGAGTGCATTTAGGTTATTGTAGTTTGCAGAACTGACGAGAGATAGACATTAACTGTCTGTTTCGATAAATGTGCCTCAGTAACATGAGTCTAGAGATAATGTTTCCGAGGTGAGTAAGCATTCTAGTGTTATCACAGTCGCAGTTATTTAGCTGTCCTGTTATTTAGCTGTCCTGTTATTTAGCTGTCCTGATATCTAAAAGTATCTTGCTAGTTCAGATGCGACTCGAACCACGGGCCATCGTACTGAATAGCTGGCGTTCTCCCAATGCAGCTACTGGGACGGACTTTTATGATCTTATTGACGAAGTGGACGCTACATTTCCCTGCCTCTAATGTCAGTTTGACGGGCAACTTGACAATGACTGACCACATACTGCTATTTTTACCTCAGGTTAGCTTTTGTGTAGTCGTTGACCTTCCGATTTGAAATCGGTCAATGTTTCAGTCAATATTCATAATTGTCAATATTTCAGAGTCCACTGAATCCGTACTAGTCGTACTAAGGTCACTTTCAGACCTCCGACATCATTGCATTAACCTACAGATATGGGTAGGAAAAATTTCCGCTATTATTTTCCGGAAAATGTTCCTCCTTTTATTTTTTCCCTAATTCATTTGAAAATGAAATATAATAATCTTTCCACACTGCTTTTTGAAATGTAGGTAACTTTACAAGAAGTCTTTGATTATTTAGTTTTCCAATTTTGAAGAAGCAAGGGAATAATACGTTATTTAAGAAAAGGGATATACAAAAGCTAAAAGGACACAAGTGATATTTTAATCATTCTGATAAAACAGCAGGTGATATTTTTAGAAGCATTTTCTTTCAGAAATTAGTTCTGCAAAATTTGTAAAAATATAATAAATGTGGAATATTTTGAAAGGGATTTGGCTGAAAGAAAATACTTTAAAACAGTACTAAATACAAGCTTAACCCAATGTCCATCAAATTGTTTCATTTATTTTATGGTACTCATCCATTCAATTATAAACAGATATATTTTAAACAATTTTTTAATATTATATATAGGAATTATTTTTTAGGAAAGTGAAGTATTTTTTTAACATTTTTATATATTTAATAATATATTTCTTATGTCTTTCATAAACATAACAATTTATTTTTCCTTTTATTATTATTATTAATTACTTAATAGTGATAATAGTAGTAGATAGTTGTAGTCATTCAAGAAAGTGGTAGATTAAGGGCTTTTGTTGGGCTAATTTATGTACTATAGGAAGTAAACAGGAGTTTTTCAGATTTCCCTTTGAAATATCAGCAGCAGGGTTGGCTGATTGCCACATTGATCTAAACAATTTTTACTTTCCTTATATACAATAATGTATAAGGAAAGTATTGTGACGGGGTCGAAAATTCGAATTCGAATTTTCGACGGGAGAGCACGTTTCAAGCATCCCTGATAACGAATCGAACATTTTTGGAGTGATGTCTCTCTCTGTGTGTGTGTGTGTGTGAAAGTATGTGTGTGTATGTGTGTGTGAAAGTGTGTGTGTGTGTGTGTGTGAAAGTATGTGTGTGTATGTGTGTGTGAAAGTGTGTGTGTGTGTGTGTGTGAAAGTATGTGTGTGTGTATGAAAGTATGTGCGTGTGTGTGTGTGTGTGTGTGTGTGTGTGAAAGTATGTGTGTGTATGTGTGTATGAAAGTATGTGTGTGTGTGTCAGTGAGTCTGTGGATACGATAACTGACAAACGAATGAACCGATTCGAAAGAAATTTGGTACAAAATTGCAATCCGTGAATACTGGAAGCCTATTGATTTATACGCAATCGAATGTTCAGAAACCCCCTAAATTTTCGAGTGAAATTTTGAAAAAATCGTCAAAAAGTCAAAACCTCTAGTAAAGTTACGCAAAAAGACATTTCTTATGTAATTTTTCATTAGAAAACGATTGACATAAATTTTAAAACGCTTGCATGAACCGTTCTCGAGATATTGCGCATATTTCAAAAAAATTATAAAAAAACCTTATAAAATAAAAAAAAATATTTCCTATTGAGAAACATGTTCAATTTTCATATGTAATACCATGCGATAAATTTGGTGACATCATTCTCGTGGATCTAGCTCGTTCCATTCATGAAAAAGATACTTTGATTAATACTTTTGTATTTGAGCGCCAATAGTCATTTATCTGCTATAAGAATAACTTATTTCTCCGTCCATAAAAGCTTGGCGAGATTTTGGCGACGAATTTGGTGTGGATTATCGTTAACTTGGCGACTTTTTTAAATATTGCTAAATTAACGAAAAACTCGGCAAATGGATAAAAATAACGCTAAATCAATGAAAATGACGACTAATTGACAGAAATTCAATACCTTGGAAAGAATATAAATATCTGCAATAAAATTAATCTTTTTTTTTTTTTTTACTGTAAAATTAATAAATTCATTGCATTATATAAGGAAAGTCATGTGCTGCCTACATCAGATTTTTTTTTGTTTAAACCATGGATTACAATTAAAAAACCACCCCCTTTTTTCCCAACCCTAGTCAGGGATTTTTTTAAACATGGTAATATGATATTTAATACTTTATTTTTAAATCATAAGCAATTTCAATTTTTTCTTACAATTCTTTTATATCACAATAAATAAAACTGCTGCTTGTGAGAATAAAACTTTCTATTCATTCCTTAAAGAAAGAAAGCATATTAAAGTTATACAAGTAATACACCTATAATAAACACCTGTTATAAACAGTAAACTATTTATAATTCAGAAACAGTTTATCAATTCTTATTTATGTTTAATTTATTATTTGTTTTGTCCATTGTTTTAAATTTATGATTTACAATAATATTTTTTTTCTGTATTTATAGATAAAATATAATTATTTCATAACTTTTCAAAAGCACAGGTACTCAATGAAAATATTAAATTGCAGCTGCTAATTTCAATATATATGTATTAAAAAAAAATTTTGCATAAAATATTTTTATATATTTCTATATTTAAACCCTTTTTTAATCATTTCATTTAATGTATATACGAGGATCAGACTGCAATTTTTGAGATACGGCTAAGTGGTACAAGTTAAACTTACCAATTCTTAGGAGTGTTAAAAGTACTCCCCTCCAACATCAATGCACTTTTGTAGGCGAATTTTCCAAACATTAAATGCCTTAAACCATCCATTTCTTGGAATCGATGAAAAGTATGCGTTTATGACCTCATCAGTCTCATCAGCGGCTTCCAGAGGGCTAAGCAGCCCAAGTGACCGCTTGGGCCCTCATGTTTGCAGAGGACCTCAAAATATTGTACATTATTTTTATTGGATCTCTCTCTACAGTTTTTCTTAAGACTCATTAGATCATTATAACTAATCCAACGTTTTCTTGAATTTTCTATAATTCTGCAATTTATCTCAAGTCATTTAGTATCAGTTTGCAGTTGTCTTTACAACGTTTTGGCTACAACCTTCTCATTGAATTGTAGGTGAGAATATTGAGATCCTAACACTATAATCATCACGGTGCATGCTGTTTATGTGATTAGGTTTTTTTAATGCAGATTATGTGGCATTTTGTATTTGTTTTGGTTTCTTTTGAGTCTCGTTATTTTATGATTTCAGGAGAAGGAAGCTTTATGGACCTCAGCTTAAAAGCATTTTCATAATCAGTGATTCTTCCGTCTGAGCTACAACTAAGGAACTTTTGGTATGAGATAGGGAAATTTTGATTTTATAACCAGGGTCGGAACATCCATCCATTGGAACAAGGTAGTTTCAGACTAGAGAATATTTTTACATCATAAACAAAGACCCCCCCCCCCCCCAAATATTGTTGACCTGGGGAGGAGGCTCAAAATTATATGTCAGAAGCTAAAGTGAAAAGTTGAACCTATATTTAATTTCGAACTTGTAAAACAACATAAATAAATTGTCGCGTAATCGATTTTTCGGATTGCCAATTTTCGAATTTGAGACGTTTTTCTATATTTATTGCTCAGAATGGGGTCTTACGTGAAATCTCACTTGTGGCCTCAGAAAAACCCGGGGAAGCTAGTGAATCTCATCTTCGGAATGAAAACGACGCCCACTTAATTTTGTTTAGATTAAAAATAGCCAAAACTCACACATAGCAAGATTAGGAGAATAGGGTGGATGTTCTATCACTTTGATTTTTTTTGTTCAAGAAATTCGATTGCCATTCTTGCTGAATGAGAAGATGCATTGTCATGGTGAAGCATGAGTCCTCTAACATTCACTTCCTGGAGAATTTCTGGAAGACTCTTAGTGGTGCACCAGTTCTGCAACTGTCTTCTGTCCCTCTAGCTTTTTGGCTTGGACCAGAACTGAACGTCTGAAGAACACGGCATACATTACTTTTTTCATTCTTCGTTGTCTTTTCACCATTGTTGGTTTGGGGTCATCTTCAAACACCCATACTTTATTTTCTTGACGTGTTGGAACGTCAAAAAATGGTATATATGTTTCATCACCAGTTATGATTTTAGAAATAATGCGGGATCCACCATCATTAAGTTATTTTAGGGTTTCTTTACTGATTCTGACACTCTCCGATTTTTCGTGTTCTGTTAAATTATGGGGGACCTAACGGCAAACTAATTTTTTCATATGCCGTTCTTCATGAATAATTTTATGTATAGCTGCGGATCTAATGTTAAATTCCATCTGTATCATTTGGTAGGTACAGCGATTATCATCAACATTTTTTGAATGGCCGACACATTTTTTGGGACTACAGTTGGCAATGGTCTTCCTGTGTGTTCTTCATCCAGGAGAGGATGTCGACCTCTTATAAACTCTGTAAACCTGAATCATCATTTCCATATGTTAATTATAGACGTTGAAGACATTCTTTTTGATTTAGCCCCATTTTAAAATCATAGAAAATCATAGCTCAATAATGATCTCGCATCAACTCCATTTTCTTTTCATTCAAAATTTATTCTACGATAGCTAAATTGTACGTGTTGCCACAAATTATAGTCTGCGAACATAAAAGAGTTCAAATTTAAATATCCGACCAATCATTTTCAGACGCATATCGTCAGTCCCTGTGTCAAAATTTCAGTGTAACCTTCGTATATATGACTGTAACTCTAATGTGAGAACAAAATACTTTTAAAAGTCACTGAATACAATATTGTGATATTTAAGAATAAGTTCAAAAAATTTCGGAAAATTTTCCGGAAAAACCACATCTCTACTTACACGGTTAATTTGTTCTGGTGTCATTGTTAAGAACCTTTATGTCCTAGTGATGACTCATATCACGGTTCTTCGTACTGTCCAACCGATGTTCTACCACTTGAGTTGCTGGGAGGGAATTGAAAGTTCATACTATTGGATTCTACAGTATTACAAAAATTCACTTGATGTACTGGGAGGGAATTGAAAGTTAATACTGTTGGATTGTCACAGTGTTACAAAAATTCTGTAAGGAACTCAAGCCTGTCTTCACCGAAATTCAAACCACAGGTCTTTGAACTGATCAGACGGCGTTTTACTCTAATTATAGACAGAAGTGAAACGTCCGATCTTAACGACCTACACATTCTCTGCTTTTTGTTTCATACCGGCAGACCCTTAGAGAAGGGAGGAGGAACACATTTCCGGGCCCGGGCTACCTCTAGATCTCGGGTCTTGATTTACAAGAAAAATGTGAATCTAAATAATATATAAATTACCGTTCTTTCGGGGTTCGGGAACGCTCTCGGCGGCCCTATACACAGTTTAGCCTCCTGGCCTCATCTTGCTCTAATTTACATACCTCATCATTCTCTGTATATGCTGGTATCCAGTGCCGAGAATTGAAAATCTTTGCTATAAATCGTAGGATCCTTGAAAACAAATCGAATTTTGGTCTTTATTAGACCTCACTGTTTTCCTGTATTTAATATGTAGGGTTGAAGTAAGTGTTCGAGACATGTTGTAAAGTTCTCAAATCCAAACCAATCCAATCACTGTTGTTCGAACTAGGTGCAGTGTACACATGCCGGTGTCTACGAATTGTATGTTGCCCTAAGGTAACTTCCTTTTTAGGACACGCCCGGTAAGAGCGCGAAAAAGAATAAGGTCGTGAGTATAAACAAACATTAATTTATTTACAATACTTAAAATCTATGTACAAGTAACATAATACACAAAATGCTCCTATTAACATGAATGGATTGATCCACCATTCTAATAACAATTCAAAATAAGCAATGGTAAGGGGTCTCATAGACTAATTTGGAACAGATGGTAAGCTATCATGAAAACACCTGACTTTTGCTATTAAGTAATTTATTTGGAGTTAACAAGTAGATATTTTAACTGGCGTTAATTAGTAGTTATTTAATTGGAGAGGGAGAGAGAGACAAAATATACAAATCAGGCACAGGCCCTTAAATGTGTAACTCACCAACATTACTGGCAGTTGAGCAGCATCTCTCTTTTCAGAGGACCATGATTGGGAGCCAACTTTTCTCAAACACCACACAGTTCCTTCTCCTCGCTCCTTTTTCAAATTTCTGAAAACTCTCTCTCTCCAAGATTTTAAAACACGCCCCTGAGGCGCCTACAACTATCTCATAGGATTCTGGGTCTTAACCCCTTGACCCCAAAGCATCGCCATTGGCTTTAGGCCTTCCAGAAACAAAAAAGCCCCTTCTCAAGACCCTGCGAAACTGATATGCTTTGGGGCACAAATTCAAACCGGCCGAACACCTTATGATCCCTCCGAAAACGGACAAACTTTAAACCTTTCGGTGAAAATACGATCTCTAAAGAAACCTCCGACATCCTGTCTTCTATCCTTCGAGAGCAGCTGGCCAAACGAAAAGGCTGACCCCCAAAATAAATAAGTAAACTCTAGGTCGCACTCCCGAAATATTGGATCATGGGTTTACCATGCGACATATGTAATTTTCACTGTTATTATATATAAATAAAATTATTTATTTTGTTGTTATTTTTATTTATATTATTACTATTATTATTATTATTATTATTATTATTATTTCTATTATTACTATTATTATTATTATATTAATGCCAGGCAACACCAGGTACATTTTCTAGTTATAATATAGGCATGTGAGGCGCTAGACGGCAATTGTTCTATTACAGCTATTAACACTTCCAGATTTGTCTCAGCCCTGGTTTGGCAATTATCATCAATTATTCTGCTTTAAATGATTACAGAAATTTCTCACTCAATGCTATTCGCACATCTCAACTCAGGGCTTCAAAACCTCTTCTGTGGATGTTGCCATCCTTCGTATGAAATCTTTCGCTTAGAAACATATCCCTCCATCACGCTGTTTAGGCACAAATGGGGTGCTAGATGCTTAAGAAAGGATCTTTTTTATGACATCCTTTCAAGTTACATGACTTCCTAACAACCCGCTTCCTCCCCTTGCTCCTAATTTAGAAAAAGATATAGTGGGGGAAAATGATGTGTTTTGTCCGAATGAAAACACATTATCTTCCATTTTGATTTTAATAATCTCATTCCTGAGGTTGTAAACACATCTACCACTTTTATTTTAATAGTGTCATTCGTGAGGTCGCAAATATATCTACCACTTTTATTTTAATAGTGTCTTTCATTAATTGAAACCAAACTGCTTAAACTCTAAATGTGCAACAAACTGCCACACTAAGAGCTAGGACAAATAATAAAAAGTAGTAAATAAAAACCTCGAACCTCCAATTAGGGTCACTGAATTAATGTCACAGTTTGACGATAAGAACCACATATTGAAACTGGAGATTAAAGGCGCTTCGCGCCTGGTGCTCTGTCTTGTACGACACTACGAAGAGGCAAATGGTAGTAAAATTCTTAATTGAAAACATGGTTACCAAATGGTAGTATGCAGCACCCGTATGGGGATGCAGCACCCGTATGGGGAATGCTGTATGCAGCACCCGTATGGGGATATGCCTGTAAAACTACAATAGACCTAGAGACAAAACAAAACAAAATCCTACGGATTATCAGGAAAGTTCCCAGGTACTTAAGAAACTCGGTAATTAGGAACGACTTCAAAATAAAAACTGATAGAGCCCAAATTAAAAAGCTAGCGCTTAAATTTTACAAAAATTTGCCATCCGTTCCAAATGAACTGTTATTCAATCTGCATGACTATGATCATCGCAAGGCCAAATCGCGTAAGAGACCCCGCGCTGTTCTAAACATCGATAATCGGAATTAAATATCCAACCTCAAACATCTGATATCAAATAAAACTCGCGACTAATGTTCAAAACTCTAAGCTGTTAAAATGCTAGGTAACCCTCAGATCTGCATCAACCCCCCAACCTGCTTAAACTCTAAATGTGCAACAAACTGCCACACTAGGAGCTAGAACAAATAATAAAAAAGTAGTAAATAAAAACCTCGAACCTCCAATTAGGGTCAGTGAATTAATGTCATAGTTTGACGATAAGAACCACATATTGAAACTGGAGATTAAAGGCGCTTCGCGCCTGGTGTTCTGTTCTGTACGACACTCGGCTTCAAATGGTAGTAGCCTTTTCGGGCTGGGGAAATTATATTTGAACTGTACATAATTTGAAATATGCATTTAGAAAATCGTCTATAGAATTAACATATGATTTGTTAATTTAGAAATACTGCATACTAGCTTTCATAACTCCCCACTGTGTCATTTGTCTCCTAGGTATCTCGCTTTCCATCTTCTCCACCAAGGCGAAAGCGTCAAATTTAGAATGGGGAGTCACATCATGTGAAAGGAGTTGGAATAACAGATCCCGCCTAAATTAAAAGTAAATACAAGTATTTTGACATTTGTAGTGCCCTCGTATTATAAATCATTGCTTTCATTTTCCTGTAACTTCACGCTTTATGTCAACATATTGTCCAACTCGACCCTGTTTTGATTGTAAAACCAGAAATATCTTAGCTTTTGATGGAGATTGATTATTATTGAGTTTAAAGAGAATTTGGGAATAAATATTAGAATGTTTCTACAGGTTCAGTTAAAACGAATTTGTGAACCCAGGTTTATTCAAGGCTGCAGTGATGCAAGTCAATAAGGATCTTACAATTAATTTTGATTGTAAAACCAAAAATATCTTGGGTTTTGATGGAGATTGATTATTACAGAGTACAAAGAGAATTTGGGAATATATATGAGAATGTTTTTACAGGTTCAGTAATAGCTCATTTGTGAGCTCAGGTTTATTTAATGCTACAATGATGCAAGTCAATTAAAATCTTGCAATCAATTTTGATTGTAAAACCAGAAATACCTTGGGTTTTGATAGAGATTAAATAATACCGAGTGCAAAGATAACTTGGGAATAAATATGAGAAAGCTTCTACAGGTTCAGTAAAAGTCCATTTGTGAGCTCAGGTTTATTCAGGGTTGCAATGATACAAGTCAATTAAGATCTGACCATCAATTTTGATTGTAAAACTAGAGATATCTTGGGTTTTGATGGAGATTAGATAATACTAAGTGCAAATATAATTTGGGAATAAATATGAGAATATTTCTACAACTTCAGTAAAAACTCATTTGTGAACCTAGGTTTATTGCTACAATGATGCAAGTCAGTAAGGATCTTACAATCAATTTTGATCGTAAAACTAGAAATATATTGGGCTTTGATGGAGGTTGATTATTATTGAGTGTTAAGAGAATTTGAGAATAAATATGAAAATGTTTCTACAGGTTCAATAAAAGCTCAATTGTGAGGCCAGGTTTATACCATGCTACAATGATGCAAGTCATTAAGGATCTTACAATCAATTTTGATTGTAAAACTAGAATTACCATAGGCTTTGATGGAGATTAGTTATTACTGAGTGTAAAGAGAATTTGAGAATATATATATATAAGAATGTTTTTACAGGTTCAGTAAAAGCTCATTTGTGAGCTCAGGTTTATTTAATGCTACTCAGATGGAAGTCAATTAAGATCTCGGAACGCATAACCTTCAATGATGTTAATCAACTCCACATATTTTAGTGTTAGTGTGTATCACAATTTTGAAGACAAAAAAATATTGTCTTGGGATTGCTCTTTTGAGAACGACATTAAAACACATCATGAAAGCTGATTATAAAATCAGAGTAATAAAGTTAGAGGGTGTCCATAAGTTAAATATACAGCTTTAGTATGATATGAAAAACTGCAATAGAATATCAACTTACTTTTAATGCTAAAACACATGGTAACTGTGAAAGTTTTATTGTTCTTTTAATGTCATTAGGTCTCCACGTGTGCTCCGATGGTTGCTCGTAGAATGTCTAGGCGATAGTCCAGTTCCACCCACATACGCTGCAGATTTAAGCTCAGAGATATGTTCAGCTCAGACCTCCACTGCAACCAGGGTAGGATTTTGCAAATGGAAAAAGGAGGCAGAAAGATAATATGCTGACAATCCGGAAAGATAAACTGCTGAGTCTCGACCCCAGTCGCCAACGGGTCTGGAACAGGCAGCAAAGACACAGTACCTCTTCACCACCTGGACGAGTCTGATTCATGAAACCTCTGGAGGGGAACGCCAGATGGCCAGTCCCCCGATTTGTGTAACCTCTTAGAGGAGTTCAAGGATATATGTAATATTTTTCTTGTACACAATGCCCTTAACTCTTGTACACAAAGCCCCAAAGAAAAAAAATCGGAAAGGATAATATTGGAGACCTACTCGCTGTTTTTTCCACTGGGGAAGTCATGTCTGTTGTATTCCGTTTTCGACGAGATTTTTCATTACATGAGACACCTAACACAAACTATCATCTGACTTAACAAATTTTAACTCTTGTACTCAAAGCCCCAAAGAAAAAAATCGCAGAGATAATATTGGAGACCTACTCGCTGTTTTTAACACTTTACAACAAAGTTGAAAAGTGTTTATGACTTTGTTCATTCTGTCTGTCTGTCTGTCCGTTAGCACGATAACTGCCGTAAAAATGACTTAATCAAAATGAAATTTTAGTATGTTGTTCAGACGGTCTGTAGAACCTATGGGAATATAAATGAATAATATCACCCAATTAGTTTTGGATTGAACCCGGGTTGAAAAAATGAAATACATTGAGCCCTATGGGACCTAATTTTTCAAACATTTTTTAAGCGGATTTAAAATTCACAAATTGCTTCGAAAATTTTAGGTAATAGTCAAATTGTTCCATAAAATATATAAAAAAAAATTTAGCGAAATATATTCAGTAGTTTTTTAAATAAAAATTAAAATATTAATGACACATCTTATATGAAACGATCACGTGACCATGATATGAAACGATCACATGACCCACTTCAAAATGATATATGGCATCCATCTTGTTTCAAAATCGTGATTTTTTAAAGTTCTTCTTAATTCATATTGAGTGTTGTATCCGTCCTAAAACTACTTTATTTTTGCTTAAATTCTGTGCATCTACATACTAAAACAACACAATGACAATATATTTGAGTTTAAATTTTCATTTAAATTTGATTATCTCTACAACTAAGCCTATTTTTCACCTATGTAAAATGTAAACAGCGAAATATGTAGAATGAGTTGTATTAGAATTTCTGTATTTCTTTAACACAAAATAATTCAGTCCATGGAGTCTGCATGGCTGATATGAATGAAATATTAATTGATTTTATAAACAAAAGGACGATTTTTTTCGATGAAGTTTTAAGCATAAAGTTTATGAATTGTAGCTCCATGGTCTTAATTTTTAAATAAAATAAATTATTATAGTATTGTGATGAATGAAATGGAGAAAGTTATGAATGAAATCCTGCTTCTATAGAGAGATCCAGGCGTGTTATTTTTTCTATGACGTCATTTGAATTTATTTCAGTTGTTTTCGATGAAGTTTTCAAATATAATAAATTATCGTAGTATTATGATAGTTTTAAAAATATTACCGTGGAATGTATTGCATTTTAGAGATATTTAAACCAGGCAATTTATATTTCAATGCCGTCATTTGTTCATTTTTTTCAATGAAGGTTTAAGTTTTCAAATATAATAAATCAATGTAGTATTGTGATAAGTTTTAAAATATTACCGAAGAATGTATTGCATTTTCGACTTTTTTAAATAAAATTGCATTGAAGTTGGAAAGTGTTTCATAATCAATGCTTTAAGCATGATTGATTTTTTTTGTTTCCACTGGGGAAGACATGTCTATTGCATTCCGTTTTCGACGAGATTTTTCATTACATGAAACACCTAACACAAACTATCATCTGACTTAACAAACTTTAACTCTTGTACACAAAGCCCCAAAGAAAAAAAATCGCAAAGGATAGATAATATTGGAGACCTACTCGCTGTTTTTTCCACTGGGGAAGACATGTCTGTTGTATTCCGTTTTCGACGAGATTTTTCATTACATGAGATACCTAACGCAAACTATCATCTGACTTAACAAACATTAACACTTGCCACATCTTTTGACATTTAAAGTAAGTAATATTTTTATTATATTTTTTTAACAGCATACCGAAGTTGTATACTTTATTTGTAGGCACCCTGTATTTTAAATGTCATAGATTGAAATTTTGAGAACATTTTAAGGCAAATAGCTAAATTTGAAGATACTTTAAAACAAACGGCTAAATTTGAAGTCATTTTAAAACAACCAGTTAAATTTGAAGATATTTTGTTTTCTTCAAATTTAACTGGTTGTTTTAAAATGACTCCAAACAAAATAGAAATAACAAATCAAGATGCTAGATTTGTTATTTCTAGCATCTTGAAAAGCGCTTCATACAGATTTGTTCTATTTCTATTTATTTATTTTGTCAAAAATGATATATTTGTGTTGTTTACAATGACCTCCGCCCCCCCCCCCCCACACACACACACACATCCCAATATGTTGCAAATTTTATAAAATCTTAGCGGGTCTCAGTCTATAAAGTGCCATAAATAGAGTGAATTCCCATACGGCACAACTTATTTTATACCTTCCTTTCTATACATCAGTAATACCATAGAAATTTTATGGCGAATAAGTGAATATCAATTACGGCCAATAAGTGAATACCAATTACGGCCAATAAGTGAGTAAAATTTAATTAAACTTTAAATTTAGTTTAAAAAAACTTTAATTATACAAATGTTTTTATTTTAAGGCATAACTTCTGAAATGGACACTTTTGCATCATAGTGAGCTATATTTTTGTTTCTGGAAGCTATAGTTTTGCTGCAATCATTCGCGCAAGTAATGTATATCGAAATAATTTTTTTTTATAAATTCATGAAAATTATACAATTTTTAGAAACAATGTTATCAGATTCAACTAATTGAAACAATTATCATATATGTTAATGGTATTCATTTATTAGTCAAAATTTTTTAGGTATTATTGGTGTATAGGAGATACAAAATGAAATGTGAAGCATGGAAATTCACTCTATTTATGGCACTTTAAGAGTCCTGAAACCCCTTATATGTCTTAGGAGAGATTGCTTTCAGAACCTGAAAAAGTAAGTGATATATATATATATATATATATATATATATATATATATATATATGTATATATATATATATATATATATATATATATATATATATATATATATGTATATATATATATATATATATATATATATATATATATATATATATATATATCATATAAAAGCCAGTAATCAAATTCAAATTGAATTTAATTCCTATGCATATCCACAATAATCTAAGGCACTACTCAGGAAAAGGCGCCGAGCCGCTCTATACTTCGAAGCAGATAATAATCCAAGAAAAAGAAGAATTAAAGGAATATGGGATAACCAAATGCTTTGCATTTAATGGTTGGGGAGGATTGCGACTCCCCCTCCCGTTTAAAGCTGCTTTTCCAGCCTAGGCAAACGCTCACGGTACCAATACAAAGCAAAGGTTGGTCCCCATTGCGTGCTAATACGAAGGCACCTGGATACGGAAGAACAAGATCAACCAAACAGAAGGATACTGGACCAAAAGTGAATCCTGCCCAACTCGCTATCTTTTATTATCGCTTTTTGCCCAACTCGCTATAGCGAGTTGGGCAGGATTCACTTTTGGTCCAGTATCCTTCTGTTTGTTGATCTTGTTCTTCCGTATCCGGGTGTCTTCGTATTAGCACGCAATGGGGACCAACCTTTGATTTGTATTGGTTCCGTGAGCGTTTGCCTAGGCTGGAAAAGCAGCTTTAAACGGGAGGGGGAGTCGCAATCCTCCCCAACCATTAAATGCAAAGCATTTGGTTATCCCATATTCCTTTAATTCTTCTTTTTCTTGGATTATATATATATATATATATATATATATATATATATATATATATATATATATATATATATATATATATATATATATATATATATATATATATATATATGTATATATATATATATATATATATATATATATATATATATGTATTATGACAAATATGTGTAAACAATTACTTATAACAAGTCAATGCGTCTTTTTTTTTTAAATTTATTTACTTCAAATTTGTACCTAAGTTATATTCTAATCAATGACGATTTCTATATAAACGCAGTTTAAAATTTAAATTTGAAGTATATGTCTCATTGAGTTGATGCACATACTCAGGGACAGTGCCTGACTAACACAGGGGCATGCGGGCCAGCTGCCCCGGGCCCCCGTGTCAGAGGGGCCTCAAAGTACACAACTGCAACATCGAAAAATTAACGACTGTCTCCTAAAGAAGAAATTACGCCACCGGAATAGGTTTGCCCTGTAAAGAGATTCATTTTGAAGATTCTATATAGGAATTGCCGCACTAATTTAGCATATTGGCATCTTGGCAATGGTATGAAAATTGCCAATAATTTAAATTCCATTCAAATTTGCAAGAACTTTATTTTGTATAACTTTTTACTTTCCCTACAATACATGATAATGTATAGGGAAGTATTGGAATCATGCCGGAAATCACAACTCGAGTTTTCGACGGATCTACACGTTTCGAGACCTCTAGAATACGAAAAAACATTTTTAGCGTGACGTCTGTGTGTGTGTCTGTGTGTCTGTCTGTGTGTCTATCTGTCTGTTTGTGCAATGTACGTATCCACTTTAACTAAAAAGCTAATGAACCGAATTTCATAAAATTTGGTATGTAAGTCACTTAGATGAGATCCTGGTGATGATTAGATTTTGGTAGCATTCGTAAAAGCAGTACCCGCCTTTTTTTGCAAAATGACATGTAAAAATTTCATGTATCCACTCTAGATAAAATACTAATTGACCAAATTTCGCAAAATTTGGTAGATAAGTTACTTGTAGGATACTCTGGTGCTGATTAGATTGTAGTACGATTGGGAAAATAACAACCTGCCACTTTTTACGAAATGGCCCGCACAAATTTCGTGTATCCACCCTAGCTAAAACACTAATTGGCCAGATTTCACAAAATTTGGTAGATAAGTTACTTGTGGGACACTCTGGTCCTGATTAGATTTTGGTACGATTTACAAAAGAACAACCTGCCTTTTATTACGAAATGGCCCGCAAAAATCTAAAAAAAAAAAAAGACTACGTATGCTGAAATGTATCAATTAAATTCTTGTTTTATACGCAATTTTTGACGAGGAAATGAATATAACACACTCCATTATGCTTTAGGACTAAATGTTCTCAAGATATTTGAGATTTCTTGCATTTTTCTTACGCCGATTTCGGAAAAATGTCCAATTACCAAATAAAAAAAAAATTGAATTAAAAATGCAAAGTTAGTGTTATTTGGTGCAATTAAACTCAATCTAATGAATTATTAAAAAAATAAAGAAAATATGAATTTGAGTCTGCAGGGAAAGTCATGTGCTGCCCACATCAGATTTTTCTGGAATGTAATTATGTTTAAAAAAAAAAAAATTGTGTTCATTTCATGTATGAGAAGAGGTGAAGGAGGGGGGGGATGAAGGAATGTCTGCCCCGAGCCCCAGCTAGGCTAAGTTGGGCCCTGCTCAGGGAAGCTATTTCATCATGCAATATTTAATCGTGCATTCTTCTAAACACCCTGAATAAGAAATATAACTTTTGGGTCGGAGAAAAACCGACCCCTCCGTAGTCCCTAAACGCACCCCCCCCCCCTCCATCTGCCAGTGATGTTTGGGTTTCAACGTAAAGTAAAATAAGAATATCTCTTAATAGTAAATTATTATCAGTGGAGAAACATAGAGGCGTCAACCCCCCCCCCCCCCCACCACCACCACCACCACTCGTTCTCACATTCGCGGAATAATTATACTGGGTTCTCCATAGGGTTTTCACTGGGAAACGAACTACAAAATTGTAGCAGAAATACCTATTCGGACTACCTTACCTAGCTATTCCTACGGTTACCTCGCTAACCTGGTTATTCCGCTCGCTTACCTGGCTATTCCTACGCTTGTTATGAGGTGTGAGGTGTAGTAATTCATTTACACAGGTCTTAGGCGGATTAACCTATTCCACCCAATCGGGCCCCGCGCTTAAAGGACCATAAATGTATAAATATTTACAACATCACTAAAATTGGCTTCATTTTATGATTTAAATGAAATATTTTTACTTATTTTGAAATTAAAACGGATAAAAATGATTAAATTAAGTATAATAAATCGGACATTATATAGTTTGTTAGTTATACACACACACACACACACACACACACACACACACACACACAGATATATATATATATATATATATATATATACAGGGTGCCCCAAAAAGATTGAAACGTGCTTTAATTGAGCGAGATATATTTACTTGAAAATTGAACATTGTGAATGGGGACCATATATCAAATTAGAAATGCAAATTTGTGAAATATCACAAAAAAGATAAAACTAGATGATAATAAGGAGGCATTTTTGCGAATTTCGCGTAGGCTCACGATGCAATCACGGATTCGTAAGTACTTTTCACATTGAGACATGACAATAAAAATTTTTGACACATATTAACGTATATTTGATCTAAACAATTTCCATCGTCAGTTTGTTTATGATCCCTGTTTTCACTGATGAAATGCCTTCCAGATGGTACGGAAAAGTGGCATAAGTCAGATTTTTCCTTTATTATAATTCAGTTGATTTTAAAGATACAGATATGCGGTTTTTTTTAATGATCTTGTTGCATTAAAAATACAAATTTTCTGATTGACCAAATTTGTCTAAGGGAGTCGTATAAAAATTTAAAAAGTGTAACTTTTTGAAAATGAATGGGAGGACTATTTCATTAAGGTAGTCGGTCTTATTTCCTACCTTACTTTCAACATTTTTGCAATTAACATTGCCCACTGATCTCCAACAGGTAAAGAATTAAAGCGCGTTTCAATCTTTTTGGGACACCCTGTATAGTTAGGTATAGGTTATATATTACATAGTTAGTTAAGTATAGATTATACATTAGATTTTTCCTTTATTATAATTCAGTTGATTTTAAACATACAGATATGCGGTTTTTTTTTAATGATCTTGTTGCATTAAAAATACAAGTTTTCTGATTGACCAAATTTGTCTAAGGGAGTCGTATAAAAATTTAAAAAGTGTAACTTTTTGAAAATGAATGGGAGGACTATTTCATTAAGGTAGTCTTATTTCCTACCTTACTTTCAACATTTTTGCAATTAACATTGCCCACTGATCTCCAACAGGTAAAGAATTAAAGCGCGTTTCAATCTTTTTGGGACACCCTGTATAGTTAGGTATAGGTTATATATTACATAGTTAGTTAAGTATAGATTATACATTAGATTTTTCCTTTATTATAATTCAGTTGATTTTAAACATACAGATATGCGTTTTTTTTTTTAATGATCTTGTTGCATTAAAAATACAAGTTTTCTGATTGACCAAATTTGTCTAAGGGAGTCGTATAAAAATTTAAAAAGTGTAACTTTTTGAAAATGAATAGGAGGACTATTTCATTAAGGTAGTCTTATTTCCTACCTTACTTTCAACATTTTTGCAATTTACATTGCCCACTTATCTCCAACAGGTAAAGAATTAAAGCGCGTTTCACTCTTTTTGGGACACCCTGTATAGTTAGGTATAGGTTATATATTACATAGTTAGTTAAGTATAGATTATACATTATATAGTTAGTTGGGTATAAACTATATAAGTAGTTATATTTGTGAGTTTCCCTGCAGTACATGGTAATGTATAGGGAAAGTGTTGGAATTATGTCTATAATTGCAACTCGAGTTTTTGACGGATTTATATGGTTTAAATACTCAGGAACTCTATATTTAGCGTAACGTTTGTGTGTGTGTGTTTGTATGTGAAAAAGAAATTCACAAAATTATCCTGGTACTGATTAGACTTTAGTACGATTCCGAAAAAAAGAATCCGCTTTTTCTTGCGAAATGGCTTGCAAAAATTACTGAGGTAAAAAGTAAATTATTATATTAGCTCAAATATATCAATTTAATACTTAGATTATACGTAATTTTTTATGACGAAAAGAATAAGGCCATTTCCATTACTCTGTGGTGAACCGTGAGAAATGGAGTGAGGAACAAAGGATTGAAGACGATGTAATTGTAAAATAGTCAGGGGGGTGACTTCAATACAGCAGCTTCCAATAACATATTTCATTTAATATATCTGTTATTGTGATCAAAAGGCTATTAGACACAACAATATGTTATAAATTGATATAGATTGAGAAAATTGGAAAACTTAAAAGGATTGACTTGCACGTGTCGAAAGCCCAGGCCGCCCGACTTGTCCGAAGACATAGAGCAGCAAGGTGAGCGGCCGGGAAAATAACTTGCACGTGTGTAGATGGTCAAACACAAAATACCAGCTTAACATGATGGGCAAAAGAAGGTGCTGCCAATCATAAAGAGTAATGTCCAAGTTACCAAACCTGAAAATATTCCATTCTAAAATATAAGAATATATATATATGGGGATTGTGATCCCTCATTCCTGGCTGAAGCATGCTTTGAGACCCGGGAAACACTCCCAGAACTACTACATGCCTGAAGCAAATACCCTTCCGTACGAGTAGGAAAAGCAGAATCCATACGCGGAAACAATACCAAAAGTGGAAGAGAACAAGATATATATATATATATATATATATATATATATATATATATATATATATATATATATATATATATATATATATATATATATATATATATATATATATATATATATATATATATATATATATATATATATATATATATATATATATATATATAATATATATATATATATATATATATATATATATATATATATATATATATATATAATATATATATATATATATATATATATATATATATATATATATATATATATATATATATATATATATATATATATATAATATATATATATATATATATATATATATATATATATAAATAAAAATTGAAGGATTTTAATCGAAAATTATGCATAAACTACTGTATGTACAAAAAAACCCATCTCTAGCATATCTGTTACAAATGAGTAACTATAGGCCAAGACTAAGGATAAGGATAGAAGGTAACATATCACTATAATGGAAAGGGGGATGAGAAGAATAATAGGATTCAAAAATCACAATTAAAGTATATAAAAGTAAATAAAAATAAAACTCGGCAATATGAGAATAGGCAATAATAAACAGCTCAGGATAAGAGATTAAGAATAGAGAACAAGCAATTGAAACTACACAAAAAATGGCGGTTAGTTCGAAATTGCATTCTCATCAGGACAGCCATACAATTCGAATTAAAACCGATATAATAGCCAGTTTCTGACAATGGCGATAGTATTTAACTATAAACACCATTGGAACTGTCTACTGGCTAGTGGAAGGAGAAAATAAATCAATTGAATTATACAATTCTGAAAAACAATACCTCCTTGTACAGAAATGGGAAAAAACGAGCATAGCACCACCACGTGTAAGATAAACTAGTGACTGCGCATTTCACCTCACTTCGTCAATGCGAGTGGGCACCGGAATGAATACAATTGAACGATTCATAATATGTATGGAGACTTTCAAAAATAGTAATCAGTATAGGACTCAGGACAAGAGGAAAATAGTCATTCGAAAATAGTAAACAGTATTAGACTCAGGCCAAGTGGTAAGTGAGTTGATAAGAAAGGGTGAATTTTCAAAAAAGAGTTAACCAATCATAGATAAATAATGCATGTGTAAAATTATTACGTGGTATATTTGAAATTATTAATAATATTATTTACAAATACTTCCGGATATTGGTAATTTTGACAAATGCGTTTAAGTTTATTGATGTGTAGAAAGTGAAACTGAGGATCAGAAAGACGATGTATTCGAAATAGCTGGTTTAAAATGATGTTTCTAAACAATTGAATAGAATTACAAGATTGATATGATAGCAGCTTTATGATAGAGAAGTTGTAAGAATCTTTTTTATCATATAGATTGGTGATAACATGATTATTGAGGGTATCTAATTTTAGGTCTAAAAAATTAACAGTTTGACTAACGCATGGCTCATTAGGAATTAATTCTAGGTTAGACGGGTAAAAATCAATATTAATGGGATAGGAATTATCAATGATAATACAAATTAAGTCGTCAACATATCTATATATAATATATGAATTAGAGTTAAAATGACATTCATGATAATAAAGATATAAGTTAGCGAGTATACTACTACTACAGCCACCTTGTGGTACACCAGATGTTTGTAAATAAATGTTATTACCTTGGATAATATAATTGTTGTATAACACAAAGTGCAAGAGCATAGGAAAATTTTTTGACATTAAAAGCAACATGATTGGATGATATATAGTCATGATAAAGAGAGATAATAACTTTATGTAAATCTTTAATGACAATATTATTAAATAGGTCTTTAAAATCAAAGGTTTGGAAACCAAGAATTTGTGGAAACTTGCTAAGGTGATTAACTAAATCAAAACTATTGTTCAAAATGAAATATCCTGAATTCCTGAATTTAAGAGATTCATTAATTCGATTTAAACAGTTAAGCAAGTACTTACTAGCTGTAGTGGTAAAGGTATTATGTCCACAAGTGACTGTTCTAAAACTGAGAGGTGATTTGTGGAATTTAGGAACCAAAGTAACATAAGGAAATTTAAAATACTTACAATTAATATTTAATTGTGTATATAATTTTAGCATTTTAGTTTTGATTTGGATAGACTGATTATTAATGGGTTTAAAAATTTGATTATTTTTTAAGTAATTCTGTAACAGAGAAACATAATATTTTTTACAAATGATGGCATAATTATTAGAAGCTTTATCTACATAAGTTATGACAAAATGTTGTTGTAGTTCTTTGATAGCAGAAAGGAGTTGTTTATAATGATACCTAGGCTTCGTTAATTTAATGTTTATAATAAAATTTTTAAGTAGATATAAGGTAGTATACTTCCATAGATTGAATGCTTCAATAGGAATAGAATGTGAACAAGCAAGTTGATATATGAATTTATCAAAATCAAATGAAAGAGACTGAAGAAGTTGTTTAGGGTGATGGCAGAATGGAATGCGAAATTTAGACCCTTTATTCATAATATCCCTAAGTATATCATCCTGAACTATACTGAGATCCCCAGTAATAATGTGACCATGAGTGGAGTTGACAAATGGGGCAAGATTTTGATTGCTGCATATACATGATGTAAGATCATCGGAGTTTAATGTCCTGGAAACTTCATTGTAATTATAAATAGTTCTACCAATTGGTAAATTATATTTAAATGATTTTTGTATTTTGATATCATTTACTGGTAACAAGTGCTGATGTTTTGCAAATAAATTATTGAAGTTAAGAGAATTAAGAATAGGGTGTTTAAAAGAAATAACACAGTAAGCTATTTTAGTATGTGGATTTGGTGTATGGAGTAGGTGGTAATTTAAGAAATTTGTACGAGAAAGAAGCAAATCAAAAAATAAATGTTTAAAATGCTCATGAGTTAATTTTAATTTTAAAAAATTAGTATAAACAATACTTAATTTGTTTTTTCTGACTTTATATAACCATGTTCTAACAGGTAGAAAATTGAAAGTTTGAGAATAATTATATTGTAATTTCAAAATGTCTGCTTTGTAATCAATAGTTTTACTTAAGTTACTTTTTCCTTTGCCACGCTTATATCGCTTTTTACTAGGAGTTGATGACTTTGAATAATGAAAAAGATGTTTATATACTGAAGATTTATGAGAATTGTATTCAAAACTAATGTTAACAACATTATTATTATTATAAATTTGATTTAAGCCAAAGGGGAAGAGTGTTTTATATTTTTTAATGTAATAATTTTCAAATACTAATCTATCCGTGAGTGAAATTTTAATATCTAAAATATGAAGGGATACATTTTTAAATCCGTGTGTAGCAAAGTGCTGATATTCAAATTGATTTTTAGTAGGGAGATCATTAAAGACTTTATGGTCAAATTTTTTAATATGATCCCTGTGTACATTCATTCTAAGATGTAAAGGGTTGCTGGTTTGGCCAATATAAGATAAGTTACAAATAGTACAATTAAGTTTGTATATGCAATTAAAAACTTTGCAGAATTTTTGTGAAGTGGAATTATTATTAATTTGTAATGGGTCAGCAAAAGGACAAGTTTTGCACCTAAGATTGTTGCATCTATTGAAGGAATATGTTTTGGATTGAGAGAAGGTATGGTATTCTTCCAAATCGTCTATAACGCTTAATTGGTCAATGTTTGTCGATCTATAATTATCCCAATTCATAATAATAATAGACCGGACACTAGGTAATGAAGAAAATTTACATCACGAATTCTAATTAAAATTCCCAATATAAACCCCTTCAAAAACTATTTTGTCAGGTACGAATTTCAAATTTTAACTAATACCATAAGAATTGAATCGAAATTTTGGAGAGTAACAAAACAAGCATAGTAGAAAAGAGAGATTTTCATACGAAATATTCATAAAAGAGCGAAGTGTGGACAAATAATCATATTGATCCGGAATGGAAGATATACAAAACCGTTAATACGTATGTGTCTGACTGAATCTCTACAACTGCGGGCAAAAGAGGGCCACATATAGTGGAAATACATGTATAGATTAAAATGTAAAAATAAGCAATAAAAGTTATTGACGTCCGGGTTAACTAAAAGATACAGAAATAAATAACACAAAAAACACAATAAACTCTAATGCCTGCCGAGAGATGTCAGCACTATACACATATATAACGAGTGAAGAATCGAGTGTGAAATCTACCAAAAAGAGCAATAACCCGTAGAAAAAATCATAAAAGCGATGAGAGAACTCAAACCAAAATACTCCAAAATGCGAAATGTGAAGACATACCATAATCAATCAATAGAAGGAATGAAAGGGTTAGATAAATAAAAACAATATCCAAAGAGGGCCATATTAAGACATAGATGGGCTCGTAGTTAAACTATAGAAATGCGTTAGCGATAATAATAATAATAATAATAAACAAAATAAAATTAAAATTAAAATTAAAAAGAGAATAAACTCTGTAATAAGCGCAAATGCAGCTTTACAACAGGTTTTACCTTTTTAAAAATTTTTTTGCAAGTATGAAAATCAAAAGAAAGATGGTTGAATTCAGAAGTAAATAATAAATATAAATGTACAATTAAAAGATGTAATAGAAGTCAGTATGTAGAAAACAGAATATAAGACACAAAATAATACAGAATATAAAACTTTCATCATGATATTGCGCAAAGCAGCTAATAACATAATGGATTTATAAATAAAAATTGAAGGATTTTAATCGAAAATTATGCATAAACTACTGTATGTACAAAAAAACCCATCTCTAGCATATCTGTTACAAATGAGTAACTATAGGCCAAGACTAAGGATAAGGATAGAAGGTAACATATCACTATAATGGAAAGGGGGATGAGAAGAATAATAGGATTCAAAAATCACAATTAAAGTATATAAAAGTAAATAAAAATAAAACTCGGCAATATGAGAATAGGCAATAATAAACAGCTCAGGATAAGAGATTAAGAATAGAGAACAAGCAATTGAAACTACACAAAAAATGGCGGTTAGTTCGAAATTGCATTCTCATCAGGACAGCCATACAATTCGAATTAAAACCGATATAATAGCCAGTTTCTGACAATGGCGATAGTATTTAACTATAAACACCATTGGAACTGTCTACTGGCTAGTGGAAGGAGAAAATAAATCAATTGAATTATACAATTCTGAAAAACAATACCTCCTTGTACAGAAATGGGAAAAAACGAGCATAGCACCACCACGTGTAAGATAAACTAGTGACTGAGCATTTCACCTCACTTCGTCAATGCGAGTGGGCACCGGAATGAATACAATTGAACGATTCATAATATGTATGGAGACTTTCAAAAATAGTAATCAGTATAGGACTCAGGACAAGAGGAAAATAGTCATTCGAAAATAGTAAACAGTATTAGACTCAGGCCAAGTGGTAAGTGAGTTGATAAGAAAGGGTGAATTTTCAAAAAAGAGTTAACCAATCATAGATAAATAATGCATGTGTAAAATTATTACGTGGTATATTTGAAATTATTAATAATATTATTTACAAATACTTCCGGATATTGGTAATTTTGACAAATGCGTTTAAGTTTATTGATGTGTAGAAAGTGAAACTGAGGATCAGAAAGACGATGTATTCGAAATAGCTGGTTTAAAATGATGTTTCTAAACAATTGAATAGAATTACAAGATTGATATGATAGCAGCTTTATGATAGAGAAGTTGTAAGAATCTTTTTTATCATATAGATTGGTGATAACATGATTATTGAGGGTATCTAATTTTAGGTCTAAAAAATTAACAGTTTGACTAACGCATGGCTCATTAGGAATTAATTCTAGGTTAGACGGGTAAAAATCAATATTAATGGGATAGGAATTATCAATGATAATACAAATTAAGTCGTCAACATATCTATATATAATATATGAATTAGAGTTAAAATGACATTCATGATAATAAAGATATAAGTTAGCGAGTATACTACTACTACAGCCACCTTGTGGTACACCAGATGTTTGTAAATAAATGTTATTACCTTGGATAATATAATTGTTGTATAACACAAAGTGCAAGAGCATAGGATATATATATATATAAAAATTAAATGATTTTAATCGAAAATTTTTTGCATAAACTACTGTATGTACAAAAAAACCCATCTCTAGCATATCTGTTACAAATGAGTAACTATAAGCCAAGTCTAAGGATAAAGATAGAAGGTTACATATCACTACATTGGAAAGGGGGATGAGAAGAATATTAGGATTCAAAAATCACAATTAAAAGTATATAAAAGTAAATAAAAATAAAACTCTGCAAAAATGAGAATAGGCAATAATAATCAGCTCAAGACAAGAGATCAAGAATAGAGAACAATCAATCGAAACCACACAAAAAATGGCGGTCAGTTCGAAATTGCATTCTCATCAGGACAGCCATACAATTCGAATTAAAACCGATAGAATAGCCAGTTTCTGACAATGGCGATAGTATTTAACTATAGACACCATTGGAGCTGTCTACTGGCTAGTGGAATTAGAAAAATAAATCAATTGAATTATACAAAAGCTGAAAAACAATACCTCCACGAACTGTAATGTGAAATAATAGCAGCACGTGTAAGATAAACTAGTAACTGAGCATTTCACCTCACTTCGTCAATGCGAGTGGGCGAGCATTTCACCTCACTTCGTCAATGCGAGTGGGAATGAATACAATTGAACGATACATAATAAGTATGGAGACTTTCGAAAATAGTAAACAGTATAGGACTCAGGACAAGTGGAAAATAGACATTCTAAAATAGTAAACAGTATTAGACTCAGGCCAAGTGGTAAGTAAGGTGATAAGAATGGGTGAATTTTCAAAAATGAGTTAACCAATCAAAGATAAATAATGCATGTGTAAAATTATTACGTGGTATATTTGAAATTATTAATAATATTATTTACAAATACTTCCGGATATAGGTAGTTTTGACAAATGCGTTTAAGTTTATTGATGTGGAGAAAGTGAAACTGAGGATCAGAAAGTCGATGTATTCGAAATAGCTGGTTTAAAATGATGTTTCTAAACAATTGAATAGAATTACAAGATTGATATGATAGCAGCTTTATGATAGTGAAGTTGTAAGAATCTTTTTTATCATATAGATTGGTGATTACATGATTATTGAGGGTATCTAAATTGAGGTCTAAAAAATTAACAGTTTGACTAACGCAAGGCTCATTAGGAATTAATTCTAGGTTAGACGGGTAAAAATCAATATTAATGGGATAGGAATCATCAATGATAATACAAATTAAGTCGTCAACATATCTATATATAATATATGAATTAGAGTTAAAATGACATTCATAATAATAAAGATATAAGTTAGCGAGTATACTACTACTACAGCCACCTTGTGGTACACCAGATGTTTGTAAATAAATGTTATCACCTTGGATAATATAATTGTTGTATAACACAAAGTGCAAGAGCATAGGAAAATTTTTGACATTAAAAGCATCATGATTGGAAGATATATAGTCATGATAAAGAGAGATAATAACTTTATGTAAATCTTTAATGATATATATATATATATATATATATATATATATAATTATATATATATATATATATATATATATATATATATATATATATATATATATATATATATATATATATATATATATATATATATGCGTGTGTGTGTGTGTGTGTGTGTATAATAAAAATATTATATGAAATTTCGATGATAGATTAGAGTTAAGTTGTAACTCATAGTTTGTTTTGTTATTTATAAATCTTTTAATATATATATATATATATATATATAAGAAAAAAAGGTTTGAAGATCCAATGAAAGAAAAGTGAGAATCTGTAACACGAAAATTCAAATATCTAACAGGCTTACGAAATAAAAGTATAAATCAACAAATCCTCAAGCAAATGGAAAAAAATAAAAAACATATATATATATATAATAGAAATATGTAATAATAAAAAATTCAAGCAATATTAACATCACCATAGAAGCAAAATCACGGCCATAATGCCGATAAGAGAAGAGAATATTATATATATATATATATATATATAAATATAAATTATTAAATCCAAAGTTAGAATGTATGTAGTAACTCATAATACATATATATATATATATATATATATATATATATATATATATATATATAAATATATATATATATATATATATATATATATATATATATATATATATATATATATATATATATATATATATATATATATATATATATATATATATATATATATATATATATATATGCACTGTTAGTCTATCAAATTAGCTGTAACCTGTTTTTAGTTGAAAAAATGCTTAGTCAGTATCACTTACTCTACAATCATCTTAGAAGCACAAGGGGTAACTCAATTTATGTTACTTTATTATTATTTTTTTTATTCTTTTCATATTATACATAGCATTGTATTCTCATAAATACATAGCCATACGCTGGTATATTTGATTATTTTATTTGATTATTTTTATATTTGTATCTGATCCATTTCCATTTTCTTCTACATAGAGCCATGTGCATTATCTCTGTAAAACAATTTACAGTAATGTACACAGAAACGTAGAATCAGCATTAGCAAACCAGGTATGGCTCTTGATAACGTACATGGTTTCGGAAATGTTATTCACTTTTTTCAATTTATTCATATTTAAAAAAGAAATTTTGGGAGCTAGAAAGGCATAGCTCAACGTGCAAAAATTTTTTTCTGTTTTGCAACTTGCTTTACATTCTTGCTTTACACCATGTATGTTTATGCAGATAACAAGGGGATTAATACCTTAAGTACCTGTATTACATATATGATTTATAACACAAAATAAAAAATTTAATTTAAGGGTATAGTTAAGGGATATATTAACTAATCTTTACCACATGTCATTCTTTTTTAATTCCTTAACTTACATATAGAAAAGGGAAAAGGGGGTATTTTATACCAATTTAATACATGTTTTATTTATAATATTTTATTTATAATGTTTTATTTATAATATTTTATTTTAATGTTCTCTTTATCATCTTCACAAGCTTGTCGTATAGTCACTATTGATTTCAAATAATCACTTCAGACATATTTTTTTTCATTTTTACTATACAGAACTTTTCAATAAATGATCAATCTCAGGTATATATAATACAAGTAAATTAAAATTCTTCAATTATATATATATATATCGGAGTTTTTTGATTTGAAAATTCTTTCTATTCTTTCATTGGATTTTTAAGCTTTTACCATATATATATATATATATATATATATATATATATATATATATATATATATATATATATATATATATATATAATTAAAATGATAAAAATAAAATGTGTAGAGTGCATATAGATCAAAATAGTATATATAAAACCAGCTACAAACCGGGATTCGTAAAACAACGCGTATTGAATTCAACCTACATTAATAAATGGATGATGAAATGCAAAAAGTAACGAGGAAGGGCAGGAAAAGTAGACCATTGAAGGATATGGAAAAGATAAATTAATCGATTTTTCAGGGGCACATAGAACGCAAAGTTACCGCACACGATCGAAATCGCTAAAATAAGGATAACACACATTTTTTTAGAGCCGTAGCTTGTTTTTATTTTATTTGCTTTTTAGGAATCCGCCTTAACTGTTTAACAAGTATTTTTAATTTTTTTTTCCTTACGGCGGTTTTTAAAAATAGTTTTACACATTTTTTGTGTAGTGGCGCGGTAGCCCAGAGGTTAACGCGCGGGAATTGCACTCGGTAGATCCGGGTTCGACTCCCTCCGCTACTAAAACTGCCGCAGTGTTCACGCGGAGTACGAGCACGTTAAACATGTGGGTCCGTAGATCCTTTCGAGAGGTTGGTGGTAAGGGAAGGTGGGTATGGTCCCTGTGGATGGGGACCATACCCCACTGGGTTCCGGTCAAAATTGGGTGGCTCTTCCCGGCAGTCCAAACTGTTACCTTACACCTTTCTGATAGGTCTGACGGTCTGGGTCTTAAGAACAACAGGAAATTTACTGTCTTTCTAGTATTTGCGAGTTTTCATTTTTATCCGCTTGGGGCGGTTTTTATTTTACGTTTCCACTACTTTTTGAGTTCCGTACTTATAACCTCGATCTACAAATAAGATCAGAAAATTTTATATGGAACATAGGCTTTTTAGACGATCAATATGTGCTTGTGTTCACTTATTACTATCTATGTTCTTGATTCAGAGCAGTTAGTTAATGAATAGATTTTTGAACACTTCGTTACTAAGGCAAGAAGAATACTGAGGGAAGAATTTTACATTAAATATAAATTGATGTCTCTTGTACTATCCAGGCGTTTGATTAGGAGCAGTTAGTTAATGATTATATTTTTGAACACTTCGTTACAAAGGCAAGAAAAATAATGAGGGAAGAATTTTGCATTAAATATGAATTGATGTCTCTTGTCATAAATAATGATATTGAATGAGTTATTTTGTGCATAAATAGTGATATCAAGATATTTTACAATTTTGGAAGGTTCGGATTCATTAGGTATGAACTCAAGATTGTATAGATAAAGAATTAAGTGTTTATAATTAGATTAAGTGTGGGTAAAGAATCGTGTGGAGCATGAAAACAAAGAGAAACGTCATCAATGTAACAATAGAAAATATTTAACGCAATGAGAGAGCTGTTTTTCATAAAAGTAGAGATAAAAATTGGCGAGCATAGAGCTACTATTGGATCCTTGTGGAACTCCAATCGTTTGGAGGTAAATAACATTACCTTGTACAAAATAGATGTGAAAAAAAAAATAAAATGTAAATTATTAAATGTAGACGAATCATATTTAGTGAGAGTATTTAATTGGAATAAATCGAAAAGTTGTTTAATTACTGAAAATAAATATTTGATGATGATGTTATTAAAAAGATCTTTAAAGTCTAAAGTTTGGATTGTAGTCAATGGTCGTAATGTATTTCAGTTTGTGAATAAGTTCATAGTTGTTTTCAATGATGCAATGTGGTTCTTTGGAAATTTCATGAAATAGAGATTTTAAGACTTTTAGAAGTTTCTTGTTAGCTCTTGCTGCGCAGGAGTTATGTTCACTGGTAACTGATCTAAATTTTACGGGGCCTTTGTGAAATTTGTGAATGATAACTAAATTGACTAAATTTGGAATATTTAAATTTTGATGAGTATCAAAAATTGTTTGTATTTGGAAATAAGTGTTCTTTTTAAATCATGTATTTTTTTATTTTTATTTTCACTTTGAAGGTATTGATTTGATTTAAATTGGATAATAAGGTTTTAATGTGGAAATATTTGCAGAAAATAGCGGAGTTCGATTGCAGCTTTATCAACATATGTAAAAACTAAAATGTGTTTCATTTGTGCAATAGTTTGTTTTAATTTTGATATTAGAAAATTAGACATGGGAATATATGTATGTAATAACTTGAGTTGAACATGGAATAAAATTTTAGATTTTTAGACACAAAAGGCTTCCATTGGAATGGAGTGCGTAATGGACATTTTAGAGATGAATTTAATTAGAGCAAGGGAAAGAGTGCTAATGATAGATTTTAGGTGATTTTTAGAAGGTAGTCTTATTATTTAGTTCCATATGACATTATGAGCTTTAAGGAAGGATCAGTGATTAGATATATATACCGCCGTTGTGATATTATATATGCGATTTATAAAATAAATTTATATTTTATTAATTTAAGTAAGGGTGTAAACCCTGTTTTTCTTAAATTTCCTACAATTGCTTAAAGATTTAAAATTTAAAATTTTTATACTTCATCGAGATTACAGATTTTTAATTAAAATAAATGTCTTGATATCAGTTTTTATTTTTCTCGGTATCGAATGCCCTATATGCAATTAAAGACAGAAAAGACGTGCCGATCTTTCCTCATTCAAGAAACTGAGTACGACTTTTATTATCTTAAAAACGGAATGATAAACCTCAAAAGAAGAACACTTTATCAAGCAGTTATCTCATTTAATCTGTGGAACCCAAAAAATCCCAAACATCACCATCAAATATTCCAGAAACGCTGCCGGGTTTTATTTGCCACAATACATCACTGGAAAAACACTTTTCCCCCGCAAAATTTAGAGTCTCCCGATTAACTGGAATAAAGCGTAATCCGTTTGAAATGCAGAGGCCGTCATTTCTCATCTCTTGCTCCATTCCGCGCATTCCCGGTCAGTATCTAATGACGGCCCCAGACGCGTGCTATCACCGCCTTCCATTGGCTTTCAGATGATGTATGACGAAGATACTGGGCGGGGCTGAAAAGAGTTCGCCACGCCTACTCGCTTCCGAACTGAGGAGAGAAACCTGCTACTAATCGATCAAAGACAAAAGTAGCAAGTGGCTGCAATATTTGGCATTTTATCGCTCTTTAAGATGGTTAACATGGTTTTTAAATACAGATTATATACCATCAGCTGATTGATACGGTAGAAGATTCGTTATAATGAATTCTATTTTGATATTTTTACGATAAGATTCTTATTAGAATTTCTCAGAGTTTATCAGCATTGCTCTATTAAACAAATATAACAAATTTATATTGAAAATTACATCTTAAATTTAATACAAGATATGTAATAGATAAAAGATAATGCAAGATTTAGAGTATTCGAAATACGTATAATACAAGATATTTTAAATATAATATATTAATATTTTAAATCCTATGCCGATTTTTAAATGCAATGTAAAATATAAATATACTAAATGCATGATAGAAAAACATCTTTTACAGACAGACAGACAGTTTTCTGGTATAAAGTTGATTTTAAAAATAGGCTGTTTCTATTACTGGTGCATAGTCCATAAATAATATTATTTAACTATTGGAAAAAAATTTAATTAGGCAATTTATGTACTGGAAATTTTTTGTTATTAAAAGTTACTAAGGTTTCATTCAGATTAGCACTATCAAATCCAATTTTTCTAATTGGCTGACTGTATTTACGGTTCCTTGCCCTTTGCAACTTTGCAACCTACTTGTCAGATCAGCCATCCAAGACAGAATCTTCATCGTATATAAAAAAAAAATGCATCTTCTACTCAGCACCCTACAAGAGCGAAGTGCACAGCTATACCTCATTGCTCGTAATATCCAAAGGACTTTGTATTACATTCGATGTGGGGGGTAAGTGTTACCGGCCGCAGGCACCCCGTAATGAAGCGTCTTGGCTTGGCTCCAATTTTGCAGTATGCTCAAAAACAATCCATTCACTTCGATAATTTTTTTATCTAAATACATGAAGAACATTTCGTAAATGATTTTTTTCAGATTCTAATTCTATTCCTATTCCAGTAATTATATAGAGTAAAAATCTTATAAAAATTAAAATATTAGAACAAAATGTAGCAGAAATTGATGCATTCTAACTATCATTAATACAGTAGACCCCCCTATAACACGGGTTCATATAAGACGGATTCGTATAACACGGTGGAAAAATTGTGATCTTGTTCGTATAACACGCTAAAAAAGGCACGTATAACACGGTAAAAGAATGAGACAGATGTTTCGATTTTATTACGTTTCAGCTCTAATAATTAATATAACTTTTGACTGGTAACACTAAACGTCATTGTACTTCTCAAATTTCGGGGAAACCCCATTTTTAGGAGATCGTTCTCATTTTGTATCTAGTTGTGATGCACATTAAACGTGTCTGAAAAAACTTTTATATCGTATGATTTATTTTATTCAACTTAAATTTGAGGAAAAAAAAGTTTTAGGAAAATAAATCTTTGCGAAATTAAACCCGATTTCATCTAGAGGAAGTACATATCTGTTATCTCTGGTACATACATACTATCAATTAAACTGTGTTTAAAATCAAGTGCGTTAAATAAATTTAAAAAGATATTATAGTAGTGAAGAAAACTCATTACGAATTTTCTGTGAGCCAGAGCAACACTTTACTTTAGAAATCTTAAATGAAAGATTAGAATTGGCAAAAAATCTAGAAGAACATTTTACGAGTAATGATCCATCAACAAAGCGTTTTGAGGAATTTCAGAAAAAATTGAAAGATTGTTTAGCTCCATATTTTGAAATAAAAGAAGATTTAGAAAGTAACAATAATAAATTGTTGAAAGCACAAGAAGATACCCTTTTAAACAAAGAAAATAACAGAGAAAAAACAAGTGAATCTTCAAGCTATGAAATAGCACAACCAACATTTAAAAGAGGATGTCGTTGGAACCTAATTATGGATAGCTCCGACAGTCAATAAATGTCAAAAAATGTGTAACTGTCAAAAAATGTGTATCAAAAAATGTCCTTTATTTATCGCAAAATGAATAACAAAACATTTTTTATTTCAATATTTATTTGTTTTGAAGAGAAATAAAAAATATTTTAACTCTTACATATTAAATATTTATTTTACATCTTTGTTAAGTGTCTGTATAAGTGTATGTTTATGCATAAGTAAACTGTATGTGAGCCGCTCATTTGCCAAAACGATTAAGTCCATAAAAGAAAAGGTAGAAAATATGTAGTGATAAATTTTTATACATTTCTTGTGAAAAAAAAACATTTATTATTCAACGGCCATAAAAATTGTTGTCATGTAGTGTCTTAAGCCTGATTATTAAAGAAAGTTATTTTAAATATAACAAGTAAGTTAATCGCTTTCGACTGTGAACGGCTCATGTATTTGTATAATCTAAGTGACTCACTCGTACAACACGGATTCATATAACACGGAACGTATCTACCGTGTTATAGGGGGTCTACTGTAAATTTTTATCGTTCTGTTTTGAATTTCACAGTTAATTAATCATTTTTTTCTGCAAGATATGCAAAAATGTAATGATTTGCTGATCAACAAACTAGATTCCAATTGGAATTTAGAATTTATAGATGCTTTTATCATATTGATATATTTAGCTTTGTCAAATATTTCGAGTTTCAGAAAAATTCGACTTCTTTGTTATTACTATAGACGGGCATATTTTCTTGTAAAATGCATTTAAAATTTTTCAAAATATGCATTCATATTTGTATGAAAATATTCATTTATAATTTACAAAAAACACCATTTATAATTCGCAAAATATGCACTTCAAAGGAAACATTCAAAATATTTAATCATTTAACTAAGACTGTTCATAATACAATTTATTGATGAATAGAACAAAAATTACTTTACAAAATATATTATAAATAAATATAAATAATTATATGTTCTAATTATAGCTCCTTTTCTGTTTCATGCAAAGTTCTGATATCGATTTCAATGAATTTTAGCACTGAAGTCGAGGTCATGACGAAAGCCCAAATTTTCGAATCAATGAAAAGTTTTTATTGATTAAAAGTATTGTGGGGAATTTTGGTCTATAAAGTACCGTTTGCAGTATTGTTTGTGAATGTTACACTTACAGCTAACAATAAGCAGCATGTTTGATTACATTCAGGACATGCATTGTCACTATTACTTTCAAGTCAGTTTTCAGACGTTAATTACGATATTTTGACAGAGCTAGCAGCAGAGTCTAAACGACAATTATGGAGAAAATATTTTTTATGATAAGAGATAAGCTAGAATTTCTCAAGGGGCCCAGCCTAAAATCTCTCGAAGGGTCCAGGCTAAAATCTCATAGGGGGCTCCCAAGATTTTTAGTTAAGTCAATGGAATTATATTGAATGTTTTTAATTATCATAATTTGGGAAAATGATCATAATAGAGTCAATGAGGGAAATTATTCAATATAGTCAATGTGGGAAGATTTTCATATTATAGTCAATGCGAGAAAATGATTATTGTATTGTCAATACGGGAAAATAACTGTAGTATAGTCAATGAGGCAAAATGGTTACAGCAGATGTAAAAGAAAAATGATCATAGCAGATGCAGAAGGAAAATGATTATTGTATTGTCACTGCGGGAAAATAATCATTGTATAGTCAATGCAGAGAAATGATCATATTATAATCATTGCGGTAAAACGATCTTAGTATAGTCAAGGAGGGAAAATGATCATTATATAGTCAATGCGGAAGTGATTATTATATAGTCAATGCGGAGAAATGATCATAGTATAATCAATGAGATAAAAATATAGTTTGAACTATATTACAGAATGGATTGTATTAAAAAAGTTTATATTAAAACAAATCAGTCAAATACATCTTATTCGTCAGAGTGATAGACATTTTGATAATCAAAAATATGATTTTAAGAATTTTTAAAAACATTTCAAAAGGAATAGAGCGAACAGTAACTGAAAAAATGATACTTTTATGTCTGTTAATACAGATTAAATGGACCTAAACAGTTTGAGATATAAGAAAGTCAAGTGAAAACTCATCGGATAATTCTGAATACTCTACTGGTGACCGTAGCTTTCAAAATGCGGAGTTCTCAAGTAAATAAAAAAAAATTCAAAGAAGCAGAAATATTTTATGGTTGAATTCTCATACTTCATCCATAAATCATCATCGCGCGCTTTCCAAATTCCGCACAAGTTCCGCATATTACAACTTCACCCCGACATACTCCTCCAATCCCCAATACCGAAACCCGGCAAGAATTATTTGGCGACCTACAACCATCGCCAAGCCTGTATACCCAATCTACCGTGACAGGGCGTTTGGCGGCTGTCCGACATCGCAGCAACCCGGGTGCAAAAAGAAAACTAAACTGCCGTCATCCAAACGACACGCGGAGCTGCCTTTAGCGGGACACGCAGGGTGATTCTTAATTGATATTTTTGTTTGTGATTCGGCGTATTCTTATCCGTTCACGTATCCCCGTGATTGAGTGCCAGGATTTTTGAATGTCTTTGCGTGGCTACGCTAGGGCACCATGAGTTGCGCTGATGTCATGTACCAGCCCTACTCGCCGTATTTCCCGTACCACCAGCGGTCGCAGGTAGCGGTGTCGGCCGGGGCGGTTGGACCTTTAGCCCCGGTACCGCAAGCCACTGCGGATTATAGGGTAAGTTGATATTTTATGTAGTGTATGTGATAGTTTACAAGAAACGGGTTCAGCGGTTGGACATTTTCAAAATTGAGTTTAAGATCTTATACATCTTTTCAAACTAATTCTGGAAGGAGAAAAAAAAACTTTATGTCTTGCTATATATGCAACTCATCTTGCAAATTTCGAACTGCGAAAATATTGAAGCTAGATCACAGAAAAATCAACTTGAGTGGTTAATAGAATTTTTTTTTTTGTTGGCAACACTCTGAACATAATGCATGTCAGCATACGGCATGTTTGTAAAGCATGTCTGTAAGGCCCGTACTTGAAAAGCATGTGACTACCTCAATACACAGAAAACTAAAAAAGGCACAGTTGTCTGTATAACTACGTTAACAATACGAATTATTTGGCGACCTACCTGTATATGTATCGCCAAGCCTGTATATGTTATCTTAAAAGTAAAATTAACCGACAACAGGACACTTTTATTGTAAACCATGTCACACATCATTTGCTGTAGTTAAAAACAGATCAACAAAATTGGAGGAGCGATGAATTTCAAAATGCAGCTTTAAGACAATAACCAAAAGACAAGGAGAGCTGTTGTAAAACACCTTAAAAATCAAATCATAGAAAACAAAGAAAAGCAGGTTATTAAGAATTTTTTTTCAGCAAAGTTAAAACAACAAAACTTGAGAAATTAAACTAAAGAGTAAAAGAATGAAGAACCATGGATAGAAAATCAGAAATAAATCATCAGAAACGCAAACGTAACTGACCTTCCAAAGTTCTTTTTATTAAATAACTTTGTAACGACATACAAACAGTTAATTTTGTGCCCAAATTCACTTTTATATACAGGAATCATCTTGCTGTATGGGAAAAAATATTTGGCGTATAAACCTGCATTTTACTTTGAGATAATTGTTCCCCCGCATATATTTAACCAGTTAAATGTTTGCAACATCCAATGGTGATACTTTTAATAGCTTTTTATGTAGCCCTATGACACTTTTTGATAAACGTATAATAAAATATAGCTCAATAAAGATGTAACAACTTAAGATGAACTATTTACTGAAGTAAATTGCATAAAATAAAAACATAATGAGTCGGTAAATACTTATATGTATTTGATCATTGGTTTCAAGGAATTTAAGTTTCATGAAAAAAAAGATTGTAAGTTGAAAAATTAGGCCCTTTAAGATTGTGACCTAAAGTGGCTACTTCACACACTTCATGGTAGATCCAACCAATGGCGTACAGTTATGGCCGAGTACGAAAAGTTCCTCCCGTCTCGCCTCTGGCAACATTTTACTTTTCTGAAAATTGTTGTTCGCGAATCCTTATTATATCTACATAGATGGAATGAATGCGTATATAAATAAAATTAAATATATTATTTTCATATATTTTTCATTTTAAAATATTTGCATTAAATAAATACAAGCTTCGGTCATATTTGGAGTATTTAATGTTCCCCGCTCCATGCATGAAGCGTGGGCAGAATAATTGCAGTGGTGTCATCTAATGGGTTTCCACCCGTTTTCGGAAACCGTTGTTAAAATATGAATGAATGCAGGAACCGGTGGTTAATGCTTAAACTTTAATCTCTGTTATCATGAAAATACATTTATCTCTAATACATATTCTATATATCGATATGTTGACGACTATGTATTATCGTTAATATTACTAATCATATCAATATTGATGTTTAACTCTCCAAACTAGAATTAATCCCTAATGAGCCTAGTATTAGTCAAAATGTTAATTATATAGATTTAAATGTAAGATTGGATCCCCACAATAAAAATATTATTACCTATTTATATGATAAAAAATATTCTTATAACTTTAATATCATTAAGCTGCTTTCTTTTCGTTCCTGTAATTCTACTCTGTTGTTTAGATACATAATTTAGAACCAGCTGTTTAGAATTCATAAACTCTCTGATCAAGTATCACTATCCACACATTAATAATCTTAAGCGGATCTGTAAAATTTACCACTGTCCTAACTATAACATAATAATTAATAATTTCAGGTATTTATCGTAGTAATATTGCAATTGAATACATTATCATTAGTTAGCGATATATTCCTTTACTTTTTACCATATATCTGCTCATATCCATGATTCCTGTACTGAATCTTATATTTGAAATTATTATAATTCAAATCTATTCCGTTCACTTTCTGTTCATTCCGTTGTTCGTGCGTATTACCGTTAAGAATGATATTTGTTATTTCCGCCTCTCATCCCGTGGCTCATTCAGTATACCACGTGGAGTTGTATAAAGTTAAGTATCCATTTTTGATTTTTATTTAATTTTGATTTCATTTTTATAATTCATGCTCATTCTTCCAGCCTGTTGACTGTGCCAATGGGATTTATAGTGATATACTATTTCCATTGTTGAAATTTAGCTTCTATTTTGGGTTTAATTTAGAATGTATGCCTGTCCTGATGCAAAGTACATTTCTAAATTGACCTCCATTTTTGATGCCATGTGATTTCCTAATATTTTAGCTTAGATGCTTCAGCTGAGATGCACCTTCTTTTGATTTCAACTGTATGTCACTCTGTGATTTAAAAAAATTTTTCATGTGCTTATTGTTATTACATTTTCATTTTTTTTTCTATTATACTTATCTTTGATCAGCATAGGCAATTTTAAGCCTAACTCGGTTCGCATTGTAAGTGATTCTTCACTTGTCTTTAAATTTAAGCAGCATCGGGCACGGTTAGTACTTGGGTGGGTGACCACCTGGCGAACACCGCGTGCTGTTGGCATATTTCGGGCGCGATAGCCCGGTGGTTTGCGCGCTGGATTTGCACACTGCAACAACTCCCGGCCACACAGAAAGCTACCATTAGCCTATGGGTTGGTCGTGTGGTCTGGGTTTTCTACACTGCAACAACTGCCGCCGTGTTCATGCGGAGTACGATCACGTTAAACATGTGGGTCCGTAAGTCCTTCCGAAAGGTTGGTGGTAGGGGAAGAAGGGTACGATCCCTGTGGATGCCTCCCCCACTGGATTCCAGTCTAAATTGGGTGGTACTTCCCGGCCGTCCATACAGTTACCTTACACCTTTCTGGTAGATCGGACGATCTGGGTCTCAACAACAACAACTTGTCTTTAAATGTGTCCTTTGCCCCCCCTCCCCCTTTATTGGTCCATTTTCTTACATACATTTTTTGCCTCGTTTCTCTTAAATATTTAGACCAAATTTAGACAAATATAGACCAAATTTATACAAATGTAGACCAAATTTAGACAAATTAACCAAATTTGGACAAATTTGGTCAATCAGAAAATTTTTACTTTTAATGCAACATTAAAAAAAACCGCATATCTGTATCTTTAAAATCGAGCGAGTTATATTTAATTGAAAATTGAACATTGTGAATGGGGACCATATATCAAATTAGAACTGTAAATTTGTGACATATCGCAAAAAAGATAAAACTGGATGATAATGCATAGGATACCCAACCGCATAGTGAATACCACTGCTTTATATGATCTCTGTCTGTGTAATGCTTTATTTAGATGCATTTGTGATAAAAAATTTCGACACATAGTAACGTATTTTTGATCTAAACAATTTACATCGTCAATTTGTTTATGATCCCTATTTTCATTGATGAAACAGCCTTTCACATGTTATGGAAAAGTGGCATAAGTCAGATTTTTTTCCTTTATCATAATTCAGTTGATTTTAAAGATACAGATATGCGGGTTTTTTTAATGATCTTGTTGCATTAAAAATAAAAAATTTCTGATTGACCAAATTTGGTCAATTTGTCTAAATTTGGTCAATTGGGTTCGTATAAAAATTTAAAAAGTGTAACTTTATGAAAATTAATGGGAGGACTATCTCATTAACGTAGTCTTATTTCATATCTTACTTTTAACATTTTTGCATTTTATATTGCCCACTTATCTCCAACAGGCAAAGAATTAAAGTGCGTTTCAATCTGTCGGACACCCTGTATATATATATATATATATATATATATATATATAGCATTGTAAACATATAAAATTAAAATTAATTCCACAGTTATCCAATTTTTCTCCAAAAGTTGGCTTGGCGCAAAGCAGCACACTCTCCTAAAGTAACATACAAGATTCATATGAAAAAAAGAGGGGAAGTGACCAAATGCAAGGCATAAAATGGTAGAGGGGATGACGACCCCTCTTTCCCGTTTAAAAGACTGCTTTTATGCCCGGGCAACACTCACGGTACCAATGCCATGCAGTATCCATACTTCCGTAATGTGTCAAGTCAAAAACACTCGAAAAAGTGCAAAGTAAACAAATAGGAATCAACCAGGATCGCAAGGGAAAGGAAAAGGATGGAAATGCAACAAATGCCCCTGTCGGTTAAGACAGAGCACATTATATATAAAAGCAGTTTAAGCATGCGTAATTCGTTATTTTCACTTTCATCGTTCTATACCTCTGCCATATCCTTTAAGTAAGCATTTTCTCCCTTTTTTGTATTAAATAGGGAGTTATAATAACATGTCAGGAAGCCAATTGGATAATTCCGTTTTATTGCCTCCTTCATAATATTCCTATTATGCATAATGCAATCAGACTTGAAAGTATTAATGCGTTGAATTCTTTTGAGGTGACCAATGATGGCATTTCTGAAAATGTTTTTGGTCAAATTGGAACTCCAATCAATAATGTGATTGATTTTTATATTGGAATTGTTTCTCTTGTCATATAAGACGGTATATGTACCATATCTACTGTCATGTTTTAGTGTGATATCTAGGGGGACCATATATCAAATTAGAAATGTAAATTTGTGACATATCACAAAAAAGATAAAACTTAATGATAATACATAGGATACCCAACAGCGTAGTGAGTACCACTGCTTTATATGATCTCTGTCTGTGTAATGCTTTATTTAGATGCATTTGTGATAAAAAATTTCTACACATATTATTTGGTCAATTTGTCTAAATTTGGTCAATTGGGTTCGTATAAAAATTTAAAAAGTGTAACTTTATGAAAATTGATGGTAGGACTATCTCATTAACGTAGTATTATTTCCTATCTTACTTTTAACATTTTTGCATTTTATATTGCCCACTTATCTCCAACAGGTAAAGAATTAAAGTGCGTTTCAAATCTTTGGGACACCCTGCATATATATATAAAAATTGAAAGATTTTAATCGAAAATTATGCATAAACTACCGTATGTAATATATATATATATATATATATATATATATATATATATATATATATATATATATATATAATATATATATATATATGTGTGTGTGTGTGTTGTGTGCATGCATTACATGTGTGTGCATGCTTGCCAGTAACCTTTGAGTGATACCCGTTGTCAACAAACTAGAATAACATCACTGAATAATCCTAAGATGTATTAACGAATAATCACAAACTTTAACAGATAGATAGCCTATGTAAAGAACTGAAACTGTGTAAAATTTTCGTAATATGCATAATTATATTAAAAAGTATTCCACATTTGAGATTTCCATAAATATGAGTTGAAAACTGGCAATGTTTTCGACATTATTTTACGCACTTAACAACGCATCATGTGCTAACTTGTTTTATATACATATAGTGTTATAAATGTTTTTAATAGCGCATTTAATGTATTTAATTCTCTATAGAAGCATTAACTTTTTCGCATGGTTTTCAGTTCAATAATATGCATTAAATATTTCGTTTTCATTAAAAGTTCTGGAATTTTAATCATATTTATGTCACAACACTTGCGTAAAAAAAAGCAAAAACATGCGTGATTTTTTTACTTTCCTTGCAATACATGGTAATGTATAGGGAAAGTATTGGAATCATGTTGAAAATCGCATCTCGAATTTTCGACGGATTTACACATTTTGCAATCTTTAGAACACGAAAAAAATATTTTTAGCATAGTCTCTCTATCTATATATCTTTCTCTTTCTTTGTGTGTGTGTATCTTTGTATTTTATCAAATACTTAAAATTGTTGGCCACTACAGTAGCTGATTTCGTTAGTATATGATGCATCCAATATCCGATAGGCCAAATTTCAGTACATCTAATAATGAACAAGTTGCGAATAATTTTGGAATGCTGTCTAAGTAACAATAGCTATTGACTGTAACTTGTATATCTCCACCTTCACCAATTATAACGGGCGAATATCACAAATTTTGCCTATCAATTTTTTTCACCGTTTTGAAAATGAAATTATGCATCATTCTATAATTTGTTTTGCATGTTAAATACGCTTTCAGCCTATAGAATAATTATGGCTTTATAAATAAATAAGTACCGTTTCTTATATAAAGTCCATGCCTAAAAAATTAGGTCACTGTGTATATATAAACATAAATTTTCTTTTAATACATTTCTTTTCAATATGACTTATATTCAATAAAACTATTACAAGTCTGTGTTTGGAGGAGGGGGTGGAATCAACGACCCATACTTAAAGTGCTGCCTATAGTAAATGTGTGCTCAGCTTGCATTAATATACAATTAGTTTAAATGGGAGAGACATCTCCAGCCTGTACCATAGACAGCCTAGGTGTGCTGCTAATTCCTCGTGTTACGCCACTGTTATGATCTCTAACAGGTATCAGTTAAGGTTTAAAGCTGACTAATGAGTCCCACGTAGCATAAGTTTAGCCAGAATCCTGGAAATTGAGGTGGAGAGTGCATGGGTGGGGATTAGTACTGAATTTCCTTTCCCAATATGGTACCCATGTAGAACTAGTTTAATTTTCAAACCAATGGGGAGAGGAAGCAACACTATTATGCTGCATATGTTACTTCCATAGAATGAAGCAACGATTTAAAAAAAAAAAAATCCAATCATCTGTAAGAAAGATAGAATCCTGTAAGAAAGACATTCAGTTCTTCTTTGGCAGTACGGTCATAAATTGCACATAACCAATAAGTTACCAGTCTTTATCCCAACCACGCGCTACAGTTAGGTTATCTATTTTTCCTATATTGATTTACCGACAATTCAATAGGAAATATTCCCAAAATACCCGACCTCAATTGCACAATTTATACCGCAAAACAAAGCGGAAGATATCCATAAGGAATTAATGTCTTCTACAAATATCAATTTTTAAAGTTTGCATAAGGGGACTATTTCCATAGTTATTTTCGCATAGCTTCGAAAGATTGATCATCACATATTCGGATTCACCCATACATAAATAATGAAAAATCTGATGTGGGCAGAACATGACTTTCCCTGCAGACTTAAATTAGAATTTTCTTTATTTCTTTAATAATTCATTAGATTGAGTTTTATTGCACCAAATAACACTAAATTTGTATTTTTAATACAATGTTTGTTTTTATTTGGTAAATGGAAATTTTTCCGATAGCGGTGTGACAAAAAAGGAAGATATCTCAAATATCTTGAAAACGGTTAGTCCTGAAGTATAATTGGGTGTATTATATCCTTTTCCGCGTCAAAAATTGCGTATAAAACAAAAATTTAATTGATACATTTCAGCATACCTTTTCTTTTCTTTTTTTTTTTAAAGATTTTGGGGATTTTTGAGGGCCGTTTCGTAAAAAAAGGAAGGTGTTTTTTTCCGAATCGTACCAAAATCTAATCAGGACCAGAGTGTCCCACACGTAACTTATCTAACAAATATTGTGAAATTTTATCAATTAGTATTTTAGCTAGGGTGGATGCATGAAATTTTGACAGGCCATTTCGTAAAAAAAGGCAGCTTCTGTTTCTACAAATGGTATCAAAAACTAATCAGCACCAAGGTCACACCCAAGTAACTTACTAAATTTTATGAAATTCGGTCCATTAGTTTTTAAGTTAGAGTGGATACATACATTGCACAGACACACAGGCAGACACACAGACAGACAGACCGACACACAGACAGACACACACATAGACGTCACGTTAAAAATAGCTTTTTCGTATTCCAGAAGTCTCGAAACGTGTAGATCCGTCGAAAACTCGAGTTGCGATTTTCGACATGATTCCAATACTTTCTCTATACATTAGCTTGTATTACAGGGAAAGTAAAAATCTGATGTGAGCAGCACATGGATTTCTCTGCAGACTCAAATTCAATTTCCTTTACTTCTTTAAAAATTCACTAAATTGAGTTTAATTGCACAAAAAAAACACTAAATTTACATTTTTAATTCAATTTCTGTTTTTATTTGGTAATTGGACATTTTTAAAAAATGGCACAACTAAATGCGAAAAATCTCAAATATCTCGAGAACGGTTAGTCCTAGAGTAATAGAGTTGTTCTTATTCTTTTTCTCATCAAAAATTACATATGAAACAAGCATATAATTGATATATTTGAACATACGTAGCTTTTTTTTTAGATTTTGGCGATTTTTGGAGGCCATTTCGTAAAAAAAGGCAGGTTGTTCTTTTCCGATTAATACTAAAATCTAATCAGCACCAGAGTATCGTACAAGTAACTTACCTACTAAATTTTATGAAATTTGGTCAATTGGTGTTTTAACTAGAGTGGATACATGAACTTTTTAAGGGCCATTTCGGAAAAAAAGGCGGGTTCTGTTTTTACGAATCGTACCAAAGACTAATCAGCACCAGGGTCATACCCAAGTGACTTACCTACCAAATTTTATGAAAATTCGGCCCATAAGTTTTTGAGTTAGAGTGGATACATACATTGTACAGACAGACATACACACAGACGTCACGCTAAAAATAGTTTTTTCGTATTCTAGAGGTCTCGTAACGTGTAGATCCGTCGAAAACTCGAGTTGCGATTTTCGACATGATCCCAATACTTTCCCTATACATTACCATGTATTGCAGAGAAAGTAAAACTTAAATTTGTTATTAGGAGAACGAAGACTATAGATATTTTTAGTCATTATTATTTCTCGTAATTCTTATGGTTTTCAGACCTCTATTGTAAATCCACGTTTACTAACACTTGTATACCTGCAAATTCGTTTCATTCCATCTCGTCTAAAAAAGCTGCTTTTAATGTGTACTTTAATCGTGCTTTTAATGTCTGTTCGTCCATATCGTCTTTAACTAATGAAATTGAATTCATCTTTAAACTTGGCTAGGATGCTGCTTACTCTTTAGAGTTAATTTATAAAAAAAAATTTCAAATTCACCGTAAATTTATTCAGCCCAATTCTAAACTCATTTCCAATAATAACCGTATGCCATTTAAAGCCAGTTTCCCATATCACCCAAAAAAAATTTTCGTCCCCTCCCAATTTTGCACCGAGTTTAATTTTAGACCCTCCCACTTGAATGTTACCACTTTGTTTAACCGTATTCGCACCGATAAATTTAAGGATAAGAAAAACTTTAAACGCCAAGTTGGGGTATATATATATGGTACCCCGTCTTTCTCCTAATAACGAGTTTAAGTTTTATATTGGTAGTACTAAACGTACGGTTGGTATACGGTTGGTTGAACATGCTCGAGACATTAAAAATGGTAAACAGTCCACCGTTCTTGCCCAACTTGTGGTAAAAGATAACTTTCAACCCCTTTTCGAAAAATCGTTTCTTTTGATAAGTTGCAATAACCCCCGTTCTATTTTACTGTATGAATCCCTGTTTATTCATCTACATCGTGCTTCTATATGTAATTTTGATCCTGTGCATCTTTTAAGCTAGGCTTGGCGACTCGTTCTCGATTCCATGCGCGTCAAGCCGTTACAATGTTATCTCTAGGTTTCAATATTAATTGCTTGTAATTTATGCTTATCATGGAATTCGACAATTTGTCCTTCTAATTTGTATTATAAACTTGGTCAATTTAATTTTCTTGCTCGTATTTTATATATAGATGTATCAGTGTTTTTTGTTTTTTGTAATGATGACGATTGTTATATGCAAATTTGGTCTACCAATGTGGATGGTATTTAAGAATGTTGTTTGCGAATTTCCTTTAATGACACTGAGGAAGGCGTATAAAGATGCCCGAAAGCGCTCTGTCTTTTAATTTTTATATATACGTTTATAAGAGGTTTATTAAATGACTTTTTTTAAATCTAAAGATTTGTCTTTAATTTATTACTTAATATTAAGATAACTTCATATGAGCTATTTAATAAAAACTTAGATGACAATGCTCTCTGCCTAAACTTCAAATTCAAAATCAGAATTTTAATCCATTGAGATGTTAAAATGCGAAGGAAGTCAGGAGAGCTTCAACTTACTGTATACCAACTTATTTTATAATAGTATACCAATTGCATTTATTAACTTATAATGATTTGATTTATACATTTTACATGCAATTTGTTCCATATCAGCCAGTTACATTTTCCAGTACATTTGCCAAAGTACACATGTATATTTATTGTACTAGGTTTTTTTTTTTTGTATAATTTAAGATGTATTATTTCAGACTGTTGTGACACGTCACAACACTTTTATTTATTTTTCAAAAATTAACATGTTTTATAAATAATTAAAATTAAAATAATAAAAAAAAATATTTAATGATTTATAAAAAATGTTAATTTTTGAAAAACAAATAAAAGTGTTGTGACGTGTCACAACAACAGTTGTATCACAACACAGACTGTTCACTATTGTCTAATGCTTTTTATGGCTATGTTTAGTGTGCATTACAAACGTGAAAAAGTGCCAAAATATATCGTCTTTCTTTAAAAAATGTTCATTATATCCGAAATTTCGTTGTACCAAAAGCTTTTTATAGGAAAATCTCATCATGCTATTATTGTTCACATATGTAATTTTTATAGACAAATAAATCGAAAAGTAAGATAATTAAAATATAACCTTCTTTTAAATCTGCCTTCTCTGAAATCCGAACATTAAAATTTTAATTATTGAAATGAAGTATATACTGCAATGCTTAAACACAAAATATAGTCGTGATAATTTAGTGATTGAGATCGTATAAATGCCTTGTTCTATGTTTAAAATTTCGCAGGAACATGCCCATACGTTTTAAAACAGGTATTTTATTATATCTCCGTTTGTAAAGAGTTTTTCAATTTCTTTTTAATAATTTTATTATTAACTTTTTCTGAAAGTTAATGCAAGCAATTATAAAATACAATTCTATTTTAAAGAAGTTCAAAGTGCATTAAAATTACAATATACAAAATTGCGCAATAGATACAGCATCAGATATTATCTGAATCAGGTTATTCATTTACTAGGGTTTCTTCCTTCTTTTAAACAGGGAAACAAAGTTTTACGAGAAACTACTGTAAGAAATATATTTATGAAGTGTGTGTGTGTGTGTGTTATTATGAGAAATATATTTAGCCCAGTGGTGTGGCTACGGTACTTAAGGGGGATAGTATACGATTTGACCAAAAATGATCAAAGCATGTGCAAGAGGTCTTACAACGAATATGTTCCCCAAAATCTTCAAATTATGAAAATAAATGTAAAAATATTTTCTCTCTGTAGGGGGTTAGGAAAAGGTTTTTGCTTCTTTTTTTTTTCTTTTGTAAATATTGATCCACATAGAGTAGAGCTGATTTATAGCTCAAATCTAGCGAAGGTATCACACATTTTTACTTTCCTTATACACATAATGTATAAGGAAAGTATTGTGACGGGGTCGGAAATTCGAATTCCAGTTTTCGACGGGAGAGCACGTTACAAGCATCTCTGATTATGAATCAAACATTTTTGAGGTGATGTCTGTGTGTGTGTGAAGGTATGTGCGTGTGTGTGAAAGTATGTGTGTGAGTGTGCGTGTGTCAATGAGTCTGTGGGGAAGATATCTCAAGAACAAATGGAGCGATTCGAATGAAATTTGGTACAAAAATCACAATCCGAGAATACTGGAAGCCTATTGTTTTTAAACGTAATCGAATGTTCAGAACGCCCCCCCCCCCTAAATTTTCGAGTGAAATTTTGAAAAAATCATCAAAAAATCAAAACATTTAATAAAGTTACGCAAATAGACATTTCATATGTAATTTTTCAATTGGCATAAACTTTAGAACGCTAGCACAAACCGTTCTGGAGATATTGTATATTTTTCAAATAAATTTATCAAAAAATCCCATAAATTAAAACAAAAAATGAACTGTTGAGAAACATGTTCACTTTTCATATGTAATATCATGCGATAAATTTGGTGACATTATTCTCGTGGATCTAGCTCGTTCCATTCATGAGAAAAGATGCTTTGAGTAATAATTTTGTATTTGAACGCCAATAGTCATTTACCTGCTTTAAGAATAACTTATTTCTCCGTCCATGACGCTTGGCGAGCTTTTGGCGACGAATTTGGCATAATGTCGCCAACTTGGCGACTTTTTTAAATATTGCCAAATTAACGAAAATTTAGCCAAATAGATAAAAATGACACTAAATCAATAAAAATGACGACTAATTGTCGGAAATTCAATATCTTGGAAATAATATAAGTATCTACTATAAGAATAACCGATTTTTTTTTTATTGTAAAAGTAGTAAATTTATCGCATTATATAAGAAAAGTCATGTGTTGCCCACATCAGATTTTTTTTTCTGTCGCCTTGGATCTGTAATACCTTCTTAATGTTAAACGCATTGCATAAAACGAAAAATTACATACCGGTACATCGGATATTGCAAGATTTCTGCATGGGAGAGATATAGAAAAAAAATTATTTTCATAGAACTTCTTGGAATAAATGGATCAACAACTAGTTTGGTGGAAAACATTCATCCTCACATACGTTGAGCCTAAACACTTCACTGAGTACATTCCCAGATACGTTGAGATAACCTAAACACATGAAGTTTGCCTGAGAAGTTTTAGATGATGACTGGCGTGATGTTCATTTGTAAGCAGAGATAAACTGCCAGAAATATAAATCAATACACAGAATTGAAAATGAAGGACTGAGATTTTTAAGAGGCATCTCAGTCGTTCATTTTCAATTTTGTGTATACGAAGATAGTACAATGTAAAATAAGTCTAGAGAAAAATGAGTTTCTACCAGAAGATCTTATTTTTATCGAAAATCCAGTTCCAATTGCCTGTGAGTTAGAACACCAGCCGTTTTGAATGCTGCACGATGCGTCGTTCTCATAAGCGTTGCATGATATCTACAACATCATTGAAGCTGACAGTTTGATCGTTTGAACTGTTGAAACGACATTTGCATGCTGAGTTTCGAGGCTGTAGCTCAATTTCTTATCGCTGCATATATTTTTGTGCAACAGAATGTATATCATAATACTATGTTAGAGAGAGAGCATATTTTTTTACTGAAGTTTCATTGTTTTTTCCAGTTTAACAGTCGTATACCTACGTACCAAGAGTGAGGTGGTGAAGGGCGTTTGTTAGCATTTCGTTTACAGTGTTAACATTACATTAACATTCTGTCTTCTGTAGTGAAAATTGAAGTTTTGGACAGCCGCGAAATTCAGTATACAGTGGTAGCAGAACTTCCGAGAAAATAGACCTTGTCGATTTTTTTTCAAATTTGAATTAATTTAAAAGTTATGAACTTAAAAATCGGAATTTAGCCGAAAATAATGTGAAAGACCCAGGCCACCCCCACTCACCTTAAGGTATGAGCAACTGGTTGAATGGCCGGAGTCGAAAATAATATTTCAAAATCAATTTATTCAGTCAGACGTTTTTCTGAATCCAATAGATACTGAAGCAGGTGTTCCGCATATGATCGGCTATCGAAAAACCAGACATTTGTCGCGACAGGTTTTAAATGTAAAATTCTAAATTTATGAATTTCCTTTCAATTATTTTCCATTTCTAAATTTTTGTTCTATGTTTGACTTTCAAAAGAGCTTAAAAATTTACTGAGATATTCACTGATTCTTGAACAAAAGAATGTTTCGAAATCGCTGCCTTAGAGTATACAAGATGTTCTGATAGGGACTCCTCCATCTTTGAAATTAATTTCCCAACGTCTTCTAAAGACGCATTGGTAGAAACAGGGCAAACACCCTGGTTAATGTAAATTGGTGTTTAACGCCATCGGACTCATTTGTCCTAATTTACGACTGAACAATTCCACAACAGAATCATAGTTTACCCAAATTATACAAGGACAGGAATCGATTGGTCCTATTATTCCTCGGATTTGAATCAATGTTATTTCTTTTTGGGGGTGATGATGGACAAGATTCACAGCAGTAAACCAAAACCAATTGAAACGCAGCAAAGGAAGAACATAACAAACATTGCAAAATGTTGCTGACTTCACTCTCTGGCTGAGACATGTCATTGCTGCTAATGGTTGACCTTGCAAAAACATTGTATTTTAATGGTATGGATTCAGCAATAACCATGCATATAATATTCTTCATTCATCAGCAATTGTTTTTGAGATATTCCAGTTAAAAGTTGGCAAGTCCTTTTCAAGACCAGAAAATATAACAGTAACGACCATTCTTAATTTCACCGGCAACATTTTTCAGTGAAAAGACTAGCAAGGTTCTGAATTTATTAAAACGTACCAAATTATAGGATATTTCCCTTTAAACGACTTTAATCTGCGTTCCATTGAGAAGGTTTAGCAGTAATTTTTATCCAGAGACCTAACCTTTTCATTCATGGTACAACCCTCTCAATTTATGGTAGATGGCTACAAATCATAGGATAATCCCTTTTAAAAGACATTAGTCTGCTTTCCATTGAGATGGTACAGCAGTAATTTGTATCCAGCGATCCAACCCTTTCAACTCATGTTACATCCCTCTCAATTCATGGTACATGGCTACAAATCATAGGATACTAATCTGCATTCTATTGAGAAGGTTTAGCAGTAATTTCTATCCACCCAACCCTCTCGATTCATGGTAAACTGACATTTCTAATGACTCGTGACAAAATCTTTTTAATGTTCCATCGAAATGGCTTTATCATATTATGGATTTATTTAGTTCTTCGAAGCACTTCGTGAAACAAATTAAATGATGACTGTGTTAAGACGAAACTTATTCATAAATAAAAACGTTCCTTCCCGGTGCTCATGAGACATAAAAACTGCTCGCAGCTGGGAGAAATCAATCCTCTAACCACACCCATTACAAAAATGTTTTGAACAAAAATAGTACAAAGAAATCCATCCAATAGTATAGGTGTATAAAAATGTTTGCAGAATATGTGGTGGAATTTCAGCTAAAAGTATGAATGCGCCTTTTTGCCCTTTCACTCCTTTGTCTTTTCTATGAGAATATTCGTATTTCGATTCGACAATAAGACACTTATGAATGCAGTTAGATGACCTGTTCCTGAAAAATAGAAAATAAGCATCGAGATCTTAGACACTATCGCTCTTTTTACATTCCTTATATACATAATGTATAAGGAAAGTATTGTGACGGGGTCGAAAATTCGAATTCGAGTTTTCGACGGGAGAGCATGTTTCACTCATCCCTAATCACGAATCAAACATTTTTGAAGTGATGTCTGTCTGTGTGTGTGTATGTGTGTGTGTGTGTGTGTGTGTGTGTGTGTGTGTGTGTGTGTGTGTGTGTGTGTGTCAGTGAGTCTGTGGAGACGATAACTGACGAACGAATGGACTGCTTCGAACGAAATTTGGTACAAAAATCACAATCCATGAACATTGGAAGCCTATTGTTTTTACACGCAATCGAATGTTCAGAACCCCCCTAAATTTTCGAGTGAAATGCCAAAATCGTCAAAAAATCAAAACCGCTAATAAAGTTACGCAAATAGACATTTCTTATATAATTTTTCATTAGAAAACGATTGACATAAATTTTAGAACGCTAACATCTACTATAAGAATACCTACTATAAGAATAATATTTTTTTAAACTGTAAATGTAATAAATTCATTGCATTATATAAGGAAAGTCATGTGTTGCCCACATCAGATTTTTTATTTTTTTTTCTTCATTTTACATGACCAGAAATTTGATTGACTACGCTATTGAGAACGCAATGAGTAGCGAATTATGTTAAATTATTCAGGATATAAAGCTTTAATAATAAAAGAAAATCCTAAAAAATTTAAAAAAAATTTATGCTACGCAATTAGCGTAAACACATTTGTATGGAAATAAATCGTTCTATAGCTTTTCAAAATGTTCGCCTGTACCATCAATACACTTTTACATTCGAATAATCCAAAAAACGAAGCCAGTAAACCAAAAGACGAAGCAATCATTTTCTTTGAAACACTTCGCGCAGGAATAACTTTTGTAGAATTTGCTTTATATTGAAAAACTCAAACAGTAAATCGTTGTTCTGTTTCGGTTTCATTGGAATATATCCACGTTACAATATCAAAGACATGTTTTGTGGCACCATAGTTGAATTTTTCGAGACTTTTCTTACACCATTTTACACGATCATCCTTTTGAGCTTAAGTTAAATTGTGTGGAATTAAACACGCACATACCTTTTCAACTTTTAAATGATCATGTAAAACTTAATGCACTCGGGTCCCTGAAATGTTCAAAGGTGGCTTAATTTCATCATGTGTGACATGACGATCTAAAGTGTTCATCTGTTGCACACTAACAATGTTTTCTGGCGTCACAGCAGTTCTTCGTAGACCTTCATGAAATTCATCTCTTAGGCGCCTGCATCCAAGATGGAATTCTTTAAACCAGTTGCAAATTGTTGCTTCGGATGATGCTTCATCACCAAAAGTCGAATTCATACGATCGACAATGTTGTTATATCGACCCTTGTCGAAAGCCACAGTAAATCATAGCTCGAAAATCCCTTCGAATTAAATCCATGTTTTCACACAACCTTATTAACTTCAAAAGGACGTCGTAAATTCTTTTTATAGCATTTCTCGTTCTTTTAACTGCCAATGCTTACGAGAAGGTTCAAATTTTAAAAAAATCGTCTGCATTGAAAGCTGTTATTTTTTGTATTGCCACATTCTAAAAATGTAAGTACTGGCTCTCGCATCCTCCTTCGCTTTCGTCTTCAAAATTGATGTATATAACATGATTTTATTTTGTTGGCAGTGTCATTTTGTGAAAATCGCTAACAAATAAAAATCCGCTTACTCGTTCTTAGTTGCTACATTGTGATTATTATTTTCAAGTTAAAACCATTTTCTAAAGAATTTGTTGAACCAGTTTTCAATGCCTTAGGACACGTTTAACTTCAAAAATAAATTCTATCGCTATCCTTCGGAGACTACCATTTCGCTACTCATTAAGAAGATTGTAACTATCGTTAGTGTCTGAACTTAACGGTACAGTTCCCTCTCCGTCAATACATCACTGCCGTATAACGATTGTATGTTGTTATCGGCGGTAACTTTGGCGGTATCTTAGATTGTGATGAGCCGTAACTCTCTGCCGTCCTATTGCTTGTTTGAAGTTCTCTTTCGCTACTGACAATTGGCTAGTTTGAGATGAATTTGGCGGTTTTTCAAGAATGTCTTGGCGAAATTTCCTCCAAAAGCGTGAATATTATTGATTTGCCAGTGCTGAAAGATTATTGAAGATATAGGACTTAAAGCGTCAATCTCTCAGAATAATGTAAAATGCAACCAAGAATTTTCCAATAGTAAAACGAAAATTTCTAAATTAAATTTCGAAATCTTCATTAGAAGGGAAATTTCCACAAATTATACTGCCAAAATGAAAGAAATAATTTTGAAGTTAATTAAATGTTCCTATATTGCAATCTTCAAGGCATTTTACATTTAATAAATACATTTTAGGATCAATTTATATTTGCAGTTAAAAATTAATTGTTTTTTACTATTTCTAAATTCGAAAGCGATACAGTTATATTCTGAATTTTTTTAATAAAAAGAATGTATTCATTGTGGGGCGTTAATTGGAAATTTAACCCTCAAAGAACGTTGCGTAAAATCTTATAGAATAATAAATTTTATTTTCTATCTGGAGTTTGATATTTCAAATAATCATCTTAATATGATACCCTGGCCATGTCCTGTAAGCCTTCCCGAGTTCCTTGACTGTTATTGAAATAATCACGGCATCTTAATCATATTATTTTTCTAATTTAATTTTCTTGTATTGCAATCGTCAAGGAATCTTAACCAAATTGTTTTCTAATTACATATTTCTGTATTGCAATTAGCACAGCATCTTAATGAAATTGTTTTTCTAATTAAATTTTCCTGTATTGAAATCATCAAGGCATCTTCATCAGATTATTATTAATTAAATTTTCTTACATTGCAATCATCAAGGCATCTTAACCTAATTGTTTTTCTAATAAAATTTTCATGTATTGAAATTATCAAGACATCTAAACCAGATTATTTTTCTAATTATTTTCCTGTATAGCAATCATCAAAGCATCTTAATCAGATTGTTTTTCTAAGTAAATTTTCCTGTATTGCAATCATCAAGGCATCTTAAATCAAATTGTTTCTGTAATTAAATTTTCTTTTATTGCAATCATCAAAGCATCTTAATCAAATTGTTTTCATAATTAAATTTTCAAATTTTCCTGTATTGCAATTCTTAAGGCATCTTAACCAAACTGTTTTTCTAATTGTATTCTCCTGTATCGCAACCATCAATGCATCTTAAATGTTCCTATATTGCAATCATCAAGGCATTTTAACCAGATTTTTTAATTAAATTCTCCCATATTGCAATCATAAATGCATTTTAATCAAATTGTTTTTCTAATTAAATTTTCCTGTATTGCAATCATCAAATCATCTTAACCAGATTCTTTTTCTAATTAGATGTTCTTTTATTGATATCATCAAGGCATTTGAACCAGATTATTTTTCTAATTTAATTTTTGCAATCATCAAGGCATCTTAAATAAATAATTTTTCTATTTAAATGTTCCTGTATTGCAATCATCAAGGCATTTTAACCAGATTGTTTTTCTAATTATATTTTCTATATTACAATCATCAAACAATCTTCATCAGATTGTTTTTCTAATTAAATTTTCCTGTAACCATTTCGATTGCTTTTAATGTGCATGTTACTATACATAAAAACTTCATCTTGTCAATGTTATCGATATGTAAACAAACTTGTTGAACAAATTGTAAAAATTAGAAGTATCAGTATAGAACTCCTCGGAACATTGGATGAAGGTAGTTTAAATGAGGTTCCCTAAGTAGAAAACCATCAGTTCTATGCTAATTTTGTCATATAGAAAAGTTGAGGGGTAAATAATACAGGGGCTCTAGTCACATGTTATGTCACATGCTGTTGTTACTACTATGTTCTAATCACATGCCCAAAAGTCTAGAGAAGAAGCGATGCACAGTTTACGGCAAAAGGTCAATAAATTATAATTAAGGAAGTATTAGGAGGTTCGAGCATTTGTTAGGAGTCCAAGAATTCTGCAGGCGATACTGCCTCCCCAGGCTTAGTAAAATCTTTATATAGCCCATGCTTTATAATGTTAATTTTCCAAAAACACCTATGAAGGTTTTGTTGATTCGAAATTTGTTTTTTATATATTTTTTTTCCATTTGAATGTAGATTTGCAGATTTATACTTTTATTTTGTAAGCTTGTTAAAAAGTCAGGTTTTTCGAGTTACACCTTCTCACTTTTCTTTCATTGGACTTTCAAGATATTATTATATATATATATATATATATATATATATATATATATATATGCATTCTCTTCCTCTTCTTTCCATTTGCCTAATATTATTTGTAATTTCATTTTTGTTTCTGTCTGGTAATGTGTCGGATCTGTTGACGATGTTTCGGCCATGTGGCTGTATCGTTGAGTGAAACACATTTGGAACCTCTGTGGATGCAAAGATCCTTGAAAAGCTGGATCTACAGAGGTTCTATCGAATTTCATATTTTAGATATTTCCTTTCATATACTCTTTATTTTCCTCCGTATTGTTCTTGAACCAGGGTATGACACTGTTCATGTTTTAAATTAGTCTTATTATATTTATTTTTATAATATATATATGCTTTTAATTGAAATTTAATATTATAAACGACTCTTTCAATATATGTTAAGGATATAGATAATTTTATACATGGGTTCCTAGACTGTTAATTTACGTAATATGTATTTTAAATTTTCTCAGAGTATATCAAAAAACGAAATATTTCTATTTCTAATTTTAGTAGAATTTGCATTTGCATTTGAAATTTAATTTGTATTAGTAATTTTGGGATTCGACTAGTTGTGTTTGTTTATTGGGTAATATTTAAATAATATTTGAGTTCTCAATTCATAATGTCTCTTAAATTTTAATTGAGATAAAGGTCAATTTTAATTAAATTCATATTACGAAAATTTTGAAAGTGTATCGAATTCAGTTATCGATATATAATCGAATGCTCATTGAATTCAGTAGTATATCCGTTTTGTCCTTTGATCTAATTCATTTGGCAATCGCCCAATGAGTAAAGGTATATATTGATTTATATTAATATATATTGCTTATTCTCAGAAACCGCCACGGACTGGCCATTCGACTTGAGACTGGGCTTGATAAAGGCTCAAGTCGAATGGCCAATTTTCTAATTTTCCCAATTGTTCCAATTTTTGTTTTTGTATGTGTGGTTATTCATACTGTCGTTAACCCTTACCATTATATCCGGTATGCATGTTTCTTATATATATATATTTCCCTCATATATATATATGTGTGTGTGTGTGTGTGTGTATATATATATATATATATATATATATATATATATATATATATATTTTCATTCCTCATTTTTGAAATTTGTTGATTGTCTTTGTCTTTATGACCTGCATTACGCTTTATTATTTCCTCTTTATGTCTTAATTTCTTTTATTTCTTTGTATTTTGTAGAAAATTTTGGAATACAGTATTATGAGTTACTACATACTTTCTAACATTGGATTTACTAATTTATATTTATATATATATATATATATATATATATATATATAAGGGACTATATAGAAGGGGCTGATTGTAATGTGTTTTGATATGGACTGACATTAACTTTTCAAAATATAATATTTAAATAATTAAAAAAATATCTAAAAATTAGATAGTTTTTTTTTTGCTATTTAAAATAAAATAGTCTTTTTATAATTATATATTTTATGTAATTTCATTAATGCCTCTAGATTGCTGATGCCCTAAGCAAGTGTGCAGAGTGTCTATTAAGTAATTAAGTAATTTTGCCTCTAAAGGTGCATTTGCATCCCCTCTAGCAGGGACGGACATCACGTGAGTAGGGGTGCCAGGAGCTCCAATTATTTTATTTTTTAAGAAGGAAAAATACATGAAAATATCACAAAAAGGAGAAGACCAAATGTCAAAGATGACCGCAATAAATTTTGTAGGATTTAAACATTTTGTATGGACTGATCTACCTCTGGCTACGCCACTGATTTTAGCACTTTCATTTTGTCTGTGAACGGCCGAAATGACGTTCCACAACAACCAACCTTGACTATTTCAAAACCCAAAAACTTATTTACAGTTTGCTTGTCTTCTGCAGCTCATCCCCACCACGGCTGATCTCTTACCTCGGCCGTTCATCATTTCAATGCGACAACCCCTCTGCTATCGGCGGCGACTTTGGCGGCATCTGGTGCTGCAATGAGCCATAACGCCCCTCGGTACCCAGTTGCCTGAAAAACACCCCGTTCTGTCATCAAACGGGTATTTCATTTCAAATCGTAAAAATGTCACACGCGCCTTCAGCATGGAAATAAAACGTTTGCGCAAAATTATGCTTCTACTTCGTTTTCAGTAAAATATTTACGGAAGATCTGATGTGGGTAGCACGCGACTTTCCCTATGTGATGCAATGAATTTAATTTTTTTCTCAGTGAAAAAAATTATGTATAAGATCCACGGCAGAATTATTTTAACTTTAAATTGTACATTTGGCGCTTTTTCGCATGACATGTGAAATGATTGCGGAGTACCCAATTAACTTATATTTCATGCAAATCTTAATTGTCAATTTTCAATATTGATAGCATCCGCAATAAGCATTATAGTCCATATATTGAAATGTTTTAATAATTAATTCATCGATTTGGTATCATTTTTGTCAATTTAGTTTCACTTTTGTAATTTTACCGATATTTTCGACAGTCTCGGGTAAAAAATCGTCAAGTTGGCTATATTTCTCTAAATTAGTCGCCAAGCGTTACTGGCAAACAGAGCGAAGAGCCTTTCCAATATATATATATATATATATATATATATATATATATATGACTATTAGCGAATTATTAGGCGTCAAAATACGAAACTGATGTCCAAATTGCCTTCTCTCATGAAAGGAACGAACAAAGTAACTGAGAATGATGTTAAGATATTTGTAGGGAACCAGAGCAACATTGCATGACCGCCAAGTGGTTCGCGCTTCTGCCACTGTGTGAGCGAATGATTAGCAGTTAAGTGCTTGGTAAATGAAACAGTTCAGCTATGATCTGTGGTATACTATGGGTCCTGTTAATGCTCGAAACTACAAGGCTGAAATCCTGAACACAACCATTTCAGAGACATTAAATTAATCAAGAAATTCGTAGATAATAAATGTGTACTTCATTTAAAATAATATTTTACGAGTATTGGATAAAATATAAATATCGTATGATATTTATGTAGAGATAAAACCGCAAAATTTTAAAGATCTTACTTCAATTTGCATTATATTTTCCTACTCAAACAATAAGCAGAAGAGCTTCGTAGCTGGAATAGTAACATATCATGGTAGGCAGTACATATGGGACGTTGAAATAAAGCTTTGCTATATGTACTATTATGACTATAGCTATGGCAACTAATGACCTTTGTGTTCTGAGACCTTTATCTGTAATTTGGGACTAAAATGTACTCAACTAACTGGTTACTATCTTTTTGAAATTCCAGATTAGGCTAGTTTTCATAAATAACCATTTCATGAAGCCTCCAAGTTATTTTTATATAGAGATGTATAAAAATAATAGCAGACTGTTTGATTTGTTCTTACCTGTTGGAACTTCTTCTATACACTTTGATGGGGAGATCGAAGCAATTTTTGTGGTATTGCAACAACTCGCATTTTGTCCATCTTCATTCAGAGCGGTATATTCTCGGACTCCAGTTCGGCTCTCCAGGTTCTTTTCCAGCAACCAAAGAAACAATGGTACCCGGATTCAAGAGATCAGGGCGCTTTCAAAAGATCTAACTCTCAGAATCACTTTGCAGTGGGTGCCTGCACATTTTGGGGTACCAGGAAATGAAAAAGCGGACTTTTTCGCCAAATTGGGTGCTATGGAACAGAGATTCTCAAAGCCTATGACTTTTTTATTCAGCACAACTGTACATTAAAATGATACACAAAGAAGAAATGGAGGTAGAATCTCTGGAGGAATCTAAGAGAAAGTCATGGAGCGTCCTCAGCAAGAACATTTCGGTCATTCCAGCGGCTCCTCGACGAGAAGCCAGGTTCAGATTTCTGACTGGTCATGACTGTCTTAGGGTTCATCTCCATTAAATTGGACTTGCTGCTTCCCCGGATTGTATTTTATGTGATCTAGAACAGCCTATCCCTGGAAAACATTTGGACGAGTGCCCTGCACTAGTGACTTCTAATTCAATCATTGAGAAATACTGGAAAGCTCGCTGTCTAATGTCCTAGCGGTCAAACGACGAACAGTTGTAAACAACATAAAAATAACAGCCCAAAGGCTATTAAAATAGCTTAGAATATATATTTATAGATATTTATTAAATGTGTTTACTAAAATTTAACTAAAGACTTATAATTGAAAAAGGGTGACTTCAAGAAAGTTTGGAAGGGTTCACAGGGATTCCAAACGTTTATATGCATTTGTGAGAACGTTATCCTGGCACGACACTGCTTGTCCCAGCAATAGACGTAGTCACGACATTGGAAAGGGGGCGTCAATGTTCGAGTTGGAGTCAGTAGTAATTATTATTTAGACCAGTTATGCATCCTGGATCCAAACCTCACCCTTAATAAACCCGCTAGAAGGTTTTACTATTCTATTATGCAACAACTTTAAAGTCTTGATTCTGTAATTTTTTAATTAGTAATTTTATTCAAATATCAGTAGACGTGAATTTGCCAGTTTCGAATTTAAAATACGCCACTGATTCTGACAATGATTGGCCATCGGAGAAGGAAACATGAAGATATACCACCCCACCGAAAGATATTCTGTAAAAACGACCAGTCGTTACTACAGCAATCCCAGGATACCCGGGCCTCCAATGGACCCAGCGACACTAACCATTGCCACCCGGCCAGACTGCCACCAAAACTCCCCCAAGTCGGACTCTCGGCCACTGAAGCAACACCGGCGGACACCAGTAGTAACACATCAAAAAGGGAGCAACCATAGCAGAACTCTCCATTGAGAATCATCCTCTGATTCCTTTAACACTTTAATCACTCAAAGGTTACAAAATCATCCTTACATATGGGGAAGGGAACATCAGAACATAAATCAATAAATAAAAGACCTGATACAAATTCAATAATGTTTTACATCTTGCTTAGAACCAACCCATCCAATTTAGGTTTCTCAGGCTCCACCTGTTTCCTTTATTATTTCTTCTTCCGATCTTTCTCATATCGAACTTCATATAATTATGGTCACTGATCGTGATTTGGTTGCTGATCATCCAATTATGGATGTTTTCATTCATATTTTTACAGAGGCAGAGATTGATCCAGCTATTCCCCTTAGAACTTACATAAGTTGGGGTGCTGTTGGGATCATTGTTGATATCTAAATCATATTTATGTATAAATTCAAGTATTTCAAATCATCTTTTGTCTGTCTCCCGAGGGCCCCAGACACTAGATTTAGCACTGAAATCTCCTTAAATTAATAGTCTGTCATCCCTGTAATTACAGGAGAATGGCTATGTTTCTTGAATCTTTGTTTCCAACTGATGGTGGGCAATAAATAGACATCATGATAATAGCGTTATTAACATTTAAGGTGATTTGAATTATAATCAAATACCTGCTCTTGTAATTGTGTTAAAGATAAGATCCTTATTGTTGATAATAATCCCTGATCTTAGGTTATCCGTAGCAGCGATAACAGAGGAGTTCACTAGGAAGCCCACTACAGTATTCTCCCAATAGTAAGGTTCGTTTATAAAAGCAATGCTAGGAGAATCTTTCATCACATTCTGTGCAAGTTGTAAGTTAGCTGCTCTGTTATGATTAATGCTAATAGCAATACAGTGAAGGTAATGACAACTATCCATGGATGCATAATCAATTTTGCTGTCCTGGAATGCCATTTCTTTCTTATAGATCTAACCGTTAGTGTCGATGATTCTATGTTTAACATCATAACCAGAGACGAACTTATGTTCCAATTAATTGAAAGATTTAACGGTTTCCCCAAGCTCATCAGTTTTGTGATTTCTAGATCCACGGTTACAGGAGACATGCCGTTCGGAACAGAACTTAATAATGGGTCCATATTTGTAACACAAAATGGGCCTTAAGTATTCTTTGTAATCCACTCAACCGTCCAAGGTTGGTTTATTCTCATTTTCCTCATAACTGGTTGGATCAAAAACACCCTTTTTTTACTTTGTAGCTTCTTCTTAATTTCATTCTTCCATCTTGGTTTATTTCATCATTTTGTTCCATTCGTTTAATTTCAAACTTTTTTTGGTGTATCTTTCATATAAATTTTAGATAATAATTTGGGGCTATTTTTCCTTCGGTTTCTCTATGTGATAATTGTTTTTGAGAGCATCAATTTCGTTAAACTCTGCTATCAACTTATCTATATTTTCTTTGGTATTTGCTTGTTTTAGAATGCCACTTTTTCTAATTTTCCTGACAGCTTTAAGTCATTTCTAATTTCTTTGGATGTATAAGCGCCCGTGTTATTTTTTTTTTTTAGTGGCTTTAGATAATTTCTTTTTATTTCGGATGTACCGTAAAAATATGACTCGTTTGCTGCCTACTATTGATTTCAACTTAAAGTTGCCCTTATTGTCTTTCAGAGATTCATAAATTTGCAATTATTGGCTCTCAAACATTCATAAATTTGCCCCTATTGGCTCTTTCATTTTTACCTATGGCTTGAGCTATAATACTTTGTTGGATGATAATAATTTTTAACAACTCATCAACTTGGTTTTTCATACGCTTCTGAAAGGCCTCTGGCTTCTTCGCACCAGTAATAAGACATTGTAGAGCATTGTTGAATGACAGTGCTTTGGTCACTAAGATACTGACCTTATTTATCTCCTCAGTTGGTTCCTCTTCTTCGAGGTTTACCTTTTCAGCATCTTCAGCAGACATAGACATGCTTACTACAATAGAGACAACAGCGAACTGAGTTTGCCTATTCCAAAATTATAATTCATCACTAAAGTTCGTGATTAGCTGGAAGACAGCAGTGCGGACCCGGCCTACCTCTCGGTTTACGGGTTTGGGGAACGCGAGTACTGATGGTGGTGAACAATTTCTGAACAACATGACGTGTCGGATCTCGACCCTCTAATTTGAGGAGAGTTCCCGGCCTCTGCACTGCACTAACTCCGGGACCAGACTTAGACAAAAATGAAGAACTTGAACATGAGAACAAACACATAGATCAAAATAGATCATATATCAAAAAAGCAAAAAATCCTTCTTACACTACGTCTTAAGGATAGCTTCGCTAAATTGCAAAATATAAATTTTCTTCATTGGTCCTCGGTGAGCAACAAGGAAGGGATAATGCGTTTGTTGATCGAAAAAGGGTGTGACCCCCTAAAGCCATAGGCGTAGTCATGAAACCACCCACTCCGCAATGGTAAAAAAATTATATTGTTCTCTATAGGGTTCATATTGGAAAACTAAATTTAGTACTGCACCTCAGGCTCTTCCCCAGAAAGACGTAACCAATTTTCTGAGTTAATGATAACGCTTATACCTAAAGCTCCTTCTTTACAACGCTGCTGAATTCATCTCCAGTTCTATATTTAAAAGTCTTAAGGCCGTGGCCAGCCTCTGTTACTACAAAGTAAAGTAAAAAAAATCCGGTATGTGTAGACATCTATTTTATGATCAGCCACCATCAAGATAGGCAAAACAGCTGCATTTACTCTGTCTCCAAAGCTGAATGACTGAACGTGACAAGCATGTCTGATTGAAGAAGTGTCCATGCCGTTTAATGCGACGTCTGGAATGCAAATTAACACGACCGTAAAAATAAAAAGATTTTATTCTGCTGCATCTAATATGGTACTGGAGAGGAAAGTAAATTAAAACGTCTTGACAACAAATCACGTGATGAAGTTTTTCTGTAAATGTAATTTTTGTTTAACACAATTATTAAATGATATAAGAAAAACTTTTTGATTTGAAAAGATTTGAACCACTTTCCCAGTGCAGCAATCGCAAAATCATGCAACAACGATAATACATAATAATAATAATAGTAATAATAACAATAGTGGTTTTAAACTAATGACACCAGCTAGTTTCCCCCTGAAAGGCTGCAAATTTCTGTGTCTGCACTGAAATATTGATATGTATTTCTTTTATGTATTGTGAAGGAAACAAAACCTTTGCTTTTTCATATATAAAAAATTAATGCATTTATTTTCCTGATGAAATATTTAAGAATCTGGAATGTATTTGTTCGTTTGCCAGAAAATTTAATTCGAAACATATTGTGTTCTATTTGGAAAAGTTACGGATTTTACCAGGACTTCACAGTTAAAAGCTCTACCATACTTAATTAGAACCTTTCTGAAATTTGTACACAGTGGATATACATACACTAGGAGCATATATATATATATATATATATATACATATGTATATATATATATATATATATATATATATATATATATATATATATATATATATATACACACCAAAGTAGCACCAATATACATACCCTAGCAGCATAAGTATATATCCAATCCAAGGATTCAAAGCATTTTCATTTCGGGGCACCTGTGATAAAACTCACGTATCCCCACATCGAAACTAAAGATATGTTGCTTAGTTTGGGATTATTGTTAAATGTAAAGCATTCCCTTATCTGGATGATTGATGATGATATTCAGGCTTTTGATGGCTTAGGCTGCAGTTAAAAGTGCCCTGGACGATGGACACGTTTAACTGCAGCCTAAGGATAGGCAAAAAAATAAATATATATACCCTAGCAGCACCAATATACATACCCTAGCAGCACCAATTTATATACCCTAGCAGCACCAATATACATACCTTAGCACCACCAATCGGAGCATTAATTTTTGTTGTATGTGATTGACTAATAAATATGTCCTTGTGACTTGGTTGAGAGTTAAAATATAGCATTTGTGCTTTTAAAAGCTCAAATAGTTCCAGTTTTATGCCGGAATCCCAGCATTTCGTGTAAACTTGACATTGGTTTCAAATATTTTATGTTGCAAAATAAATAAATGTGTAATTATTTAAATACAGGCTGAAAGCTTTTAAAGAACTCAAAGAATTAGTGTGCTAATTGTGTTCACGTTAGGGGCATGAAGGCCAAATAGCCGTCAACTAATACTGACAGCAAGAAAACTTCCAAAAGACAATTTTGCAAATTTCAATGTGACTTATAAAGCCAATCACACCATCATAGGTATTCTCAAAATTGCAAGTTTTCTTGCTGCTTATGAAGCTAACGGCTATTATCTGATGATGCGTTTGCTGCTCCTGCAGCTAATTGCTATTATATGGTGTTGAGTCTGCTGCTTGTGTAGCTAATGGCTGTTAGTTTCAAAGATGAGTTTGCTGCTTGTGTAGCCAATGACTGTTAGCTTCAAAGATGAGTTTGCTGCTTCTGCAGTTAACAGCTATTATTTGATGATAAGTGTGCTGCTTCTGCAGCTAACGGCTATTATTTGGTGTTGAGTATGCTGCTTGTGCAGCTAATATCTGTTATCTATAACGATGAATTTGTTGCTTGTGCAACTAACAGCTTTCATCTTATGATGAGTTATCATGAGAATGAAACCGGATCACTGATGCTGGCTGCTACACTTAAAGTATAATTCTAAGCATCATCTATAATTTCTCAAATTTTAAAGGAGGTGTGCTTAGAGTGACAATTTCATTTCGCGTACAACAAGACACATAATATAAATATCAATCTGCTGCTAAATAAACTGGAAATTGAAACACTTCATTTATAACAGCATAAGAAGCATCTTTAAAGATATCAATAGGTTTCGGAAGCAAAAGGATAATTTTGGGTAACAAAATTTGGTTAATATTCAAAAAGCTTATAATACACTCTATTTACAATTTATCTTAAACAATATAAATATTAGTGGAAACAAGTAAAAATCACGGGGAAAATTTTATTAACTGGAAGTTAATAAATATTAAAGATAGTTAAGCGTGATTTTTTTATATGCTAAAGAATCTTTAAAGGAATAATTTTAGTATAAATCTTATATAGAATTATTTACCTTAATAAAACGACTTAAAATTATCTTATTAAATCTATTTTGATATTCTCTTCCTCAAATGACCGGAGAATAATGGCGAAGGCGCGGTGTCGGTTTAGCCTAACTCGACGCTTACGCCGAATCTTCGGTGGATATATGGACCTTTTACTTTGGCTAAGATTTAATTAATCAACTGAAATTTATAAATAAGGACGAAGAAACAGTGTGTATAAAGTGTTATTATTGAAAAAAGGTATTTTAAAATAACATAATTTCTTATGTTATTAAAAGTGAATAACATAAATGAACCCGAATCATAGAAAACGTGCATATGATCGTTGCCATTCGGCAAACGATAATAACGTGCGTAAATTATTCACACTCGAAATTATGTTGTCCGATTATCCGTTTGATGTTTCGTAATTTAAGTCTCTTGAATAATTAATAAAAGTCATTTAAATAATTGAAATATTTTTAGCATTCTTCTATGTTACTAAATATGATAGAAGAAATATAAATTTTCTCCTGCCTTCCAACATTTCCTTGTCATATTTTGTGGACAATATATCTATTTTGAGCATAAGATCTATTTTTAATTTCATATTTTCAGTGACAAAAATATATTTTTTACATTTTTCATAATCTTTTACTATGTGTTACATTTAAGGAATCGTTTTCAAAAGTAGCTGGCAGAAGTACTCTGTTATTATTCGTTAATAAATGAGACAACATTTCGTGTTTTATATTTCAATATTTCTAAAAGAAAAACTAAATTCTAAAAGAAAACTATTAACATAAATTTTAAGGTAATAAAAATCAAGAGATAAAACCTTTTTTTTTTGCCTTTCAACATTTCCTTGTCATATTTTATGAGCTGCTCGTATATATCTATTTAGAGCATAAGATCTATTTTCAGTTTTTTATTTTTCATGATAAAAATGCATTTTTCATATTTTTCATAATCTTTTACTGTGCGTTATATTTAAGAAATCGTTTTCCAAAGTAGCTGAGAGAAGAATTTATTTTATTATTATTATCATTTATTAATAAATGAGACAAAATGTCGTGTTTTGTATTTCAATATTTTTATAGGAATAATATTGATATTTTACTAGAAAATTATTAACATAAATTTTCATACAAAAGAAAAAATCAACCCGCAGGTTCTTGTGTCTAGAGAATGCAAATTCTCAGCTGCAACTCCTCAATCCTCACACTAAACACAGAGTGTCACGAAGATAGAGAAAAAAAAATCCAAGTCTTAGATAGAAAAATCCTCCAGTTTCGTGCTTTTAAATTTTCGAAGAAACTAAGATTATTCTATTCTTGCCGCCAGTAGGTATTAAGTATCACATCACACTTAACAACCCAAAATTTTGCTTTGACTTCAGCCTCATCTGTAGTACCGCAGTTAGTAAGGCGGCGTCTTTGATCTCTCTGAGGATTTGAGGCTTCTGTTGCTTTGCTGACAATTATTTTAGGAATTCCTTGTATGATAAGCATTGCTTGACATGGCTGTTGAAAAGGTGTCATAAGTTTCTGCATGTTTTGCGCTTCTCTCATTACAAGATGATAATATGCTGATGGATGTAAAGATTAATTGTCAGGACAGAGAAATTAGCAAGGAAGTTTTTAGCGAACTTTTTAGGAAACTAGTTAGCAACCCGTCAAAATCTACTGGAGAAGGAATATTCAATAAGATTGCTGTGTAGATTCAGCGTATGTCCATTAAAACACGGTTTTCTTTAGATTGCTGTTAGCGCGTAAGGTGGTTTAGCCCGTAATGCTGGTTTATAATTGCTGGTTTAACCCATAAGTATTGAAGTTTCACAAACAATTATCAGTCTCGAAACTTTTCTTTGCTTCAGAATTATCTTTTGTGCAGCAATTAAGTATTGAATCATCACATAACATTTACAGCCTGAAAACTTTGCTTTGCTTCAGAATTATCTTTTGTGCAGCAATCAAGTATTGAATCATCACATAACATTTACAGCCTGAAAACTTTGCTTTGCTACAGTCTCATCTTTTCTTCTGCAGTTAGTAAGCCAGCGTCTTTGATCTCTAAGTATTTACGGCTTCTATTACTTGGTAGATAATTATTTAACGAATTTCTTTTATGATAAGCATTTTTGGTTATGACTGTTGAAAAGGTTTCATATATGATTCTGTATATTTTGCCCATCTCTCAACACAAGATAATATGGTGATGGATGTAAAGAAAAATTGTCAGGGCAGAGAAATTAACGGGGAGGCTTTTAGAGAACTACTTAGGGAACCAGTTAGCAACCCACCAAACTGACTGTAGAAGGAATATTTAATAAGATTGCTGTGTAGATTCAGCGTATGTCCATTAAAACACGGTTTTCTTTAGATTGCTGTTAGCCCGTAAGGTGGTTTAGCTCGTAATGCTGGTTTATAATTGCTGGTTTAACCCATAAATATTGAAGTATCACAAACAATTATCAGTCTCGAAACTTTTCTTTGCTTCAGAATTATCTTTTGTGCAGCAATTAAGTATTGAATCATCACATAACATTTACAGCCTCAAAACTTTGCTTTGCTACAGTCTCATCTCTTCTTCTGCAGTTAGTAAGCCAGCGTCTTTGATCTCTAAGTATTTACGGCTTCTATTACTTGGTAGATAATTATTTAACGAATTTTTTTTTATGATAAGCATTTTTGGTTACGACTGTTGAAAAGGTTTCATATATGATTCTGTATATTTTGCCCATCTCTCAACACAAGATAATATGGTGATGGATGTAAAGAAAAATTGTCAGGGCAGAGAAATTAACGGGGAGGCTTTTAGAGAACTACTTAGGATACCAGTTAGGAACCCACCAAAATGACAGGAGAAGAAATATTTAATAAAAATTGCTGTGTATAGATTGAGTGTATGTCCATTAAAGCAGGGTTTTCTTTACACTGATTTGATCTCTTAAGTATTTACTTACGGGCTACTATTAGCCCGTAAGCTGGCTTATAATTGTTGGTTTAACCCATAAGTAGTGAAGTATCACATAATATGTAACAGCCTCAAAATTTTCCTTTGTTCTAGTCGTGTACTGCAATTAGTGAGGCAGCGTCTTTGATCTTTAGGACGTATATTACTTTGGGGATAATTATTTACAGAATTCTTTGTTCAAAAAGCATTTTGATTATGACTGTTGGAAAAGCTTCGTATACTTTGTATGCTTTTCCCGTCTTTCATTACGAGAAATTAGCAAGGAAGCTTTTGGCGAACTAATTAAGAAACTAGTTATCAACCAGACAAAAACGACTGGAGAAGAAATATTTAATAAAATTGCTGTGTAGATTCAGTGAATGTCAATTAAAACACGGTTTTCTTTGCACTGATTGCTATAAAATGATGGTTTATAACTGCTGGTTTAACCCATATTGAAGTACAGGTAACCCTCTTGTAACACGGCATCCAACAACACGGTTTCGCTCTAACACGATCAGAAATTTGTGGAAACCTTCGGGCAAAACAAAATGCAAATGGCAGATTTACAATTTTTGTCTAGACACAGTACATGTTTGGTCGTAGTCGTGTATGACGCATGCGCACTCACTAGCTATCACTGAGCCAGTGACCGAGTTATTGCGCATCATTGCGTGTTTTGTGTTGCCAGTGTTTAGTTATGTTGCGTGAATATCAGAAAATATTATTTAAAGAAATTCTAGTGTGTTGTGTGTCTTGGAAGGAATTTATTTTAAGTTTTTAGGGGTATACATACATTTTATGTGTTAACAGTTAAAGAGTTCAATTTTTTTTCGATTAATTTTTGGAAAATTAAATTTTAATCCCAAACTATGTCTGAAAAAAAAATAAGAAAGCAAAGTTGAGGAGAAAATTTATTTCTCTGGATGTTAAAATACAAATTTTGGATGGTATTATGCAAGGAGAAAAAGCATCACACATTGCAAGAACTCTAAATGTAAATGAAGCAACAATCCGATCTATTAAGAAAAATGAAAGGAAAATTAGAAGTGCTGTGACTGTAGGATTTTCTATATCTTCAAAATATGCATCCCCGTTTGCCAATAATTGAGAAAACGGAAAAGACACTCAGCATTTGGATTGATGATAGCTGCCAAAAAAAAATAAAAAAACATTGGCTGGGAATATCATAAAACAAAAGCTCTTAATATTTACAAACACCTTAAAGAAAATGGAGAATCTTCTGTCAGTCCAGATTTTGTGGCAAGTAAAGGTTGGTTTGAAAAATTCAAAAATTTTTTCGCGATCCGCAACATAAAAATACAAGGCGAATCTGCGCCAGCTGACGTTGAAGCTGCCAGGAAGTATCCAGAAAAAATAAAAAAATATATATAGAAAACATGGATACACACTAAATCAAGTTTTTAATGCTGATGAAACTGGGCTTTTGGTGGGGAAAATGCCTAATAGAACATTTATATCGAAACAAGAGAAAACTGCACCTGGATTTAAGGTATCTAAAGATCGTATAACGCTACTTTTGAGTAGTAATGCATCAGGAGATTTTATGACAAAACCCATGCTTGCTCATAGATCATTAAATCCACGTGCACTTAAAGGCGTAAATAAAAATACCTTGCCGGTACATTGGACAACAAATTCAAAAGCTTGGGCAACTGAAAATTTATTTAGAAAATGGGTTTTAGAGTGTTTTGTGCCAAAGGTGGAAAATTGTTTAAAGAAGAAGAATTTGGACTTCAAGGTGCTGTTACTATTAGACAATGCTCCAGGTCACCCACAAGATATGAGTCATCCCAACATCCACATAGTGTTTCTACCACCAAACACTACTTTGATCCAGCCATTGGAGCAAGGTATCATTTATACCTTTAAAAGTTACTACATCAAAAGATCATTACAATGGATTTTAGACATAACTGAATCAGGTTGTCATGGAGGCTTGAAAGCAATTTTCAATTAAGCACTATATCGAAATCTTATCGTTGAAAGAACTAAAAACATTAGCATTAAATGCATGTTGGAAAAAGATTTGGCCATCGTCAGTTGAAATGGAAAAAAACCTTGAATCACCAACAAAAGAAATTGGTGGCATATTAGAACTTGCTAAATCGTTCGGAGGAGAAGGTTTTGAGGATACGGCTATTCAGGGAGTTCAAGATTTATTAATGGAAGAAGAAATTGGCGAAGCGTATTTGCTGAAAATGGCTTCAGAAGTTGCACATCAAGACGATTTCGAAGAGAAGAGCAGTGATGAAGATTGTGAAATTAGTGAATTTACTTTAAAGAAATTACGGGAAGGCCTAAGTTTGGCAAAAAGTTTAGAATTATTTTTCTTGAATGCAGACCCATCTGCTGAAAGAAGCCGAAAATTCAAAATGGAGCTGCAAAATTGCCTGTTTCCATACCAGGAGATCCACAACGAACTTTTAAGGAATCGCAAACAAGCCAAAATTACAGACTTTTTAAAGAGGACAGACGCAAATGATGAAAATGATTCAGAGAGTAAAGAGAGTTTACGTTTAATTGTATCGAGCAGTGATGAGGAAAAAAAAAATTATTAAATTGAGGGTTAATAAATTGAAAATAATTATATTTTGTATTGTTTGACACATATACATATTAAATTTTTAATAAAATTGAAGTTGCTTGAATTGACTTAAAATAATATATTTAATTTTAATTAGTTTTCGAAACCTAACCCCCTTTTTACTTTCCTTATATACATAATGTATAAGGAAAGTATTGTGACGGGGTCGAAAATTCGAAATCGAGTTTTCGACGGGAGAGCACGTTTCAAGCATCCCTGATTACGAATCAAACATTTTTGAAGTGATGTCTGTGTGTGTGTGTGTGTGTGAAAGTATGTGTGTGTGTGTGTGTGTGTGTGTGTGTGTGTGTCAGTGAGTCTGTGGAGACGATAACTGACGAACGAATAGACCGATTCGAACCAAATTTGGTACAAAAATCACAATTCGTAAACACTGGAAGTCTATTGTTTTTATACGTAATCGAATGTTCAGAACCTCCCAAAATTTTCGAATAAAATTTTGAAAAAATCGTCAAAAATTCAAAACCACTGATAAAGTTACGCAAATAGACATTTCTTATGTAATTTTTCATTAGAAAATGATTGACATAAATTTTAGAACGCAAACATGAACCGTTCTCGAGATATTGCACATTTTTCAAAAAAAGTATTAAAAAGTCATATAAAATGAAAAAAAAATTCCTATTGAGAAACATGTTCACTTTTCATATGTAATACCATGCGATAAATTGGGTGACATCATTCTCGTGGATCTAGCTCGTTCCATTCATGAGAAAAGATACTCTGAGTAATACTCTTGTATTTGAACGCAAATAGTCATTTATCTGCTGTAAGAAAAACTTATCTCTTAGTGCATAACGCTTGGCGAGATTTTGGCGACGAATTTGGCGGAATATCGCCAACTTGGCGACTTTTTGAAATGTTGCCAAATAACGAAAATCTCGCCAAATGGATAAAAATGAAGCTAAATCAATGAAAATGACGACTAATTGTCGAAAATTCAATGTCTTGGAAAGAATATTAGTATCTACTATAAGAAAAACCTATTTTTTTACTGTAAAAGTAGTAAATTCATTACATTATATAAGGAAAGTCATGTGTTGCCCACATCAGATTTTTTGTAATGGCTCTGGGTCACATATAACACGGTTTCACATAATTGTATTTTCTAGGAATCTATGGGAGTTAGTTATCTCTGTTATGGGAGGGTTACCTGTATCACATAACATTTACAGCCTCAAAACTTTGCTTTGTTCCAGTCTCATATTTTGTTCTGCAGTTAGTAAAGCAATGTCTTTGATCTCTACGTATTTACGGCTTCTACTACTTGGAAGACAATTATTTAAAGAATTAAGTGTACAATAAGCATTTTTGATTTTGACTGTTGAAAAGCCATCATATGTTTCTGTATGTTTTGCCCATCTCTCATTATAAGATAATATGCCGATGGATGTAAAGAAAAATTGTCAGTCAGAGAAATTAGCAAGGGAGCGTTTGGCGAACTATTTAAAGAAAACTAGTTAGCAACCCGTTAAAAAAGGTTGGATAAGGAATATTTAATAAAAATTGAGTGTATGTCCATTAAAGCACGATTTTCTTTACACTGGTGACTGCCTTCCTCACTGGGTTCCGGTCTAAATTGGGAGAACCTTCCCGGCCATCCAAACAGTTACTTTACACCTTTCTGGTAGGTCGGACGGTCTGGGTCTCAACAACAACAACGTTGATGACTGGTTACTATCAGCCCGTAGGCTGACTTATAATTGCTGGTTTAACACATAAGTAGTGAAGTGTCACATAACATATAACAGCCTCAAAACTTTCCTTTGCTCTAGTTTCATCTTTTGTGCTGCAATTAGTGAGTCAGCGTCTTTGATTTCTAAGACTTCTATTTGTTTACGGATAATTATTTAAATAATTCCTTGTACAAAAAGCATTTTTGTTTATGACTGTTGCAAAGGTTTCATATGTTTTTGTATGTTTTTCCCGTCTTTCATTACTAGATAATATGCTGATGGATGTGAAGAAAAATTGTCAGGACAGAGAAATTAACAAAGAATCTTTTTTCGAACTAATTAGGAAACTAATTAGCAACCAGGCAGAAATGACTGGAGAAGAAATATTTAATAAAATTGCTGTGTATAGATTGCGTGTATGCCCATTAAAACACGGTTTTCTTTACACTGATGACTGGTTGCTTTTAGCCCGTAGGCTGGTTTATAATTGCTTTAACCAATAAGTATGGAAGTATTACATAACATTTAGTGCCTCAGAACGTTGCTTTGCTTCAATATAATTCATCTTTTGTACTGCAATTAGATGCGTCAATGCGTCTATGATAAATATTTAAAGAATTCCTTGTGGGATGAGCATTTTTGGTTACGACTGTTGAAAAAGCATTATATGCTTCTGTTTGTTTTGCCCTCCTCTCATTACAAGATAATATGTTGATGGATGTAAAGAAAAATTATCAGGAGGGAAATATTAGCAAAAGAACTTTAAGCGAACTATTTACAAAATCATTTAGCAACATGTAGTTAGCAACATTTAATGAAATTCCTGTGTATATTCAGTGCATGTCCTTTAAAATATGTTCTGCTTTACACTGATTGATGTTAGCGCGCAATATTGGTTTATAATTGCTGGCTTAAACCGTAAGTAAAGAAATATTACATCAGACTGAATAGCCCAAAACATTGCTTCAGTCTGTAATACTGCTATTAGTAAAGTAACGTCTCTACTCTTTAATCTCTGAAGTATCTACGGCTTATGTTGCTTTACTAATTATTTTAAGAATTCCTTGTGCAATAAGCATTCTTTGGAATGATTGTTCAAAAGGTATCATAAATTTCTGTATGTCTCGAGTATCTCTCATTGCAAGATAATATTCTGAAAGAAAAATTGTCGGGACGGAGAAATTAACAAGGGAACTTTTAGCGAACTCTTTAGAAAACTAGTTAGTAACCGATAAAAACGACTGGAGAAATAATTTTTACGAAATTACCATATAGATCCAGTGCTTGTCCATTAAAACACTGTTTGCTTTATACTGATATATTATAATTACTATTGATTTTCCTGTAAGTACTTAAGTATACATCACATTTAACGTATTTAGCTTCGAGGTAGTGTTATAAAATATTTGTTAATTGACATAGAGTGCCTAAATGATTTTTCAGATAAACTTTCAGCATTATTATTTCTGATAAATAGCATTGATTACAAAAACTACAAAGTCTGGTGGTGTAACGGTTCAGGTTTCAGTTCTTTACTTATGCAAATACTCATTTTAGGCCGAATTATTCTCTTATTACCTTATATTTAAAAATTAATGCCTTTTCTAATCATCTAGCACGGAAGAATGTTCAAAGTACCTATAAAAGCTCATATTTTCTGATTATACTGAGTTCCCCCCCACCACCTGATAATCTCTATACCCTTTAAGGATGAACAATAATAATTGAGAAAGGTGGAAATACGATTTCTTATAATTGACGACTTATGCAATATCTATTTTGTTGTTGAAACCTAGACCATCCGACCTACCAGAAATGTGTAAGGTAACTGTTTGAACGGCTGGGAAGTGCCACCCAATTTAGACCGGAACCCAGTGGGGGAGGCATCCACAGGGACTGCATCCTCCTTCCCCTACCACCAACCTCTCGGAAGGACTTACGGACCCACATGTTTAACTTGATCGTACTCCGCATGAACACGGCGGCAGTTGTGGCAGCGTGCAAATAATATCTATTTTGTTGTTGTTGAAACCCAGACCGTCCGACCTACCAGAAAGGTGTAAGGTAACAGTTTGGACGGTCGGGAAGTGCCACCCAATTTAGACCGGAACCCAGTGGGGGAGGCATCCACATGGACCGTAACCTCCTTCCCCTACCACCAACCTCTCGGAAGGACTTTCGGACCCACATGTTTAATTTGATCGTACTCCGCATGAACACGGCGGCAGTTGTGGCAGCGTGCAAATAATATCTATTTTGTGTCAAAATTGAACATTTGTCACCTTTCTCACTGGAAATGTTATTTTAAGAACGCAGCAGCTTTCCGTCCCAAGTTGTCATATCCGAATCAGTAGACAACAAGTGTATAGTAACCCCGATTTTCTGGAGTCTGTAACTCAACTTCCAAGAAAGGTAATTACTAGTTTATATTTCCTCTATAAGGCTATCACAAATCTGGGAAGAGGAGGGAGGGGGATTTCAATGGGTGGGGTAACACTTAAGAAAAAAGAACTTTAAAATGGCATTTTTTTATGATTGTTGTTCCGGGTCTTCATTTTTCGGTATTGATGGACCTACAGCCTTAACTACTGAACCGATTTTAATGAATAGTGGTTCATTTTGCGTGTTCTAGTCGAAGGTACACACTTATCTTTTAAAATTAATAGCTAAATTTGATGTAAAATTTTAAAAATTGAAAAAAAAAACATGAATAAATGAAGATCGGCGGTAAAGTATAATTTGCAATGTCTCTTTTATTTTTGTAACTTAAGCATGCTGATCTATTATTTTGTATTGACACGTGGCGAAGAAAATATAAAGACGTACCAGATGTAACAAATTATTACAAAGTCTTAAGAAAATATTTTTCTATCGTAGATTGAGATGATTAAATCCTCAGGCTGTTGTGGGGAAGGATTCATGCTTTAAAAGTCATTTTAAAATCTCGAACCAGGTTTTCGAAATTTATTCCAAAAAGCAAACGATAAATGAATCTGAAAATGAGGCTTAACATTTCACATTTAATATGATTTCTAAATAAATTAAAGACGAAATATTTAGATTTTAATAGTCATTTAATGAACATCCTATAGACGTACACATAGATTAAAAGCCAGGGCGCTTTCGGGTATACCCTTTCTCACCGGCATTATATGAAAATCGTACCAACAAGCTTAATACTATCCACACTGATAGGCAAAATTTTGCATATTATACATCGGCATCATTACAACAAACACGATAATACATCAACATAAAAACATGAGCAAGAAATTTAAATTGAAGGCTATTATAATGCAAAATTAGAAGGACAAATTCTATAACAAGCATGGAATGCTGATTTTAAAATCAGATTAATTTAAAAATCAGAGGTAACATCGTAAAGGCTTGACACGGAAGGAATCGAGAACGAGTCGCCAGGTATACATGACTTTTAAAATCTACAGATTTCATCATTAATTTATTTAGATCAATTTACAATTTTGGCGTGTTACCACTCTGAGTATAAGTAATACGATCTCATTTACAATTTAGTAGTGACCGTAATAATTAGTTTCATATCATAAAATTGGAGTGTGAAATACCAATTTAAACTGCTATGATGCTTTTCCATTTTTAAGTTATTAACTGATTTTAATTTTTAACTGCTATGCTTTTTCTCATTATAATTTTTATTTATATAATATATAAATAAAAATATAAAAGGCCATTTTTGCTATACGCAAAGCAAGCAAATGCTGGGGGTCGCTATTATTCAGGGCTCAAATTCTTTTATCTCATTAACATTTCCTCTAATTTTTGAATTACTTTTATACTACCCTTTACAGTCACTTTTGAACTTAGCAAATAATCGTCTGAGCAGAAAAGGATATGTTAAATGAGTTTTCAATATTTTAAGGCCATACAATTCTGTTAAAAATTAAACAAGTTTAAAATCTTAGTAATTATGTTCAATTATAATAAAAGCATTATTTAGACGACCAGATTTAATCGTAAATAGCCGGATCAACATATATCAATATTTTATTCATTTATTCGTTCATTTCTTTCATTTGAAGTTCTCTTTATGTATTAAAATAGTGTTTATTTTCAATAAATATGAAAGTGGGGAGTGTGTATAATTTTAATTTGATGGTTTTATTCCAAACAACTCTTTCAGGAAATAAAAAAGTGACCAAGGAAAATTTCAAAAATTGATATAACTTTTCGATGTGGATTTCGTATCGGCACTAATTCCGCCATATTAAGACTACATTTTCATTTTATTTTATTTATGGGCCGAAGTGTCATTGGTCAATTTTTTAACGGCAACCATTTGAACAGTAATTTATTAATCCCTAAATATATAATAGTTATTCCCCCCACAGAGCATTAGCTTTCTAAAAATAATATTTATGGAGACTGTTAATATATACCGATAAAATTCTATTAATATTCACCATATATTAATATTTTATTTGGCCACGCCCATTTTTTTCATTTGTAGTTCACTTTATGTATTAAAATGGTGTTTATTTTCAATAAATATAAAAGTGGAGAGTGTGTATAATTTTAATTAGATGGTTTTATTCCAAACAACTCCTTCAGAAAATAAAAAAGTGACCAAGGGAAATTTCAAAAATTGAAATAACTTTTCGGTGTGGATATCGTATCGGCACTAATTCCGCCAAGACTACATTTTCATTTAATTTTATTTATGGGCCGAAGTGTCATTGGTCAATTTTTTAACGGCAGCCATTTGAACAGTCATTTATTAATCCCTAAATATATAATAGTTATTCCCCCCCACAGAGCATGATATCGCTAAAATTAATATTTATAGAGACTGTTAATATATACCGATAAAATTCTATTAATATATTTTATATAAATTGTGTTTTCATTTTGTATGGAATCTGACAGCACCTCTCATAAGCACTGCAACAAGTTTAAATCGCAGCAAAATAACCCTACTCGGACTGTAAAATGGCATTAAAAATATAATTACTCTTCTTAAAATGCTTTAATAATTCTTTTGTTTAATCCAGAGATTGACCGAAGAATTGTTTTTAAAACTATCCGTTAAAGTTCTGTTGCCTGAAATATAAGTGAGTTACTCTTTTTGTTCACAAGATGGTAAAATTTTTATATTGTACAATGCGCAAATTATCCCCATATCACCAGTCTTCTCACGTATCACCAGTAGTACGAGTAACACTGGTTGAAAACCGCTGTACTAGGCTGTCTCTCTCGACCTAAAACCAAAGCGAAGCCGTGTATCTAACTATATTTTTAATAATTGTGATATTTATTTCACGAAAGTAGTAAAAAACTCAAGATATTGAATGTTAAATAATTAATGTGCAAAACACACTTATACAAATCATACCAAACAAATATAAATTTCTGTTTAGCTCATGATTTTTTTCAAAATAATTGTTTTCAATAAACTTAATATTATCTTATATTTGACAACAGATATATAAGTACATAGATCGCAAATTAAATTTCGGGCTTCGCCATGACTTAAAACACGTTTAGTTCAAGCTATGTATACAAAATTTTATTCTAATCGGTTGAGTTTTCCTATGTCAACTGTCTATGTTATCTGTGTCAATTGTCTACGTTAGCTGTGTCAACTGTCTATGGTAACTAGCTTGACACTTCAATTATCTTCCACAGTTGAAAACTTTTATATGAAGTTAGCTTGTAAACAATTAAAATATATTAACGATCATACTATCATAACTCTATTATACTCTTTTCCAGAAATTCACAGTCGTCAAACCTCAAACAGACACCAGCCCGGCGAGCCTCGACGGGACACCCTCAGTTTCTCCAGACCAGTGCCGACCGCTAGCGGCATCCACTTCAGCGGCCTCTCTTCGGCTCATAGCCGGCAGCGATGATAAAGAGAAAGCCGAGGCGCAGTACCTGTCCGCCAACTGCGTACTTTTCACTTACTACAGAGGAAATATTTCTGCAGTGGTCGACGAACACTTTGCACGGGCGCTTAGCCAAGCCACTAGTTACACGGCGCCTGAGGCCACTACATCAAAGGGAGGTCAGTCAAAAGGTATGCTAATAAGAAATCTTGTGCTTATTGCACATGTATTGCCATAATGAAATAATGCAAAGTAAATAAACAATGATTAGCAATAAAAAAACTCCTACAGGGAAACAAAAAGAAAGTATCGAATCTAAACATCGATATTACCGATACTTTCGATAAACTAACATCGATGTTATTGATACCATGGAGTTAGGGAGAAGAAGATAAAACTCATGAAAAGCTTGAAAATGCCATAACGCTTTGAGAATTATATCTAGGTGTGGCTAGTGTTAGTAAAGCGTCCTTTGTTTCCATTTAACACAGTATATATCCATTTAACACAGTATATTTCCATTTAACACAGTTTCCATTTAACACAGAGGCATAGTATTGAGCATATGCATTTTTGATTATTTTTAAAATAAGATTCCCTAATTATCAGTATAATTAATCAGTATTTTTTTACAGTTGTGGGAGAGAGTTCAGAATACACTATAGATAGATAAAAATAAATTTTAAAAAATCTCATGTGGGCAGCACATGACTTTCCCCGCAGACTTTCTTCTTCATATTTTCTTTTTTTCTTTAATAATTCCTTAGATTGAGTTTAATTGCACCAAATAACACTTAATTTGCATTTTTAATTCAATTTTTATTTTTTTTTGGAAATTGGACATTTTCCCGATAGCAGCGTAACAAAAATCCAAGAAATTTAAAATATCATGAGAGCGGTTAGTACTTAAGTATAATGAAGTGTGTTATATTAGTTTCCTCATCAAAAATTGCGTATAAGACAAGAATTTAATTGATACATTTCAGCACACATAGTTTTTTTTTTTTTTTTTTTTTTTTTTTTAAGATTTTGTCGATCGATTATTGCGGGCCATTTCGTTAAAAAAGGCAGGTTGATATTTTCCGAATCATAACAAATCAAATCAGCACCAGAGTATCCAACAAGTAACTTATCTACCGAATTTTGTGAAATTTGGTAAATTAGTATTTTAGCTAGAGCGGATAAATAAAATTTTTACGGGCCATTTCGCAAAAAAAGGCGGGTTCTGTTTTTTCGAATCGTACCCAAAACTAATCAGCACCAGGGTCATATCCAAGTGACTTACCTACCAAATTTTATGAAATTCGGTCCATTAATGTTTGAGTTAGAGTGGATATATACATTACACAGACAGACAGACACACACAGAGACGTCTAGCTAAAAATAGTTTTTTCGTATTCTAGAGGTCTCGAAACGTGTAGATCTGTCGAAAACTCGAGTTGCGATTTTCGGCATGAATCCAATACTTTCCCTATACATTACCATGCATTGCAAGGAAAGTAATAAAATAATTGTGAATACTTACGAATATTTCTTATTGTTTCAGATCTAATATGCATTGAGCTAATTTATTTCTACAAAATTGACAGTTTAAATAAATATTTTAAGCAATTCACTATAGGAATACTACAGTGTAACGACACTTTTCTTATCGCAGCGCCACTTGAATTATCTAAAATGATAGTGGCATTTTCTCAAAGTTTTAACTCCGTACCATCGATGATTGATATCATAGATAAACTAACATCGATACTGAAGATTAAGTATTAGCAATGTTATTGATACTAAGTAGATATGCTAATATCGGTGTTATCAATTCTATAGATAAACTAATATCGGCGTTTTATAAAACATAGATGTCTATGTCTAAATCCAATAGTAAAACTTGCACAGTTCTTCCATGGATCTTAATCCATAAAGTTATCCTTTTAGAATCCTAAAGTTACTAATCTACGGATTCAAGATATTCTTAGTTAAAAAAAAAAAGAAAAAGGAGAAAGTAATATATTTACATTCAAACAGCTTTTTTAACACTTTCCAACATAGTTGAAAAGTGTTTATGACTTTGATCATTCTGTCTGTCTGTCTGTCTGTCTGTCTGTCCTTTCGCACGACAGCTGTCGTAAAAATGACGTCATCAAAATTAAATTTTAATATGTTGTTGAGACAGTCTGTGGGCCATATGGGAATGTAAATGAATAATATCCTCCAATTAGTTTAGGATTGAACCCGGGTTAAAAAAGTGAAATACAGATACATTGAACCCTATGGGACCTAATTTTTTACCTAAAAAAATGGGACCTAAAAAAAAAAAAAGAAGAAGAAGCAAAATATGCTCTGTAGTTTTTAAAATATTAATTACACCCATATTATATAAAGAGATCACGTGACCCACTTCAAAATAAAATATGGCATCCATCTTTTTTTTCCTAGTGTAAAAATAGTGATTTTTAAAGTTCTTTTAAATTTATATTTAGTGTTGTATCCGTCTTAAAACCGCTTTATTTTTGCGTATTTTCTGTGCATCTATATTCTGCGCCAACGCAATTATAATATTTTTGCGTTTAAATGATCTTTAAAATTTGATTATTTCTACAACGAAGCCTAATTTTAACATATGCAGAATGTAAACAAATCAAGCTGTAAGATGAGTTGTATAAGAAAAGCTGAATTTTTTTAACTCAAATTTATTTAGCTCTGGATTCCGGAATATAAGTGATATGAATAAAATATTCATTGATTTTACATAGAGAAGCAGACGATTTTATAGCATTGCTTTTTTCGATGAAGTTTTAAGCATGGAGTTAGAAAGTACTTGTACCGCCATGGAAAGTACTTTTACCGCCAAGTTTTAAATAAAATAAATTAGTGTAGTACTGTGATAGTTTAAAAAATATCCCCGATGAATGTATCGCATTTTAGAGATGTTTAAATAATATTGCACTGCAGTTGGAAAGTGTTTCATAATCAAGGTTTATGCTTGATTGATCTTTCTTGTTATGTAATTGCATTTAAATTACATTTCCGCATATTTACATTTAAATTGCATTTTTACACATTTACACACAAAACGTTTGCATGCATTTGTAGGAAAGCCATTTACTAAGCAACCATTCAATTTACTATCGTCAGCTATAGGAAGATTTCATCTATTTTACAGTCTATTTTACGGTCTATTTTACAGTCATAGTCTCGAATTCCGTCAATAGTAGTCGTTCCAAATCGTCTTATAAGATTTTATGAACACCGAAAAGAAAATGCAATGTTGAAAAATATAAATTTAACAAAGTTTTGGTTTATATCATAATTTTTAAAATAATTTTAAAAGACATTTTCAAGCTTAATGACTTAAATTTTAAACTACCTTACATTTAGAATTTTAAAATAGATAGAAAGAAATTATGAATATGATTAATTATGAATATTTTATTTATTCAAAAATAAAAAATAAAATTATATTTGAATATTTATATATTTTTTTTTAAATAAACAATTGCATTTTAAAATTAAAATATTTAAATTAGCTTTATGCAAATGAAATGTATAAAATTTTTAAAAATAGGAGTGACTTTAAAATAAACGAAAGTATTTCAAATTTATATATTTAGGTGTAAACAAACGAATTTCAAAATTTAAATATTAAATTGCATTTCAAGACGTCAAAAGAATGTACAAGAATGTTAAATTAAAGAAAATTCTAAAGCTAGTGATTAAAAAATATGAATTAAAATGATCAAACGTTTCAAATAATAGTTGATAGGAATTGGTAACATTTTATTTTGACAGTGCTGGCTACGAAAATATAAAATAAACGCAATTTATAGCTGCTAAATATGAAAATAATAACATATTATTTAATAATTTATTTCATTTGATTATTTAGATAAACATATTATGCTCACATTTTAAAACGGCTTGTTCACATTGTATGACAAGATACAACTGAAAAATATATGTAGTTTAAAAAAAAATGAAAAATTATCTTTTTGTTCATATTTTTTATATATAATTTCATATTTTATATAAAATTTTTATATAATTTCACCATATATAAATTTTTGTAAATTAAAAACAGAGAAGAGCGTTTTAATATAAGAATTTATTTACATTATTGATCTAATTTGCATCTAGACTACACTATTTTGTATCGAGTTTGCATGTTTAAAACATTTCGGTATTTTTTAAACGTACGGGATTTTATGTACTGTAATATATAAAATTTTGCATATTCACTACTATATGCAGTCTGTTACATACTTCCTTATATATCGTTATATTTTTCTCATATTATGTTGTAATCTGATCTACGGAACTTTATGTGGAATAATTTCTCTGTCAGCAAAATTAATTCGTCACTATGACACGACATTTCACATTTTAAACCTCGGCAAGCGCGGTAATATGAAATTTTTCCCTTAGAAAAAAAAAATTAATTTTAAAAATTCAAAGTATTTTTGGATAATTCCTGTTTTGGAATTGTGTACAAAATTTGAAATTTCATTTTAATTCGGCATACTCTACAAACATGCTCTATATGCGCAGAATTATGAAGTTTATTAATTAAAAAAAAATGATTTCTTGACATAAACAATAACGCTTTATTACTTTCCCTGCAATATATGGAAATGTATAGGGAAAGTATTGAAATCATACCGAAAATCACAACTCGAGTTTTCGGCGGATCTACACGTTTCGTGACCTCTAGAATACGAAAAAACTATTTTTAGCGTGACGTCTGTGCGTGTGTCTGTGTGTCTTTGTATCTGTCTGTGTGTCTATGTGTGTGTGTCTGTCTGTGCAATGTATGTATCCACTCTAACTAAAAAACTATTGGACCGAATTTCATAAAATTTGGTAAGTCACTTGGTGGGACCCTGGTGCTGGTTAGTTTTTGGTAGGATTCGTAAAGACAGAATCCGTCTTTTTTTGCAAAATGGCCCGCAGAAATTGCCTGCATCCACTCTAGCTGATAAACTAATGGACCGAATTTCACAAAATTTGGTAGATAAGTTGCTTATGGGATACCCTGGTGCTGATTAGATTTTGGTACGATTCGGGAAAAAATAACCTGCCTGGTTTTGCAATATGGCCGCAAAAATCGTCAAAATCTAAAATTAAAAAAAACTACGTATGCTCAAATATATCCATTAAATGCTTGTTTTATACCTAATGTTTAACGAAGAAAAGAATAAGACCAACCCCATTACACTAGGACTAACCGTTCTCGAGATATTTTAGTTTTTTTGTATTTTCTCTACGCTACTTTTGAAAATAAGTCCAGTTACCAAATGAGAATGAAAATTAAATTAAAAGTGAAGTAAATTTAATTAAAATAAAGATAACGTGGATGTAAGTCTGCGGTAAAAGTCATGTGCTGCCCACATCAGATTTTTTTTCACTGTTGTAAAAATGTCACTTGGAAGGGGGAAAAAAGCTTAAATGGAATCGAGGTTAATAAAGATTGCATTCATTTACAGTAATTAATTGAATCCGTCGCTCCATCCGTTAATTTAATAAAGAAGAATAAACAAAAGTAAAATCATAATTGTCAAACTTAATATTTCTGTCTCAATTCAAATATCACTATATTAATACATCTTTCCACATGCGAAAAATATCTACCAGAAAAAAAAAATTGCTGATTAAGAAACTGAAATATCCTGACCAAAATGGAGTTAAGTTTACAAATATTGACATTCCATGCCGGAGGTTGAATCATGAAAACTAGAAACGTCTCGAAAAGGTTATAAATATTTCTATTTCTGGTTCTATCGATACAATTTTAGCAATCTTGGAATAAAGCCCATCTTTTCGGTCCCCAGGAGTACGTCAAAATAGCCATGTTCTGGGCTAATCATCAATTTTGATGTCTATTGCTTGCCTTCCCGTGCATTGCCTGCATGCAAAGGGCGGCCATCGTACATATTCTGGAACGTATAGGACGTATATACTATACATTTTTGCATTTTTGATTCTATCAATCTACAATCTTATTGTCTATTCTTAGCCATAACCTACCTACCTGTTCATAGGTCGGTCACCAGGCATGTACCGACCAGTTTTAATGTATTTTTCAAAATCAAATATTCTTTTAAGAACCAAAGTAACTAACTGTGGGCTCCGGAACTAGTACACTAAAAAAGACACCTACGGCATGTGTACACTAGTACACTAAAAAATTTACACTAAAAAAGTTGCTTAGTACTTTACAAAATTACTTAGTACTTTACAAAGTCACTTAGTACTTTAAAAAGTTACTTAGTATATATATATATATATATATATATATATATATATATATATATATATATATATATATATACATATATATATATACAAAAGTTACTTAAAGTACAAAGTTTCTTAAAGTACAAAAGTTACTTAGTACTTCACAAAGTTACTTTACACTAGTACACTAAAAAAGACACCTACGGCATGTTTATCAATCTATCCCTATGACGATTTAAGGACTATTATTGTAATTATATTTTCTTAATTTGAGGGTTGTATTATAATTTTGTTTTGTCAAGGGATTGGAGTAAATACGTTTTTAGTAGGATGTTGTTAGGGGTCGTGCAGTAATAATTTTTGTATTAAAATGTCGTACAGTAGTTACGTTTTGTTGGGGTGTCATACCGCAGGCATAGCCTAGATATTTGAAAGACGGCGTTGCCGATCGAATTTATATCCTACGGAGATACAATTCAATTGTTTCGTCAATGAGGTTTGTGATCACTAAAATCCTCTGCTACAGTACTAGGTCGAATTGTAGTTATATTAATTAAGGTTTATAACGAAGTTATGTTTTGCAATAGGGTCATTTATTAGTTACGTTTTGGAATTGGGTCATTAATTAGTTACGCTTTGCAATTGGGTCATTTATTAGTTACGTTTTGCAATTGGGTCATATTAGTTACTTTTTCCAATTGGGTCACTTATTAGTTACGTTTTGTAAGGGCAATTGGGATTTTACAGCATTTGAAATGCATGACAAACATTGCGAGATTTTGCAACATCGCAATGTTTTGCTGACAATTATATCATTTTAGAAATTTCAACTTCGCTGAGCTCAGTTGTATAAATTATATGAAAATACTATTGTGGAATGCATAACGTACCTCCAAAAATTAGATTAATTTTCCTTGTGAAATATGTAATATTAATAAACAGATGTGCAACACTAAACAAGTATAATATGTGAAGTTGTAATTTCAAATCAAAATATGTCTGGGGGATGAAATGAATTAGAATAAATTACAGTAAGTACTGATATGAAAATGCAATTCCAAAATTCATTTACGTCTTTTTTACGTTTAAACCATACTAAAGTTGCAAAGACGGGAAAAATCCTGGTTTATTCCAGGGAATAAACCGGTTTTGGAAAGAGAATTCTTAAATAACTGGAAATTTTGAAAGGTTCCAAAACGTGTGAATTATCAGCCATTGCATTTTGTACTGCAAAGGAAATTTGTGTATGACCCAAAGCTAATATTTATTCTTTACACTCTGAATTGTAAATAGCTGAAGCTTGGGAAATTATGACAAATTCGTTAGATTAAACAAAATTTAAATTGTGGAACTTTCTTATTATATATAAGTAAAAATGAAAATTAATTCCACAAACAAATTGTAATTTAGTCTGTCAATATTTTAAGAACAAATACCCTCCGAACGATAAAATACCTATTACAACGTGATATATTCATTCATATTCATTTAATATTAGACGATAATAAAAGATTTATATTAGTCCCAGTAAAAATTTAGTAATTTCATAAATAAAATAATTTGCACTGATATATTTTTGAAAATAGTGTTTCAATAGACTTTACGACTAAACTGATACAAAGATTTAGTAAATTTATCTAAATGACTATCGATCATTAAAGTTTACACTGTGTAAGGTGTCGGATTATACAAAACATAAGAAACGCGTAAATTAGTTTCTTCCCATCAAAGTTTCCAAAATTCCCGGTTTATTCCCCAAAATTCCCGGGTGTTTTGCAACTCTAAACCACACAAGCACAAAATAAATGTTACTAGAAATTTTTTTAACTTAAGCAAGATGTGAAACTCTATAAAGTAACAAGACATATGTACGGAATATGAAACATATCAGTTGTAGGATAAAGCTGATCTAACTAAATAATGCATACAGCATTAATTTCAAATTTAAGTTCATCTTGTTCACTAAATATATAAACAATAAGCACAGTAGCAAAGCTAGCGTTTATACGTTTACCAAGGAACCAGTGACAAAATCCGCATAATTAAAATTTACGGCATTGATTTGAATATCTGGAGACCAATGGTAAAATAGTATAAACAATGCTTAGTATGAAAAGTTTAATTTTCTTATTGAAGAAAAACAACGTTAAGTAACTTGAATTCTTCTGTCATGTTTTGCCATTCCATACGGAATATTCTCAAGCTTGCTGTAACACCCTAGAATAATCACTGACTGGTACGTGTCGTAAAACACGCATCATTAAAAAAAAAACTCATTAATTGATAACAGACGTCACTGCGTTATGCAAAATCTTTCTTACACGCAATTCCATCGCATTGCAAAGAAGTCACAGTAGATGGCGCTACTTTCCGTTTCGCTTTTCCTGATGCCGTTTTTCATTTGTTGCTTCCTCTTATCTTTTTTGCAGACGATATTTTTTTCATTAGCAAGATAAATCAGCAGCAAGGCAAAGAATTCTAACCTGTCACGCTAAGGCAAATTACACCGGAGTTTGCTGGAATTTGTGCTCTGCTCTTTTCACGATTTTTGCTCCAGGTTTCGTTTGTCAGACAGAAAATTAAACCGCAGTGCAGAAAAATGAACTCCGTTCGACTTTTCAGTAAAGCAAATTTAGAGTGCTTTTTGTGAAATGCTCTTTGCTTTAAAGAGAATGTGGTGAATGTATTTTTTACACTATACTGAAAAGACACTTTCTGTAGCAATGACTCTATCGACTGAATTTTCTTTTCCACCGGTTTATACATACATACATACATGCATGCATATATATATATATATATATAGGACGATTAAAACACAGATGGACAAACTTTACGAGGTGATAGTGTACACCAAACCAAGCATTTTTCATCATAGTTTACCGGGTCGGAAATGGAACGTACAGGCGTTGCAGGGCACTTACTCGTTGGAAGCGGCCGCTCCGCAAAATTAAAAGCGTTATTCTGGTTGATATTTTCTGGTTAAAGAAGAAAACCATGTATGCACATTTCATCTGGGAAAGAAGAAGAACTATTATGCAAATTTTCGCAATTGGGCGAAAGATAAGGAACTATCTGGATGTCACTTTCCCTGGTTGAGAGATTGGGCGATGTGAATCCATAGCTTGGCCCCCACGATCGCCCGAACTGCCATATCTTGTCTTATTTTTGTGGGGATACCTCAAGAGTATCATCTATGATACTCTCCTTGAATCTGAAGAGGAACTCGTAGCCAGAATTTTGGCCGCTGCTGCCGAAGTGCGCGACATGCCTGGTCTGTTCGAGAGATTTCTCCAATCCCTCCATCGCCGCTGTGAGACATGCATTCAGGTTGGCGGTTGCTCTTTTGAGCCGTTATTGCAATTTGTTTATTAAATATCATTCTATAACTTCTAAGTCATTCTTGTGTTTTCGCCTCACCTCATCGGTTTCATCATTAAATCCCCACTGGCGCCTTTAATTTTCATTTCCAACCCGGTAAACTATGGCGAAAAATACTTGGTTTGGTGTGCACAACCACCTCGTAAAATCTGACTCATCTTTTTGGAATCACCCTTTTTTATATATACAGGGTGACCCAAAAACATTGACCTCGGCTTTTATTCCTTAAATATTGATCTTAGACATGTATAATAAATTACAAAGTTGCGTAAAATAGGGAACGGAAATTTATGAAATCGATAAAAATTTTCAGGGTTTTAAATTTGAAAAAATACAAAATTTAAATTTTTATACTGCCCCCGTACAAAAACATTACCAATGAGTAAAATGTGCCCCATACACTAATAAGGTGATGTACACAATTTCAGCATTTTATCATAAAAAGTCCCAGAGATATGTTTAAACAAAGTTGGTGAGAGATTAATCACAAATTAAAATGTAAATGTTTACAGCAAGAGTGCAAATGATGCAAAGCAGAAATGCATCATAGGCAAATAATATCTGCCTCTTATCTTTAATGGATCTTTGGCATGGATTGAAAACATTTCGAACAAGCTTTGTAATCTTTGTGTAAAGTTATTATTTCTACACAGTGTAGTTGATTTTGTACCAATAAATAGCATAATTATTATTTATTTATGTAATCATTGTTTCCTATCGTAATTTGTGTATGACAAACTGAAACGTGATCTGACGACATGATTTTTCCCTCTGAGAACCCATATCGATGCATCGAAAAGTGGTTTAAGTCAGCATTTTTGTCTTTTCATACCTCTGGGACTTTTTATGATAAAATGTTGAAATTTTGTACATCACCTTATTAGTGTATGGGGCACATTTTACTCATTGGAAATGTTTCTGTACGGGGACCGTATAAAATTTTAAATTTCGTATTTCCTAAAATTCAATTCCCTTGAAAATTGTTAATCGATTTCATAAAGTTGTGTACCTATTTTTACGTAACTTTGTAATTTATTATATATGTTTAAGATCAATATTTAAGGAATAAAAGCCGAAGTCAATGTTTTTTTGACACCCTGCATATTTGTTTAACGTGTTTTTGTTTTCCAGATGCCCCCCCCCCCCCAGCTGACCAGAAGGCTGAATTTTTGCGTACTTATTATATCGACTACGGTTTAGAACCCAATGGAGCTAAAATTTATCCTTACCCCCAGGGGGCAAAAAAACGGGAGGTTTCGAAAATGCTGAGGCTGCGATTATGATTTTTTAAGTGCTTCTCCAGACTCTCAAGCCGCCTTCCAGTAACTCAAAAAACTGAATATTCGTACACTTATAACATCGACTACTGGCCCGAACCTAACATTGCCGTATTTTCAATATTTCGTCCGGGGGTGAACAAAATGGGGGCAGAGAGGATTAAAGCCTCTTAGAACTGTACCGAAGCCCACACCCTGGACATGAACTCGACAATCAGCAGAACCTAACTGGACGAACTTTCAACTTTAAGCGCCCTATATTGTTAAGCAGATTGAAATTTATTTTTAAAAAAAATTGAAGGTTAATATTTTAAGAGTGTTAGTTTTCCTGTCTTTGGCAGGGTATATTATTTATATCCTGTCATATAACTAGTATATAAAATATTATACGTTTACATTTCTGTTTTTCACAGTATTATAAATTAGTAATAATTAATCTCATTCTGATTTTTCAGTAAAATGTGGTCAGCCTTTTTTTTCTTTTTTTTGAGTTTTCTTGCAAAACATCCTTCTCTGACAATGTGGCCACATCTGACTCCTGTCTAAATTGCACTTTCTTCACCAATAATATCACTAATTAATTCCAATCTGGTTGTATCATAAAATATTTTCTATATATTGTATATAAAAAAATATATTTGCTTTAAATATATTTGCTTTAAAACAAATCTCTCATTTTAAAACCGTTTTCATAAAAAAAAAAACCCTCCCTTTTTTTACAGTATGGCCATTTCTGACTTTTGTCTATAATGGGATTCCTTCACCCTCAATAGCAGTAACAAATCTCATTTTCACTATTTTGTAAATTATTGTCAACATGGTTCTAAAAACATTAAATTAAGCTTTACAATGGTGTCTCCAAGGGCGGATTCGGGTTCATACCCCCCTCCCCTGACTCAGGAACCCATCGAACCCATTGAATTTCGATGAAATGATATATGAAGAAACAGATAACAAAATATTTTGTTAACAAACCGCCCCTTCCCAGAAAAAATTTTGGCGACACTACTGTTAGATTAAATACGACTTTTCCCCCTTAGACTAACATCCTTCCTTGTTGCAATATGACCATCTCTGAGTCTTGTCTGTGTTAAACTTTTCCAAAGTCAATAACAGAAATTAAACCCAGTCTGTCTGTTTCACAAATTATTTTCTACATGTTTTCTGTAAAAGTAACTACTTTAAAATGAATACCGTCTGTATTTTTTTTTTTTAATTTTCCAGAAAAACTTCCTTGACAGTGTTGTAGCCATCTATGAGGCTTGTCAGCGTTGGGCTTCCTACACAATCAATAATAACAGTATTCACTTCACAGTCTCTTTACTTTAAAATGAATACGGTTTGTCTTCCCCCCCCCCCTTTTTTTTTCTAAGTATTACAAGGAAACTTTTTACCTCGACAGTATAGGCATTCCTTATTTGGGCGGAGGGAATGACTTTCTACACTGAAGAAAAAAATCCAATTAACTTCCAAAAATCTGTATTGTGTTGATTTATCTTAATTTGCGCTGCGTTTTATATTGTGAAGCAGTTCCCTTTTGATTGTGCTCAAAATCATATGTTTTATTTACAGCATTTACTCTTGTTCGATGATAACCAATACAGTGGTAGAGGCTTCCAATAATTTTACCTGTGCTTCAGACAGCTCTGTTTTAACTTCATGGTCGTCAATAAAATATTTTTGATGATCATTCTAGCTTATATTCATTTCAATATATGCATTTCATTCTATCAAAATTTATATTTCTAAAAACATTAAGTTCCTTTAAAAGTGTTGAAGACCCAGACCGTCCGACTCATCCTGAGGACTTGAGCAACTATTTGGACGGCCGGGACAGAGCCTTTAAAAGTGTTGTTGTTGTTGAGACCCAGACCGTCCGACCTATCAGAAAGGTGTAAGGTAACTGTTTGGACGGCCGGGAAGTGACACCCAATATAGACGCCTTTAAAAGTGTGAAAAATTTCAAGTTATGCCTTCATCACTGTTGTACAGTACCACAAATATGACATAGCGTCCATCTCAAAACCAAGTGGAGCCTACAAAAACCAATAGATATTTCTTCTGATCTCAACCGCACCATTTTTTATAGTCTGAATTGCCAGTCATACCCGAAGTATTCTATTAAATCAAACGTTTAATTTTACCACCTTAAAGACTATTGTACGATACCTCAAATATGACATAGCTTCCATCTCAAAACCAAGTGAAACCTATTAAAGCCAATAGATCATTCTTCTGATCTCAATCGCACCATTTTTTATAGTCTGAGATGCCAGTCGTACCCGAAGTATTCTATTAAATAAAATGTTTAATTTTACCATCTTAAAGACTATTGTATGATACTGCAAATATGACATAGCTTCCATCTCAAAACCAAGCAGAACCTATTAAAGCCAATAGATCATTCTTCTGATCTCAACCGTACCATTTTTTATAGTCTGAGATGCCAGTCGTACTCAAAGTATTCTATTAAATAAAATGTTTAATTTTACCATCTTAAAGACTATTGTATGATACTGCAAATATGACATAGCTTCCATCTCAAAACCAAGCAGAACCTATTAAATCCAATAGATCATTCTTCTGATCTCAACCGTGCCATTTTTTATAGTCTGAGATGCCAGTCGTACTCGAAGTATTCTATTAAATAAAATGTTTAATTTTACCTTCTTAAAGACTATTGTATGATACTGCAAATATGACATAGCTTCCATCTCAAAACCAAGCAGAACCTATTAAATCCAATAGATCATTCTTCTGATCTCAACCGTGCCATTTTTTATAGTCTGAGATGCCAGTCGTACTCGAAGTATTCTATTAAATAAAATGTTTAATTTTACCTTCTTAAAGACTATTGTATGATACTGCAAATATGACATAGCTTCCATCTCAAAACCAAGTAGAACCTATTAAATCCAATAGATCATTCTTCTGATCTCAACCGTGCCATTTTTTATAGTCTGAGATGCCAGTCGTACTCAAAGTATTCTATTAAATAAAATGTTTAATTTTACCATCTTAAAGACTATTGTATGATACTGCAAATATGACATAGCTTCCATCTCAAAACCAAGCAGAACCTATTAAAGCCAATAGATCATTCTTCTGATCTCAACCGTACCATTTTTTATAGTCTGAGATGCCAGTCGTACTCCAAGTATTCTATTAAATAAAATGTTTAATTTTACCATCTTAAAGACTATTGTATGATACTGCAAATATGACATAGCTTCCATCTCAAAACCAAGCAGAACCTATTAAAGCCAATAGATCATTCTTCTGATCTCAACCGTGCCATTTTTTATAGTCTGAGATGCCAGTCGTACTCGAAGTATTCTATTAAATAAAATGTTTAATTTTACCATCTTAAAGACTATTGTATGATACTGCAAATATGACATAGCTTCCATCTCAAAACCAAGCAGAACCTATTAAAGCCAATAGATCATTCTTCTGATCTCAACCGTGCCATTTTTTATAGTCTGAGATGCCAGTCGTACTCGAAGTATTCTATTAAATAAAATGTTTAATTTTACCATCTTAAAGACTATTGTATGATACTGCAAATATGACATAGCTTCCATCTCAAAACCAAGTAGAACCTATTAAATCCAATAGATCATTCTTCTGATCTCAGCAGCACCATTTTTTATAGTCTGAGATGCCAGTCGTACCCGAAGTATTCTATTAAATAAAATGTTTAATTTTACCTTCTTAAAGACTATTGTATGATACTGCAAATATGACATAGCTTCCATCTCAAAACCAAGCAGAACCTATTAAAGCCAATAGATCATTCTTCTGATCTCAACCGTGCCATTTTTTATAGTCTGAGATGCCAGTCGTACTCGAAGTATTCTATTAAATAAAATGTTTAATTTTACCATCTTAAAGACTATTGTATGATACTGCAAATATGACATAGCTTCCATCTCAAAACCAAGTAGAACCTATTAAATCCAATAGATCATTCTTCTGATCTCAGCAGCACCATTTTTTATAGTCTGAGATGCCAGTCGTACCCGAAGTATTCTATTAAATAAAATGTTTAATTTTACCTTCTTAAAGACTATTGTATGATACTGCAAATATGACATAGCTTCCATCTCAAAACCAAGCAGAACCTATTAAAGCCAATAGATCATTCTTCTGATCTCAACCGTGCCATTTTTTATAGTCTGAGATGCCAGTCGTACTCGAAGTATTCTATTAAATAAAATGTTTAATTTTACCATCTTAAAGACTATTGTATGATACTGCAAATATGACATAGCTTCCATCTCAAAACCAAGTAGAACCTATTAAATCCAATAGATCATTCTTCTGATCTCAGCAGCACCATTTTTTATAGTCTGAGATGCCAGTCGTACCCGAAGTATTCTATTAAATAAAATGTTTAATTTTACCTTCTTAAAGACTATTGTATGATACTGCAAATATGACATAGCTTCCATCTCAAAACCAAGCAGAACCTATTAAAGCCAATAGATCATTCTTCTGATCTCAACCGTGCCATTTTTTATAGTCTGAGATGCCAGTCGTACTCGAAGTATTCTATTAAATAAAATGTTTAATTTTACCATCTTAAAGACTATTGTATGATACTGCAAATATGACATAGCTTCCATCTCAAAACCAAGTAGAACCTATTAAATCCAATAGATCATTCTTCTGATCTCAGCAGCACCATTTTTTATAGTCTGAGATGCCAGTCGTACCCGAAGTATTCTACTAAATAAAATGTTTAATTTTACCTTCTTAAAGACTATTGTATGATACTGCAAATATGACATAGCTTCCATCTCAAAACCAAGCAGAACCTATTAAAGCCAATAGATCATTCTTCTGATCTCAACCGTGCCATTTTTTATAGTCTGAGATGCCAGTCGTACCCGAAGTATTCTATTAAATAAAATGTTTAATTTTACCTTCTTAAAGACTATTGTATGATACTGCAAATATGACATAGCTTCCATCTCAAAACCAAGTAGAACCTATTAAATCCAATAGATCATTCTTCTGATCTCAGCAGCACCATTTTTTATAGTCTGAGATGCCAGTCGTACCCGAAGTATTCTATTAAATAAAATGTTTAATTTTACCTTCTTAAAGACTATTGTATGATACTGCAAATATGACATAGCTTCCATCTCAAAACCAAGCAGAACCTATTAAAGCCAATAGATCATTCTTCTGATCTCAACCGTGCCATTTTTTATAGTCTGAGATGCCAGTCGTACCCGAAGTATTCTATTAAATAAAATGTTTAATTTTACCTTCTTAAAGACTATTGTATGATACTGCAAATATGACATAGCTTCCATCTCAAAACCAAGTAGAACCTATTAAATCCAATAGATCATTCTTCTGATCTCAGCAGCACCATTTTTTATAGTCTGAGATGCCAGTCGTACCCGAAGTATTCTATTAAATAAAATGTTTAATTTTACCTTCTTAAAGACTATTGTATGATACTGCAAATATGACATAGCTTCCATCTCAAAACCAAGCAGAACCTATTAAAGCCAATAGATCATTCTTCTGATCTCAACCGTGCCATTTTTTATAGTCTGAGATGCCAGTCGTACTCGAAGTATTCTATTAAATAAAATGTTTAATTTTACCATCTTAAAGACTATTGTATGATACTGCAAATATGACATAGCTTCCATCTCAAAACCAAGTAGAACCTATTAAATCCAATAGATCATTCTTCTGATCTCAGCAGCACCATTTTTTATAGTCTGAGATGCCAGTCGTACCCGAAGTATTCTATTAAATAAAATGTTTAATTTTACCTTCTTAAAGACTATTGTATGATACTGCAAATATGACATAGCTTCCATCTCAAAACCAAGCAGAACCTATTAAAGCCAATAGATCATTCTTCTGATCTCAACCGTGCCATTTTTTATAGTCTGAGATGCCAGTCGTACTCGAAGTATTCTATTAAATAAAATGTTTAATTTTACCATCTTAAAGACTATTGTATGATACTGCAAATATGACATAGCTTCCATCTCAAAACCAAGTAGAACCTATTAAATCCAATAGATCATTCTTCTGATCTCAGCAGCACCATTTTTTATAGTCTGAGATGCCAGTCGTACCCGAAGTATTCTATTAAATAAAATGTTTAATTTTACCTTCTTAAAGACTATTGTATGATACTGCAAATATGACATAGCTTCCATCTCAAAACCAAGCAGAACCTATTAAAGCCAATAGATCATTCTTCTGATCTCAACCGTGCCATTTTTTATAGTCTGAGATGCCAGTCGTACTCGAAGTATTCTATTAAATAAAATGTTTAATTTTACCATCTTAAAGACTATTGTATGATACTGCAAATATGACATAGCTTCCATCTCAAAACCAAGTAGAACCTATTAAATCCAATAGATCATTCTTCTGATCTCAGCAGCACCATTTTTTATAGTCTGAGATGCCAGTCGTACCCGAAGTATTCTATTAAATAAAATGTTTAATTTTACCTTCTTAAAGACTATTGTATGATACTGCAAATATGACATAGCTTCCATCTCAAAACCAAGCAGAACCTATTAAAGCCAATAGATCATTCTTCTGATCTCAACCGTGCCATTTTTTATAGTCTGAGATGCCAGTCGTACTCGAAGTATTCTATTAAATAAAATGTTTAATTTTACCATCTTAAAGACTATTGTATGATACTGCAAATATGACATAGCTTCCATCTCAAAACCAAGTAGAACCTATTAAATCCAATAGATCATTCTTCTGATCTCAGCAGCACCATTTTTTATAGTCTGAGATGCCAGTCGTACCCGAAGTATTCTATTAAATAAAATGTTTAATTTTACCTTCTTAAAGACTATTGTATGATACTGCAAATATGACATAGCTTCCATCTCAAAACCAAGTAGAACCTATTAAATCCAATAGATCATTCTTCTGATCTCAGCAGCACCATTTTTTATAGTCTGAGATGCCAGTCGTACCCGAAGTATTCTATTAAATAAAATGTTTAATTTTACCTTCTTAAAGACTATTGTATGATACTGCAAATATGACATAGCTTCCATCTCAAAACCAAGCAGAACCTATTAAAGCCAATAGATCATTCTTCTGATCTCAACCGTGCCATTTTTTATAGTCTGAGATGCCAGTCGTACTCGAAGTATTCTATTAAATAAAATGTTTAATTTTACCATCTTAAAGACTATTGTATGATACTGCAAATATGACATAGCTTCCATCTCAAAACCAAGCAGAACCTATTAAAGCCAATAGATCATTCTTCTGATCTCAACCGTGCCATTTTTTATAGTCTGAGATGCCAGTCGTACTCGAAGTATTCTATTAAATAAAATGTTTAATTTTACCATCTTAAAGACTATTGTATGATACTGCAAATATGACATAGCTTCCATCTCAAAACCAAGTAGAACCTATTAAATCCAATAGATCATTCTTCTGATCTCAGCAGCACCATTTTTTATAGTCTGAGATGCCAGTCGTACCCGAAGTATTCTATTAAATAAAATGTTTAATTTTACCTTCTTAAAGACTATTGTATGATACTGCAAATATGACATAGCTTCCATCTCAAAACCAAGCAGAACCTATTAAAGCCAATAGATCATTCTTCTGATCTCAACCGTGCCATTTTTTATAGTCTGAGATGCCAGTCGTACTCGAAGTATTCTATTAAATAAAATGTTTAATTTTACCATCTTAAAGACTATTGTATGATACTGCAAATATGACATAGCTTCCATCTCAAAACCAAGTGGAACCTATTAAATCCAATAGATCATTCTTCTGATCTCAGCAGCACCATTTTTTATAGTCTGAGATGCCAGTCGTACCCGAAGTATTCTATTAAATAAAATGTTTAATTTTACCTTCTTAAAGACTATTGTATGATACTGCAAATATGACATAGCTTCCATCTCAAAACCAAGTAGAACCTATTAAATCCAATAGATCATTCTTCTGATCTCAGCAGCACCATTTTTTATAGTCTGAGATGCCAGTCGTACCCGAAGTATTCTATTAAATAAAATGTTTAATTTTACCTTCTTAAAGACTATTGTATGATACTGCAAATATGACATAGCTTCCATCTCAAAACCAAGCAGAACCTATTAAAGCCAATAGATCATTCTTCTGATCTCAACCGTGCCATTTTTTATAGTCTGAGATGCCAGTCGTACTCGAAGTATTCTATTAAATAAAATGTTTAATTTTACCATCTTAAAGACTATTGTATGATACTGCAAATATGACATAGCTTCCATCTCAAAACCAAGTAGAACCTATTAAATCCAATAGATCATTCTTCTGATCTCAGCAGCACCATTTTTTATAGTCTGAGATGCCAGTCGTACCCGAAGTATTCTATTAAATAAAATGTTTAATTTTACCTTCTTAAAGACTATTGTATGATACTGCAAATATGACATAGCTTCCATCTCAAAACCAAGTAGAACCTATTAAATCCAATAGATCATTCTTCTGATCTCAGCAGCACCATTTTTTATAGTCTGAGATGCCAGTCGTACCCGAAGTATTCTATTAAATAAAATGTTTAATTTTACCTTCTTAAAGACTATTGTATGATACTGCAAATATGACATAGCTTCCATCTCAAAACCAAGCAGAACCTATTAAAGCCAATAGATCATTCTTCTGATCTCAACCGTGCCATTTTTTATAGTCTGAGATGCCAGTCGTACTCGAAGTATTCTATTAAATAAAATGTTTAATTTTACCATCTTAAAGACTATTGTATGATACTGCAAATATGACATAGCTTCCATCTCAAAACCAAGTAGAACCTATTAAATCCAATAGATCATTCTTCTGATCTCAGCAGCACCATTTTTTATAGTCTGAGATGCCAGTCGTACCCGAAGTATTCTATTAAATAAAATGTTTAATTTTACCTTCTTAAAGACTATTGTATGATACTGCAAATATGACATAGCTTCCATCTCAAAACCAAGTAGAACCTATTAAATCCAATAGATCATTCTTCTGATCTCAGCAGCACCATTTTTTATAGTCTGAGATGCCAGTCGTACCCGAAGTATTCTATTAAATAAAATGTTTAATTTTACCTTCTTAAAGACTATTGTATGATACTGCAAATATGACATAGCTTCCATCTCAAAACCAAGTAGAACCTATTAAATCCAATAGATCATTCTTCTGATCTCAGCAGCACCATTTTTTATAGTCTGAGATGCCAGTCGTACCCGAAGTATTCTATTAAATAAAATGTTTAATTTTACCTTCTTAAAGACTATTGTATGATACTGCAAATATGACATAGCTTCCATCTCAAAACCAAGTAGAACCTATTAAATCCAATAGATCATTCTTCTGATCTCAGCAGCACCATTTTTTATAGTCTGAGATGCCAGTCGTACCCGAAGTATTCTATTAAATAAAATGTTTAATTTTACCTTCTTAAAGACTATTGTATGATACTGCAAATATGACATAGCTTCCATCTCAAAACCAAGTAGAACCTATTAAATCCAATAGATCATTCTTCTGATCTCAGCAGCACCATTTTTTATAGTCTGAGATGCCAGTCGTACCCGAAGTATTCTATTAAATAAAATGTTTAATTTTACCTTCTTAAAGACTATTGTATGATACTGCAAATATGACATAGCTTCCATCTCAAAACCAAGCAGAACCTATTAAAGCCAATAGATCATTCTTCTGATCTCAACCGTGCCATTTTTTATAGTCTGAGATGCCAGTCGTACTCGAAGTATTCTATTAAATAAAATGTTTAATTTTACCATCTTAAAGACTATTGTATGATACTGCAAATATGACATAGCTTCCATCTCAAAACCAAGTAGAACCTATTAAATCCAATAGATCATTCTTCTGATCTCAGCAGCACCATTTTTTATAGTCTGAGATGCCAGTCGTACCCGAAGTATTCTATTAAATAAAATGTTTAATTTTACCTTCTTAAAGACTATTGTATGATACTGCAAATATGACATAGCTTCCATCTCAAAACCAAGCAGAACCTATTAAAGCCAATAGATCATTCTTCTGATCTCAACCGTGCCATTTTTTATAGTCTGAGATGCCAGTCGTACTCGAAGTATTCTATTAAATAAAATGTTTAATTTTACCATCTTAAAGACTATTGTATGATACTGCAAATATGACATAGCTTCCATCTCAAAACCAAGTAGAACCTATTAAATCCAATAGATCATTCTTCTGATCTCAGCAGCACCATTTTTTATAGTCTGAGATGCCAGTCGTACCCGAAGTATTCTATTAAATAAAATGTTTAATTTTACCTTCTTAAAGACTATTGTATGATACTGCAAATATGACATAGCTTCCATCTCAAAACCAAGTAGAACCTATTAAATCCAATAGATCATTCTTCTGATCTCAGCAGCACCATTTTTTATAGTCTGAGATGCCAGTCGTACCCGAAGTATTCTATTAAATAAAATGTTTAATTTTACCTTCTTAAAGACTATTGTATGATACTGCAAATATGACATAGCTTCCATCTCAAAACCAAGCAGAACCTATTAAAGCCAATAGATCATTCTTCTGATCTCAACCGTGCCATTTTTTATAGTCTGAGATGCCAGTCGTACTCGAAGTATTCTATTAAATAAAATGTTTAATTTTACCATCTTAAAGACTATTGTATGATACTGCAAATATGACATAGCTTCCATCTCAAAACCAAGTAGAACCTATTAAATCCAATAGATCATTCTTCTGATCTCAGCAGCACCATTTTTTATAGTCTGAGATGCCAGTCGTACCCGAAGTATTCTATTAAATAAAATGTTTAATTTTACCTTCTTAAAGACTATTGTATGATACTGCAAATATGACATAGCTTCCATCTCAAAACCAAGCAGAACCTATTAAAGCCAATAGATCATTCTTCTGATCTCAACCGTGCCATTTTTTATAGTCTGAGATGCCAGTCGTACTCGAAGTATTCTATTAAATAAAATGTTTAATTTTACCATCTTAAAGACTATTGTATGATACTGCAAATATGACATAGCTTCCATCTCAAAACCAAGTAGAACCTATTAAATCCAATAGATCATTCTTCTGATCTCAGCAGCACCATTTTTTATAGTCTGAGATGCCAGTCGTACCCGAAGTATTCTATTAAATAAAATGTTTAATTTTACCTTCTTAAAGACTATTGTATGATACTGCAAATATGACATAGCTTCCATCTCAAAACCAAGCAGAACCTATTAAAGCCAATAGATCATTCTTCTGATCTCAACCGTGCCATTTTTTATAGTCTGAGATGCCAGTCGTACTCGAAGTATTCTATTAAATAAAATGTTTAATTTTACCATCTTAAAGACTATTGTATGATACTGCAAATATGACATAGCTTCCATCTCAAAACCAAGTAGAACCTATTAAATCCAATAGATCATTCTTCTGATCTCAGCAGCACCATTTTTTATAGTCTGAGATGCCAGTCGTACCCGAAGTATCCTATTAAATAAAATGTTTAATTTTACCTTCTTAAAGACTATTGTATGATACTGCAAATATGACATAGCTTCCATCTCAAAACCAAGTAGAACCTATTAAATCCAATAGATCATTCTTCTGATCTCAGCAGCACCATTTTTTATAGTCTGAGATGCCAGTCGTACCCGAAGTATTCTATTAAATAAAATGTTTAATTTTACCTTCTTAAAGACTATTGTATGATACTGCAAATATGACATAGCTTCCATCTCAAAACCAAGCAGAACCTATTAAAGCCAATAGATCATTCTTCTGATCTCAACCGTGCCATTTTTTATAGTCTGAGATGCCAGTCGTACTCGAAGTATTCTATTAAATAAAATGTTTAATTTTACCATCTTAAAGACTATTGTATGATACTGCAAATATGACATAGCTTCCATCTCAAAACCAAGCAGAACCTATTAAAGCCAATAGATCATTCTTCTGATCTCAACCGTGCCATTTTTTATAGTCTGAGATGCCAGTCGTACTCGAAGTATTCTATTAAATAAAATGTTTAATTTTACCATCTTAAAGACTATTGTATGATACTGCAAATATGACATAGCTTCCATCTCAAAACCAAGTAGAACCTATTAAATCCAATAGATCATTCTTCTGATCTCAGCAGCACCATTTTTTATAGTCTGAGATGCCAGTCGTACCCGAAGTATTCTATTAAATAAAATGTTTAATTTTACCTTCTTAAAGACTATTGTATGATACTGCAAATATGACATAGCTTCCATCTCAAAACCAAGCAGAACCTATTAAAGCCAATAGATCATTCTTCTGATCTCAACCGTGCCATTTTTTATAGTCTGAGATGCCAGTCGTACTCGAAGTATTCTATTAAATAAAATGTTTAATTTTACCATCTTAAAGACTATTGTATGATACTGCAAATATGACATAGCTTCCATCTCAAAACCAAGTAGAACCTATTAAATCCAATAGATCATTCTTCTGATCTCAGCAGCACCATTTTTTATAGTCTGAGATGCCAGTCGTACCCGAAGTATTCTATTAAATAAAATGTTTAATTTTACCTTCTTAAAGACTATTGTATGATACTGCAAATATGACATAGCTTCCATCTCAAAACCAAGTAGAACCTATTAAATCCAATAGATCATTCTTCTGATCTCAGCAGCACCATTTTTTATAGTCTGAGATGCCAGTCGTACCCGAAGTATTCTATTAAATAAAATGTTTAATTTTACCTTCTTAAAGACTATTGTATGATACTGCAAATATGACATAGCTTCCATCTCAAAACCAAGCAGAACCTATTAAAGCCAATAGATCATTCTTCTGATCTCAACCGTGCCATTTTTTATAGTCTGAGATGCCAGTCGTACTCGAAGTATTCTATTAAATAAAATGTTTAATTTTACCATCTTAAAGACTATTGTATGATACTGCAAATATGACATAGCTTCCATCTCAAAACCAAGTAGAACCTATTAAATCCAATAGATCATTCTTCTGATCTCAGCAGCACCATTTTTTATAGTCTGAGATGCCAGTCGTACCCGAAGTATTCTATTAAATAAAATGTTTAATTTTACCTTCTTAAAGACTATTGTATGATACTGCAAATATGACATAGCTTCCATCTCAAAACCAAGTAGAACCTATTAAATCCAATAGATCATTCTTCTGATCTCAGCAGCACCATTTTTTATAGTCTGAGATGCCAGTCGTACCCGAAGTATTCTATTAAATAAAATGTTTAATTTTACCTTCTTAAAGACTATTGTATGATACTGCAAATATGACATAGCTTCCATCTCAAAACCAAGCAGAACCTATTAAAGCCAATAGATCATTCTTCTGATCTCAACCGTGCCATTTTTTATAGTCTGAGATGCCAGTCGTACTCGAAGTATTCTATTAAATAAAATGTTTAATTTTACCATCTTAAAGACTATTGTATGATACTGCAAATATGACATAGCTTCCATCTCAAAACCAAGTAGAACCTATTAAATCCAATAGATCATTCTTCTGATCTCAGCAGCACCATTTTTTATAGTCTGAGATGCCAGTCGTACCCGAAGTATTCTATTAAATAAAATGTTTAATTTTACCTTCTTAAAGACTATTGTATGATACTGCAAATATGACATAGCTTCCATCTCAAAACCAAGTAGAACCTATTAAATCCAATAGATCATTCTTCTGATCTCAGCAGCACCATTTTTTATAGTCTGAGATGCCAGTCGTACCCGAAGTATTCTATTAAATAAAATGTTTAATTTTACCTTCTTAAAGACTATTGTATGATACTGCAAATATGACATAGCTTCCATCTCAAAACCAAGTAGAACCTATTAAATCCAATAGATCATTCTTCTGATCTCAGCAGCACCATTTTTTATAGTCTGAGATGCCAGTCGTACCCGAAGTATTCTATTAAATAAAATGTTTAATTTTACCTTCTTAAAGACTATTGTATGATACTGCAAATATGACATAGCTTCCATCTCAAAACCAAGTAGAACCTATTAAATCCAATAGATCATTCTTCTGATCTCAGCAGCACCATTTTTTATAGTCTGAGATGCCAGTCGTACCCGAAGTATTCTATTAAATAAAATGTTTAATTTTACCTTCTTAAAGACTATTGTATGATACTGCAAATATGACATAGCTTCCATCTCAAAACCAAGTAGAACCTATTAAATCCAATAGATCATTCTTCTGATCTCAGCAGCACCATTTTTTATAGTCTGAGATGCCAGTCGTACCCGAAGTATTCTATTAAATAAAATGTTTAATTTTACCTTCTTAAAGACTATTGTATGATACTGCAAATATGACATAGCTTCCATCTCAAAACCAAGCAGAACCTATTAAAGCCAATAGATCATTCTTCTGATCTCAACCGTGCCATTTTTTATAGTCTGAGATGCCAGTCGTACTCGAAGTATTCTATTAAATAAAATGTTTAATTTTACCATCTTAAAGACTATTGTATGATACTGCAAATATGACATAGCTTCCATCTCAAAACCAAGTAGAACCTATTAAATCCAATAGATCATTCTTCTGATCTCAGCAGCACCATTTTTTATAGTCTGAGATGCCAGTCGTACCCGAAGTATTCTATTAAATAAAATGTTTAATTTTACCTTCTTAAAGACTATTGTATGATACTGCAAATATGACATAGCTTCCATCTCAAAACCAAGTAGAACCTATTAAATCCAATAGATCATTCTTCTGATCTCAGCAGCACCATTTTTTATAGTCTGAGATGCCAGTCGTACCCGAAGTATTCTATTAAATAAAATGTTTAATTTTACCTTCTTAAAGACTATTGTATGATACTGCAAATATGACATAGCTTCCATCTCAAAACCAAGCAGAACCTATTAAAGCCAATAGATCATTCTTCTGATCTCAACCGTGCCATTTTTTATAGTCTGAGATGCCAGTCGTACTCGAAGTATTCTATTAAATAAAATGTTTAATTTTACCATCTTAAAGACTATTGTATGATACTGCAAATATGACATAGCTTCCATCTCAAAACCAAGTAGAACCTATTAAATCCAATAGATCATTCTTCTGATCTCAGCAGCACCATTTTTTATAGTCTGAGATGCCAGTCGTACCCGAAGTATTCTATTAAATAAAATGTTTAATTTTACCTTCTTAAAGTCTATTGTATGATACTGCAAATATGACATAGCTTCCATCTCAAAACCAAGTAGAACCTATTAAATCCAATAGATCATTCTTCTGATCTCAGCAGCACCATTTTTTATAGTCTGAGATGCCAGTCGTACCCGAAGTATTCTATTAAATAAAATGTTTAATTTTACCTTCTTAAAGACTATTGTATGATACTGCAAATATGACATAGCTTCCATCTCAAAACCAAGCAGAACCTATTAAAGCCAATAGATCATTCTTCTGATCTCAACCGTGCCATTTTTTATAGTCTGAGATGCCAGTCGTACTCGAAGTATTCTATTAAATAAAATGTTTAATTTTACCATCTTAAAGACTATTGTATGATACTGCAAATATGACATAGCTTCCATCTCAAAACCAAGTAGAACCTATTAAATCCAATAGATCATTCTTCTGATCTCAGCAGCACCATTTTTTATAGTCTGAGATGCCAGTCGTACCCGAAGTATTCTATTAAATAAAATGTTTAATTTTACCTTCTTAAAGACTATTGTATGATACTGCAAATATGACATAGCTTCCATCTCAAAACCAAGCAGAACCTATTAAAGCCAATAGATCATTCTTCTGATCTCAACCGTGCCATTTTTTATAGTCTGAGATGCCAGTCGTACTCGAAGTATTCTATTAAATAAAATGTTTAATTTTACCATCTTAAAGACTATTGTATGATACTGCAAATATGACATAGCTTCCATCTCAAAACCAAGTAGAACCTATTAAATCCAATAGATCATTCTTCTGATCTCAGCAGCACCATTTTTTATAGTCTGAGATGCCAGTCGTACCCGAAGTATTCTATTAAATAAAATGTTTAATTTTACCTTCTTAAAGACTATTGTATGATACTGCAAATATGACATAGCTTCCATCTCAAAACCAAGCAGAACCTATTAAAGCCAATAGATCATTCTTCTGATCTCAACCGTGCCATTTTTTATAGTCTGAGATGCCAGTCGTACTCGAAGTATTCTATTAAATAAAATGTTTAATTTTACCATCTTAAAGACTATTGTATGATACTGCAAATATGACATAGCTTCCATCTCAAAACCAAGTAGAACCTATTAAAGCCAATAGATCATTCTTCTGATCTCAACCGTGCCATTTTTTATAGTCTGAGATGCCAGTCGTACCCGAAGTATTCTATTAAATAAAATGTTTAATTTTACCTTCTTAAAGACTATTGTATGATACTGCAAATATGACATAGCTTCCATCTCAAAACCAAGTGGAACCTATTAAAGCCAATAGATCATTCTTCTGATCTCAACCGTGCCATTTTTTATAGTCTGAGATGCCAGTCGTACCCGAAGTATTCTATTAAATAAAATGTTTAATTTTACCTTCTTAAAGACTATTGTATGATACTGCAAATATGACATAGCTTCCATCTCAAAACCAAGTAGAACCTATTAAATCCAATAGATCATTCTTCTGATCTCAGCAGCACCATTTTTTATAGTCTGAGATGCCAGTCGTACCCGAAGTATTCTATTAAATAAAATGTTTAATTTTACCTTCTTAAAGACTATTGTATGATACTGCAAATATGACATAGCTTCCATCTCAAAACCAAGTAGAACCTATTAAATCCAATAGATCATTCTTCTGATCTCAGCAGCACCATTTTTTATAGTCTGAGATGCCAGTCGTACCCGAAGTATTCTATTAAATAAAATGTTTAATTTTACCTTCTTAAAGACTATTGTATGATACTGCAAATATGACATAGCTTCCATCTCAAAACCAAGCAGAACCTATTAAAGCCAATAGATCATTCTTCTGATCTCAACCGTGCCATTTTTTATAGTCTGAGATGCCAGTCGTACTCGAAGTATTCTATTAAATAAAATGTTTAATTTTACCATCTTAAAGACTATTGTATGATACTGCAAATATGACATAGCTTCCATCTCAAAACCAAGTAGAACCTATTAAAGCCAATAGATCATTCTTCTGATCTCAACCGTGCCATTTTTTATAGTCTGAGATGCCAGTCGTACCCGAAGTATTCTATTAAATAAAATGTTTAATTTTACCTTCTTAAAGACTATTGTATGATACTGCAAATATGACATAGCTTCCATCTCAAAACCAAGCAGAACCTATTAAAGCCAATAGATCATTCTTCTGATCTCAACCGTACCATTTTTTATAGTCTGAGATGCCAGTCGTACTCAAAGTATTCTATTAAATAAAATGTTTAATTTTACCATCTTAAAGACTATTGTATGATACTGCAAATATGACATAGCTTCCATCTCAAAACCAAGCAGAACCTATTAAATCCAATAGATCATTCTTCTGATCTCAACCGTGCCATTTTTTATAGTCTGAGATGCCAGTCGTACTCGAAGTATTCTATTAAATAAAATGTTTAATTTTACCTTCTTAAAGACTATTGTATGATACTGCAAATATGACATAGCTTCCATCTCAAAACCAAGTAGAACCTATTAAATCCAATAGATCATTCTTCTGATCTCAACCGTGCCATTTTTTATAGTCTGAGATGCCAGTCGTACTCAAAGTATTCTATTAAATAAAATGTTTAATTTTACCATCTTAAAGACTATTGTATGATACTGCAAATATGACATAGCTTCCATCTCAAAACCAAGCAGAACCTATTAAAGCCAATAGATCATTCTTCTGATCTCAACCGTACCATTTTTTATAGTCTGAGATGCCAGTCGTACTCCAAGTATTCTATTAAATAAAATGTTTAATTTTACCATCTTAAAGACTATTGTATGATACTGCAAATATGACATAGCTTCCATCTCAAAACCAAGCAGAACCTATTAAAGCCAATAGATCATTCTTCTGATCTCAACCGTGCCATTTTTTATAGTCTGAGATGCCAGTCGTACTCGAAGTATTCTATTAAATAAAATGTTTAATTTTACCATCTTAAAGACTATTGTATGATACTGCAAATATGACATAGCTTCCATCTCAAAACCAAGCAGAACCTATTAAAGCCAATAGATCATTCTTCTGATCTCAACCGTGCCATTTTTTATAGTCTGAGATGCCAGTCGTACTCGAAGTATTCTATTAAATAAAATGTTTAATTTTACCATCTTAAAGACTATTGTATGATACTGCAAATATGACATAGCTTCCATCTCAAAACCAAGTAGAACCTATTAAATCCAATAGATCATTCTTCTGATCTCAGCAGCACCATTTTTTATAGTCTGAGATGCCAGTCGTACCCGAAGTATTCTATTAAATAAAATGTTTAATTTTACCTTCTTAAAGACTATTGTATGATACTGCAAATATGACATAGCTTCCATCTCAAAACCAAGCAGAACCTATTAAAGCCAATAGATCATTCTTCTGATCTCAACCGTGCCATTTTTTATAGTCTGAGATGCCAGTCGTACTCGAAGTATTCTATTAAATAAAATGTTTAATTTTACCATCTTAAAGACTATTGTATGATACTGCAAATATGACATAGCTTCCATCTCAAAACCAAGTAGAACCTATTAAATCCAATAGATCATTCTTCTGATCTCAGCAGCACCATTTTTTATAGTCTGAGATGCCAGTCGTACCCGAAGTATTCTATTAAATAAAATGTTTAATTTTACCTTCTTAAAGACTATTGTATGATACTGCAAATATGACATAGCTTCCATCTCAAAACCAAGCAGAACCTATTAAAGCCAATAGATCATTCTTCTGATCTCAACCGTGCCATTTTTTATAGTCTGAGATGCCAGTCGTACTCGAAGTATTCTATTAAATAAAATGTTTAATTTTACCATCTTAAAGACTATTGTATGATACTGCAAATATGACATAGCTTCCATCTCAAAACCAAGTAGAACCTATTAAATCCAATAGATCATTCTTCTGATCTCAGCAGCACCATTTTTTATAGTCTGAGATGCCAGTCGTACCCGAAGTATTCTATTAAATAAAATGTTTAATTTTACCTTCTTAAAGACTATTGTATGATACTGCAAATATGACATAGCTTCCATCTCAAAACCAAGCAGAACCTATTAAAGCCAATAGATCATTCTTCTGATCTCAACCGTGCCATTTTTTATAGTCTGAGATGCCAGTCGTACTCGAAGTATTCTATTAAATAAAATGTTTAATTTTACCATCTTAAAGACTATTGTATGATACTGCAAATATGACATAGCTTCCATCTCAAAACCAAGTAGAACCTATTAAATCCAATAGATCATTCTTCTGATCTCAGCAGCACCATTTTTTATAGTCTGAGATGCCAGTCGTACCCGAAGTATTCTATTAAATAAAATGTTTAATTTTACCTTCTTAAAGACTATTGTATGATACTGCAAATATGACATAGCTTCCATCTCAAAACCAAGCAGAACCTATTAAAGCCAATAGATCATTCTTCTGATCTCAACCGTGCCATTTTTTATAGTCTGAGATGCCAGTCGTACCCGAAGTATTCTATTAAATAAAATGTTTAATTTTACCTTCTTAAAGACTATTGTATGATACTGCAAATATGACATAGCTTCCATCTCAAAACCAAGTAGAACCTATTAAATCCAATAGATCATTCTTCTGATCTCAGCAGCACCATTTTTTATAGTCTGAGATGCCAGTCGTACCCGAAGTATTCTATTAAATAAAATGTTTAATTTTACCTTCTTAAAGACTATTGTATGATACTGCAAATATGACATAGCTTCCATCTCAAAACCAAGCAGAACCTATTAAAGCCAATAGATCATTCTTCTGATCTCAACCGTGCCATTTTTTATAGTCTGAGATGCCAGTCGTACCCGAAGTATTCTATTAAATAAAATGTTTAATTTTACCTTCTTAAAGACTATTGTATGATACTGCAAATATGACATAGCTTCCATCTCAAAACCAAGTAGAACCTATTAAATCCAATAGATCATTCTTCTGATCTCAGCAGCACCATTTTTTATAGTCTGAGATGCCAGTCGTACCCGAAGTATTCTATTAAATAAAATGTTTAATTTTACCTTCTTAAAGACTATTGTATGATACTGCAAATATGACATAGCTTCCATCTCAAAACCAAGCAGAACCTATTAAAGCCAATAGATCATTCTTCTGATCTCAACCGTGCCATTTTTTATAGTCTGAGATGCCAGTCGTACTCGAAGTATTCTATTAAATAAAATGTTTAATTTTACCATCTTAAAGACTATTGTATGATACTGCAAATATGACATAGCTTCCATCTCAAAACCAAGTAGAACCTATTAAATCCAATAGATCATTCTTCTGATCTCAGCAGCACCATTTTTTATAGTCTGAGATGCCAGTCGTACCCGAAGTATTCTATTAAATAAAATGTTTAATTTTACCTTCTTAAAGACTATTGTATGATACTGCAAATATGACATAGCTTCCATCTCAAAACCAAGCAGAACCTATTAAAGCCAATAGATCATTCTTCTGATCTCAACCGTGCCATTTTTTATAGTCTGAGATGCCAGTCGTACTCGAAGTATTCTATTAAATAAAATGTTTAATTTTACCATCTTAAAGACTATTGTATGATACTGCAAATATGACATAGCTTCCATCTCAAAACCAAGTAGAACCTATTAAATCCAATAGATCATTCTTCTGATCTCAGCAGCACCATTTTTTATAGTCTGAGATGCCAGTCGTACCCGAAGTATTCTATTAAATAAAATGTTTAATTTTACCTTCTTAAAGACTATTGTATGATACTGCAAATATGACATAGCTTCCATCTCAAAACCAAGTAGAACCTATTAAATCCAATAGATCATTCTTCTGATCTCAGCAGCACCATTTTTTATAGTCTGAGATGCCAGTCGTACCCGAAGTATTCTATTAAATAAAATGTTTAATTTTACCTTCTTAAAGACTATTGTATGATACTGCAAATATGACATAGCTTCCATCTCAAAACCAAGCAGAACCTATTAAAGCCAATAGATCATTCTTCTGATCTCAACCGTGCCATTTTTTATAGTCTGAGATGCCAGTCGTACTCGAAGTATTCTATTAAATAAAATGTTTAATTTTACCATCTTAAAGACTATTGTATGATACTGCAAATATGACATAGCTTCCATCTCAAAACCAAGTAGAACCTATTAAATCCAATAGATCATTCTTCTGATCTCAGCAGCACCATTTTTTATAGTCTGAGATGCCAGTCGTACCCGAAGTATTCTATTAAATAAAATGTTTAATTTTACCTTCTTAAAGACTATTGTATGATACTGCAAATATGACATAGCTTCCATCTCAAAACCAAGCAGAACCTATTAAAGCCAATAGATCATTCTTCTGATCTCAACCGTGCCATTTTTTATAGTCTGAGATGCCAGTCGTACTCGAAGTATTCTATTAAATAAAATGTTTAATTTTACCATCTTAAAGACTATTGTATGATACTGCAAATATGACATAGCTTCCATCTCAAAACCAAGTAGAACCTATTAAATCCAATAGATCATTCTTCTGATCTCAGCAGCACCATTTTTTATAGTCTGAGATGCCAGTCGTACCCGAAGTATTCTATTAAATAAAATGTTTAATTTTACCTTCTTAAAGACTATTGTATGATACTGCAAATATGACATAGCTTCCATCTCAAAACCAAGCAGAACCTATTAAAGCCAATAGATCATTCTTCTGATCTCAACCGTGCCATTTTTTATAGTCTGAGATGCCAGTCGTACTCGAAGTATTCTATTAAATAAAATGTTTAATTTTACCATCTTAAAGACTATTGTATGATACTGCAAATATGACATAGCTTCCATCTCAAAACCAAGTAGAACCTATTAAATCCAATAGATCATTCTTCTGATCTCAGCAGCACCATTTTTTATAGTCTGAGATGCCAGTCGTACCCGAAGTATTCTATTAAATAAAATGTTTAATTTTACCTTCTTAAAGACTATTGTATGATACTGCAAATATGACATAGCTTCCATCTCAAAACCAAGTAGAACCTATTAAATCCAATAGATCATTCTTCTGATCTCAGCAGCACCATTTTTTATAGTCTGAGATGCCAGTCGTACCCGAAGTATTCTATTAAATAAAATGTTTAATTTTACCTTCTTAAAGACTATTGTATGATACTGCAAATATGACATAGCTTCCATCTCAAAACCAAGCAGAACCTATTAAAGCCAATAGATCATTCTTCTGATCTCAACCGTGCCATTTTTTATAGTCTGAGATGCCAGTCGTACTCGAAGTATTCTATTAAATAAAATGTTTAATTTTACCATCTTAAAGACTATTGTATGATACTGCAAATATGACATAGCTTCCATCTCAAAACCAAGCAGAACCTATTAAAGCCAATAGATCATTCTTCTGATCTCAACCGTGCCATTTTTTATAGTCTGAGATGCCAGTCGTACTCGAAGTATTCTATTAAATAAAATGTTTAATTTTACCATCTTAAAGACTATTGTATGATACTGCAAATATGACATAGCTTCCATCTCAAAACCAAGTAGAACCTATTAAATCCAATAGATCATTCTTCTGATCTCAGCAGCACCATTTTTTATAGTCTGAGATGCCAGTCGTACCCGAAGTATTCTATTAAATAAAATGTTTAATTTTACCTTCTTAAAGACTATTGTATGATACTGCAAATATGACATAGCTTCCATCTCAAAACCAAGCAGAACCTATTAAAGCCAATAGATCATTCTTCTGATCTCAACCGTGCCATTTTTTATAGTCTGAGATGCCAGTCGTACTCGAAGTATTCTATTAAATAAAATGTTTAATTTTACCATCTTAAAGACTATTGTATGATACTGCAAATATGACATAGCTTCCATCTCAAAACCAAGTAGAACCTATTAAATCCAATAGATCATTCTTCTGATCTCAGCAGCACCATTTTTTATAGTCTGAGATGCCAGTCGTACCCGAAGTATTCTATTAAATAAAATGTTTAATTTTACCTTCTTAAAGACTATTGTATGATACTGCAAATATGACATAGCTTCCATCTCAAAACCAAGTAGAACCTATTAAATCCAATAGATCATTCTTCTGATCTCAGCAGCACCATTTTTTATAGTCTGAGATGCCAGTCGTACCCGAAGTATTCTATTAAATAAAATGTTTAATTTTACCTTCTTAAAGACTATTGTATGATACTGCAAATATGACATAGCTTCCATCTCAAAACCAAGCAGAACCTATTAAAGCCAATAGATCATTCTTCTGATCTCAACCGTGCCATTTTTTATAGTCTGAGATGCCAGTCGTACTCGAAGTATTCTATTAAATAAAATGTTTAATTTTACCATCTTAAAGACTATTGTATGATACTGCAAATATGACATAGCTTCCATCTCAAAACCAAGTAGAACCTATTAAATCCAATAGATCATTCTTCTGATCTCAGCAGCACCATTTTTTATAGTCTGAGATGCCAGTCGTACCCGAAGTATTCTATTAAATAAAATGTTTAATTTTACCTTCTTAAAGACTATTGTATGATACTGCAAATATGACATAGCTTCCATCTCAAAACCAAGTAGAACCTATTAAATCCAATAGATCATTCTTCTGATCTCAGCAGCACCATTTTTTATAGTCTGAGATGCCAGTCGTACCCGAAGTATTCTATTAAATAAAATGTTTAATTTTACCTTCTTAAAGACTATTGTATGATACTGCAAATATGACATAGCTTCCATCTCAAAACCAAGCAGAACCTATTAAAGCCAATAGATCATTCTTCTGATCTCAACCGTGCCATTTTTTATAGTCTGAGATGCCAGTCGTACTCGAAGTATTCTATTAAATAAAATGTTTAATTTTACCATCTTAAAGACTATTGTATGATACTGCAAATATGACATAGCTTCCATCTCAAAACCAAGTAGAACCTATTAAATCCAATAGATCATTCTTCTGATCTCAGCAGCACCATTTTTTATAGTCTGAGATGCCAGTCGTACCCGAAGTATTCTATTAAATAAAATGTTTAATTTTACCTTCTTAAAGACTATTGTATGATACTGCAAATATGACATAGCTTCCATCTCAAAACCAAGTAGAACCTATTAAATCCAATAGATCATTCTTCTGATCTCAGCAGCACCATTTTTTATAGTCTGAGATGCCAGTCGTACCCGAAGTATTCTATTAAATAAAATGTTTAATTTTACCTTCTTAAAGACTATTGTATGATACTGCAAATATGACATAGCTTCCATCTCAAAACCAAGTAGAACCTATTAAATCCAATAGATCATTCTTCTGATCTCAGCAGCACCATTTTTTATAGTCTGAGATGCCAGTCGTACCCGAAGTATTCTATTAAATAAAATGTTTAATTTTACCTTCTTAAAGACTATTGTATGATACTGCAAATATGACATAGCTTCCATCTCAAAACCAAGTAGAACCTATTAAATCCAATAGATCATTCTTCTGATCTCAGCAGCACCATTTTTTATAGTCTGAGATGCCAGTCGTACCCGAAGTATTCTATTAAATAAAATGTTTAATTTTACCTTCTTAAAGACTATTGTATGATACTGCAAATATGACATAGCTTCCATCTCAAAACCAAGTAGAACCTATTAAATCCAATAGATCATTCTTCTGATCTCAGCAGCACCATTTTTTATAGTCTGAGATGCCAGTCGTACCCGAAGTATTCTATTAAATAAAATGTTTAATTTTACCTTCTTAAAGACTATTGTATGATACTGCAAATATGACATAGCTTCCATCTCAAAACCAAGCAGAACCTATTAAAGCCAATAGATCATTCTTCTGATCTCAACCGTGCCATTTTTTATAGTCTGAGATGCCAGTCGTACTCGAAGTATTCTATTAAATAAAATGTTTAATTTTACCATCTTAAAGACTATTGTATGATACTGCAAATATGACATAGCTTCCATCTCAAAACCAAGTAGAACCTATTAAATCCAATAGATCATTCTTCTGATCTCAGCAGCACCATTTTTTATAGTCTGAGATGCCAGTCGTACCCGAAGTATTCTATTAAATAAAATGTTTAATTTTACCTTCTTAAAGACTATTGTATGATACTGCAAATATGACATAGCTTCCATCTCAAAACCAAGTAGAACCTATTAAATCCAATAGATCATTCTTCTGATCTCAGCAGCACCATTTTTTATAGTCTGAGATGCCAGTCGTACCCGAAGTATTCTATTAAATAAAATGTTTAATTTTACCTTCTTAAAGACTATTGTATGATACTGCAAATATGACATAGCTTCCATCTCAAAACCAAGTAGAACCTATTAAATCCAATAGATCATTCTTCTGATCTCAGCAGCACCATTTTTTATAGTCTGAGATGCCAGTCGTACCCGAAGTATTCTATTAAATAAAATGTTTAATTTTACCTTCTTAAAGACTATTGTATGATACTGCAAATATGACATAGCTTCCATCTCAAAACCAAGCAGAACCTATTAAAGCCAATAGATCATTCTTCTGATCTCAACCGTGCCATTTTTTATAGTCTGAGATGCCAGTCGTACTCGAAGTATTCTATTAAATAAAATGTTTAATTTTACCATCTTAAAGACTATTGTATGATACTGCAAATATGACATAGCTTCCATCTCAAAACCAAGTAGAACCTATTAAATCCAATAGATCATTCTTCTGATCTCAGCAGCACCATTTTTTATAGTCTGAGATGCCAGTCGTACCCGAAGTATTCTATTAAATAAAATGTTTAATTTTACCTTCTTAAAGACTATTGTATGATACTGCAAATATGACATAGCTTCCATCTCAAAACCAAGCAGAACCTATTAAAGCCAATAGATCATTCTTCTGATCTCAACCGTGCCATTTTTTATAGTCTGAGATGCCAGTCGTACTCGAAGTATTCTATTAAATAAAATGTTTAATTTTACCATCTTAAAGACTATTGTATGATACTGCAAATATGACATAGCTTCCATCTCAAAACCAAGTAGAATCTATTAAATCCAATAGATCATTCTTCTGATCTCAGCAGCACCATTTTTTATAGTCTGAGATGCCAGTCGTACCCGAAGTATTCTATTAAATAAAATGTTTAATTTTACCTTCTTAAAGACTATTGTATGATACTGCAAATATGACATAGCTTCCATCTCAAAACCAAGCAGAACCTATTAAAGCCAATAGATCATTCTTCTGATCTCAACCGTGCCATTTTTTATAGTCTGAGATGCCAGTCGTACTCGAAGTATTCTATTAAATAAAATGTTTAATTTTACCATCTTAAAGACTATTGTATGATACTGCAAATATGACATAGCTTCCATCTCAAAACCAAGTAGAACCTATTAAAGCCAATAGATCATTCTTCTGATCTCAACCGTGCCATTTTTTATAGTCTGAGATGCCAGTCGTACCCGAAGTATTCTATTAAATAAAATGTTTAATTTTACCTTCTTAAAGACTATTGTATGATACTGCAAATATGACATAGCTTCCATCTCAAAACCAAGTGGAACCTATTAAAGCCAATAGATCATTCTTCTGATCTCAACCGTGCCATTTTTTATAGTCTGAGATGCCAGTCGTACCCGAAGTATTCTATTAAATAAAATGTTTAATTTTACCTTCTTAAAGACTATTGTATGATACTGCAAATATGACATAGCTTCCATCTCAAAACCAAGTAGAACCTATTAAATCCAATAGATCATTCTTCTGATCTCAGCAGCACCATTTTTTATAGTCTGAGATGCCAGTCGTACCCGAAGTATTCTATTAAATAAAATGTTTAATTTTACCTTCTTAAAGACTATTGTATGATACTGCAAATATGACATAGCTTCCATCTCAAAACCAAGTAGAACCTATTAAATCCAATAGATCATTCTTCTGATCTCAGCAGCACCATTTTTTATAGTCTGAGATGCCAGTCGTACCCGAAGTATTCTATTAAATAAAATGTTTAATTTTACCTTCTTAAAGACTATTGTATGATACTGCAAATATGACATAGCTTCCATCTCAAAACCAAGTAGAACCTATTAAATCCAATAGATCATTCTTCTGATCTCAGCAGCACCATTTTTTATAGTCTGAGATGCCAGTCGTACCCGAAGTATTCTATTAAATAAAATGTTTAATTTTACCTTCTTAAAGACTATTGTATGATACTGCAAATATGACATAGCTTCCATCTCAAAACCAAGCAGAACCTATTAAAGCCAATAGATCATTCTTCTGATCTCAACCGTGCCATTTTTTATAGTCTGAGATGCCAGTCGTACTCGAAGTATTCTATTAAATAAAATGTTTAATTTTACCATCTTAAAGACTATTGTATGATACTGCAAATATGACATAGCTTCCATCTCAAAACCAAGTAGAACCTATTAAATCCAATAGATCATTCTTCTGATCTCAGCAGCACCATTTTTTATAGTCTGAGATGCCAGTCGTACCCGAAGTATTCTATTAAATAAAATGTTTAATTTTACCTTCTTAAAGACTATTGTATGATACTGCAAATATGACATAGCTTCCATCTCAAAACCAAGTAGAACCTATTAAATCCAATAGATCATTCTTCTGATCTCAGCAGCACCATTTTTTATAGTCTGAGATGCCAGTCGTACCCGAAGTATTCTATTAAATAAAATGTTTAATTTTACCTTCTTAAAGACTATTGTATGATACTGCAAATATGACATAGCTTCCATCTCAAAACCAAGTAGAACCTATTAAATCCAATAGATCATTCTTCTGATCTCAGCAGCACCATTTTTTATAGTCTGAGATGCCAGTCGTACCCGAAGTATTCTATTAAATAAAATGTTTAATTTTACCTTCTTAAAGACTATTGTATGATACTGCAAATATGACATAGCTTCCATCTCAAAACCAAGTAGAACCTATTAAATCCAATAGATCATTCTTCTGATCTCAGCAGCACCATTTTTTATAGTCTGAGATGCCAGTCGTACCCGAAGTATTCTATTAAATAAAATGTTTAATTTTACCTTCTTAAAGACTATTGTATGATACTGCAAATATGACATAGCTTCCATCTCAAAACCAAGTAGAACCTATTAAATCCAATAGATCATTCTTCTGATCTCAGCAGCACCATTTTTTATAGTCTGAGATGCCAGTCGTACCCGAAGTATTCTATTAAATAAAATGTTTAATTTTACCTTCTTAAAGACTATTGTATGATACTGCAAATATGACATAGCTTCCATCTCAAAACCAAGCAGAACCTATTAAAGCCAATAGATCATTCTTCTGATCTCAACCGTGCCATTTTTTATAGTCTGAGATGCCAGTCGTACTCGAAGTATTCTATTAAATAAAATGTTTAATTTTACCATCTTAAAGACTATTGTATGATACTGCAAATATGACATAGCTTCCATCTCAAAACCAAGTAGAACCTATTAAATCCAATAGATCATTCTTCTGATCTCAGCAGCACCATTTTTTATAGTCTGAGATGCCAGTCGTACCCGAAGTATTCTATTAAATAAAATGTTTAATTTTACCTTCTTAAAGACTATTGTATGATACTGCAAATATGACATAGCTTCCATCTCAAAACCAAGTAGAACCTATTAAATCCAATAGATCATTCTTCTGATCTCAGCAGCACCATTTTTTATAGTCTGAGATGCCAGTCGTACCCGAAGTATTCTATTAAATAAAATGTTTAATTTTACCTTCTTAAAGACTATTGTATGATACTGCAAATATGACATAGCTTCCATCTCAAAACCAAGTAGAACCTATTAAATCCAATAGATCATTCTTCTGATCTCAGCAGCACCATTTTTTATAGTCTGAGATGCCAGTCGTACCCGAAGTATTCTATTAAATAAAATGTTTAATTTTACCTTCTTAAAGACTATTGTATGATACTGCAAATATGACATAGCTTCCATCTCAAAACCAAGCAGAACCTATTAAAGCCAATAGATCATTCTTCTGATCTCAACCGTGCCATTTTTTATAGTCTGAGATGCCAGTCGTACTCGAAGTATTCTATTAAATAAAATGTTTAATTTTACCATCTTAAAGACTATTGTATGATACTGCAAATATGACATAGCTTCCATCTCAAAACCAAGTAGAACCTATTAAATCCAATAGATCATTCTTCTGATCTCAGCAGCACCATTTTTTATAGTCTGAGATGCCAGTCGTACCCGAAGTATTCTATTAAATAAAATGTTTAATTTTACCTTCTTAAAGACTATTGTATGATACTGCAAATATGACATAGCTTCCATCTCAAAACCAAGCAGAACCTATTAAAGCCAATAGATCATTCTTCTGATCTCAACCGTGCCATTTTTTATAGTCTGAGATGCCAGTCGTACTCGAAGTATTCTATTAAATAAAATGTTTAATTTTACCATCTTAAAGACTATTGTATGATACTGCAAATATGACATAGCTTCCATCTCAAAACCAAGTAGAACCTATTAAATCCAATAGATCATTCTTCTGATCTCAGCAGCACCATTTTTTATAGTCTGAGATGCCAGTCGTACCCGAAGTATTCTATTAAATAAAATGTTTAATTTTACCTTCTTAAAGACTATTGTATGATACTGCAAATATGACATAGCTTCCATCTCAAAACCAAGCAGAACCTATTAAAGCCAATAGATCATTCTTCTGATCTCAACCGTGCCATTTTTTATAGTCTGAGATGCCAGTCGTACTCGAAGTATTCTATTAAATAAAATGTTTAATTTTACCATCTTAAAGACTATTGTATGATACTGCAAATATGACATAGCTTCCATCTCAAAACCAAGTAGAATCTATTAAATCCAATAGATCATTCTTCTGATCTCAGCAGCACCATTTTTTATAGTCTGAGATGCCAGTCGTACCCGAAGTATTCTATTAAATAAAATGTTTAATTTTACCTTCTTAAAGACTATTGTATGATACTGCAAATATGACATAGCTTCCATCTCAAAACCAAGCAGAACCTATTAAAGCCAATAGATCATTCTTCTGATCTCAACCGTGCCATTTTTTATAGTCTGAGATGCCAGTCGTACTCGAAGTATTCTATTAAATAAAATGTTTAATTTTACCATCTTAAAGACTATTGTATGATACTGCAAATATGACATAGCTTCCATCTCAAAACCAAGTAGAACCTATTAAAGCCAATAGATCATTCTTCTGATCTCAACCGTGCCATTTTTTATAGTCTGAGATGCCAGTCGTACCCGAAGTATTCTATTAAATAAAATGTTTAATTTTACCTTCTTAAAGACTATTGTATGATACTGCAAATATGACATAGCTTCCATCTCAAAACCAAGTGGAACCTATTAAAGCCAATAGATCATTCTTCTGATCTCAACCGTGCCATTTTTTATAGTCTGAGATGCCAGTCGTACCCGAAGTATTCTATTAAATAAAATGTTTAATTTTACCTTCTTAAAGACTATTGTATGATACTGCAAATATGACATAGCTTCCATCTCAAAACCAAGTAGAACCTATTAAATCCAATAGATCATTCTTCTGATCTCAGCAGCACCATTTTTTATAGTCTGAGATGCCAGTCGTACCCGAAGTATTCTATTAAATAAAATGTTTAATTTTACCTTCTTAAAGACTATTGTATGATACTGCAAATATGACATAGCTTCCATCTCAAAACCAAGTAGAACCTATTAAATCCAATAGATCATTCTTCTGATCTCAGCAGCACCATTTTTTATAGTCTGAGATGCCAGTCGTACCCGAAGTATTCTATTAAATAAAATGTTTAATTTTACCTTCTTAAAGACTATTGTATGATACTGCAAATATGACATAGCTTCCATCTCAAAACCAAGTAGAACCTATTAAATCCAATAGATCATTCTTCTGATCTCAGCAGCACCATTTTTTATAGTCTGAGATGCCAGTCGTACCCGAAGTATTCTATTAAATAAAATGTTTAATTTTACCTTCTTAAAGACTATTGTATGATACTGCAAATATGACATAGCTTCCATCTCAAAACCAAGCAGAACCTATTAAAGCCAATAGATCATTCTTCTGATCTCAACCGTGCCATTTTTTATAGTCTGAGATGCCAGTCGTACTCGAAGTATTCTATTAAATAAAATGTTTAATTTTACCATCTTAAAGACTATTGTATGATACTGCAAATATGACATAGCTTCCATCTCAAAACCAAGTAGAACCTATTAAATCCAATAGATCATTCTTCTGATCTCAGCAGCACCATTTTTTATAGTCTGAGATGCCAGTCGTACCCGAAGTATTCTATTAAATAAAATGTTTAATTTTACCTTCTTAAAGACTATTGTATGATACTGCAAATATGACATAGCTTCCATCTCAAAACCAAGTAGAACCTATTAAATCCAATAGATCATTCTTCTGATCTCAGCAGCACCATTTTTTATAGTCTGAGATGCCAGTCGTACCCGAAGTATTCTATTAAATAAAATGTTTAATTTTACCTTCTTAAAGACTATTGTATGATACTGCAAATATGACATAGCTTCCATCTCAAAACCAAGTAGAACCTATTAAATCCAATAGATCATTCTTCTGATCTCAGCAGCACCATTTTTTATAGTCTGAGATGCCAGTCGTACCCGAAGTATTCTATTAAATAAAATGTTTAATTTTACCTTCTTAAAGACTATTGTATGATACTGCAAATATGACATAGCTTCCATCTCAAAACCAAGTAGAACCTATTAAATCCAATAGATCATTCTTCTGATCTCAGCAGCACCATTTTTTATAGTCTGAGATGCCAGTCGTACCCGAAGTATTCTATTAAATAAAATGTTTAATTTTACCTTCTTAAAGACTATTGTATGATACTGCAAATATGACATAGCTTCCATCTCAAAACCAAGTAGAACCTATTAAATCCAATAGATCATTCTTCTGATCTCAGCAGCACCATTTTTTATAGTCTGAGATGCCAGTCGTACCCGAAGTATTCTATTAAATAAAATGTTTAATTTTACCTTCTTAAAGACTATTGTATGATACTGCAAATATGACATAGCTTCCATCTCAAAACCAAGCAGAACCTATTAAAGCCAATAGATCATTCTTCTGATCTCAACCGTGCCATTTTTTATAGTCTGAGATGCCAGTCGTACTCGAAGTATTCTATTAAATAAAATGTTTAATTTTACCATCTTAAAGACTATTGTATGATACTGCAAATATGACATAGCTTCCATCTCAAAACCAAGTAGAACCTATTAAATCCAATAGATCATTCTTCTGATCTCAGCAGCACCATTTTTTATAGTCTGAGATGCCAGTCGTACCCGAAGTATTCTATTAAATAAAATGTTTAATTTTACCTTCTTAAAGACTATTGTATGATACTGCAAATATGACATAGCTTCCATCTCAAAACCAAGTAGAACCTATTAAATCCAATAGATCATTCTTCTGATCTCAGCAGCACCATTTTTTATAGTCTGAGATGCCAGTCGTACCCGAAGTATTCTATTAAATAAAATGTTTAATTTTACCTTCTTAAAGACTATTGTATGATACTGCAAATATGACATAGCTTCCATCTCAAAACCAAGTAGAACCTATTAAATCCAATAGATCATTCTTCTGATCTCAGCAGCACCATTTTTTATAGTCTGAGATGCCAGTCGTACCCGAAGTATTCTATTAAATAAAATGTTTAATTTTACCTTCTTAAAGACTATTGTATGATACTGCAAATATGACATAGCTTCCATCTCAAAACCAAGCAGAACCTATTAAAGCCAATAGATCATTCTTCTGATCTCAACCGTGCCATTTTTTATAGTCTGAGATGCCAGTCGTACTCGAAGTATTCTATTAAATAAAATGTTTAATTTTACCATCTTAAAGACTATTGTATGATACTGCAAATATGACATAGCTTCCATCTCAAAACCAAGTAGAACCTATTAAATCCAATAGATCATTCTTCTGATCTCAGCAGCACCATTTTTTATAGTCTGAGATGCCAGTCGTACCCGAAGTATTCTATTAAATAAAATGTTTAATTTTACCTTCTTAAAGACTATTGTATGATACTGCAAATATGACATAGCTTCCATCTCAAAACCAAGCAGAACCTATTAAAGCCAATAGATCATTCTTCTGATCTCAACCGTGCCATTTTTTATAGTCTGAGATGCCAGTCGTACTCGAAGTATTCTATTAAATAAAATGTTTAATTTTACCATCTTAAAGACTATTGTATGATACTGCAAATATGACATAGCTTCCATCTCAAAACCAAGTAGAATCTATTAAATCCAATAGATCATTCTTCTGATCTCAGCAGCACCATTTTTTATAGTCTGAGATGCCAGTCGTACCCGAAGTATTCTATTAAATAAAATGTTTAATTTTACCTTCTTAAAGACTATTGTATGATACTGCAAATATGACATAGCTTCCATCTCAAAACCAAGCAGAACCTATTAAAGCCAATAGATCATTCTTCTGATCTCAACCGTGCCATTTTTTATAGTCTGAGATGCCAGTCGTACTCGAAGTATTCTATTAAATAAAATGTTTAATTTTACCATCTTAAAGACTATTGTATGATACTGCAAATATGACATAGCTTCCATCTCAAAACCAAGTAGAACCTATTAAAGCCAATAGATCATTCTTCTGATCTCAACCGTGCCATTTTTTATAGTCTGAGATGCCAGTCGTACCCGAAGTATTCTATTAAATAAAATGTTTAATTTTACCTTCTTAAAGACTATTGTATGATACTGCAAATATGACATAGCTTCCATCTCAAAACCAAGTGGAACCTATTAAAGCCAATAGATCATTCTTCTGATCTCAACCGTGCCATTTTTTATAGTCTGAGATGCCAGTCGTACCCGAAGTATTCTATTAAATAAAATGTTTAATTTTACCTTCTTAAAGACTATTGTATGATACTGCAAATATGACATAGCTTCCATCTCAAAACCAAGTAGAACCTATTAAATCCAATAGATCATTCTTCTGATCTCAGCAGCACCATTTTTTATAGTCTGAGATGCCAGTCGTACCCGAAGTATTCTATTAAATAAAATGTTTAATTTTACCTTCTTAAAGACTATTGTATGATACTGCAAATATGACATAGCTTCCATCTCAAAACCAAGTAGAACCTATTAAATCCAATAGATCATTCTTCTGATCTCAGCAGCACCATTTTTTATAGTCTGAGATGCCAGTCGTACCCGAAGTATTCTATTAAATAAAATGTTTAATTTTACCTTCTTAAAGACTATTGTATGATACTGCAAATATGACATAGCTTCCATCTCAAAACCAAGCAGAACCTATTAAAGCCAATAGATCATTCTTCTGATCTCAACCGTGCCATTTTTTATAGTCTGAGATGCCAGTCGTACTCGAAGTATTCTATTAAATAAAATGTTTAATTTTACCATCTTAAAGACTATTGTATGATACTGCAAATATGACATAGCTTCCATCTCAAAACCAAGTAGAACCTATTAAAGCCAATAGATCATTCTTCTGATCTCAACCGTGCCATTTTTTATAGTCTGAGATGCCAGTCGTACCCGAAGTATTCTATTAAATAAAATGTTTAATTTTACCTTCTTAAAGACTATTGTATGATACTGCAAATATGACATAGCTTCCATCGCAAAACCAAGTGGAACCTATTAAAGCCAATAGATCATTCTTCTGATCTCAACCGTGCCATTTTTTATAGTCTGAGATGCCAGTCGTACCCGAAGTATTCTATTAAATAAAATGTTTAATTTTACCTTCTTAAAGACTATTGTATGATACTGCAAATATGACATAGCTTCCATCTCAAAACCAAGCAGAACCTATTAAAGCCAATAGATCATTCTTCTGATCTCAACCGTGCCATTTTTTATAGTCTGAGACGCCAGTCGTACCCGAAGTATTCTATTAAATAAAATGTTTAATTTTACCTTCTTAAAGACTATTGTATGATACTGCAAATATGACATAGCTTCCATCTCAAAACCAAGTAGAACCTATTAAAGCCAATAGATCATTCTTCTGATCTCAACCGTGCCATTTTTTATAGTCTGAGACGCCAGTCGTACCCGAAGTATTCTATTAAATAAAATGTTTAATTTTACCTTCTTAAAGACTATTGTATGATACTGCAAATATGACATAGCTTCCATCTCAAAACCAAGCAGAACCTATTAAAGCCAATAGATCATTCTTCTGATCTCAACCGTGCCATTTTTTATAGTCTGAGATGCCAGTCGTACTCGAAGTATTCTATTAAATAAAATGTTTAATTTTACCATCTTAAAGACTATTGTATGATACTGCAAATATGACATAGCTTCCATCTCAAAACCAAGTAGAACCTATTAAAGCCAATAGATCATTCTTCTGATCTCAACCGTGCCATTTTTTATAGTCTGAGACGCCAGTCGTACCCGAAGTATTCTATTAAATAAAATGTTTAATTTTACCTTCTTAAAGACTATTGTATGATACTGCAAATATGACATAGCTTCCATCTCAAAACCAAGCAGAACCTATTAAAGCCAATAGATCATTCTTCTGATCTCAACCGTGCCATTTTTTATAGTCTGAGATGCCAGTCGTACCCGAAGTATTCTATTAAATAAAATGTTTAATTTTACCTTCTTAAAGACTATTGTATGATACTGCAAATATGACATAGCTTCCATCTCAAAACCAAGCAGAACCTATTAAAGCCAATAGATCATTCTTCTGATCTCAACCGTGCCATTTTTTATAGTCTGAGACGCCAGTCGTACCCGAAGTATTCTATTAAATAAAATGTTTAATTTTACCTTCTTAAAGACTATTGTATGATACTGCAAATATGACATAGCTTCCATCTCAAAACCAAGTAGAACCTATTAAAGCCAATAGATCATTCTTCTGATCTCAACCGTGCCATTTTTTATAGTCTGAGACGCCAGTCGTACCCGAAGTATTCTATTAAATAAAATGTTTAATTTTACCTTCTTAAAGACTATTGTATGATACTGCAAATATGACATAGCTTCCATCTCAAAACCAAGCAGAACCTATTAAAGCCAATAGATCATTCTTCTGATCTCAACCGTGCCATTTTTTATAGTCTGAGATGCCAGTCGTACTCGAAGTATTCTATTAAATAAAATGTTTAATTTTACCATCTTAAAGACTATTGTATGATACTGCAAATATGACATAGCTTCCATCTCAAAACCAAGTAGAACCTATTAAAGCCAATAGATCATTCTTCTGATCTCAACCGTGCCATTTTTTATAGTCTGAGACGCCAGTCGTACCCGAAGTATTCTATTAAATAAAATGTTTAATTTTACCTTCTTAAAGACTATTGTATGATACTGCAAATATGACATAGCTTCCATCTCAAAACCAAGCAGAACCTATTAAAGCCAATAGATCATTCTTCTGATCTCAACCGTGCCATTTTTTATAGTCTGAGATGCCAGTCGTACCCGAAGTATTCTATTAAATAAAATGTTTAATTTTACCTTCTTAAAGACTATTGTACGATACTGCAAATATAACATAGCTTCCATCTCAAAACCAAGTGGAACCTATTAAAGCCAATAGATCATTCTTCTGATCTCAACCGTGCCATTTTTTATAGTCTGAGATGCCAGTCGTACTCGAAGTATTCTATTAAATAAAATGTTTAATTTTACCTTCTTAAAGACTATTGTACGATACTGCAAATATAACATAGCTTCCATCTCAAAACCAAGTGGAACCTATTAAAGCCAATAGATCATTCTTCTGATCTCAACCGAACCATTTTTTATAGTAGATACCAGTTGTAACCGGAGTATTCTATTAAATGAAACGAATAATTTAATCATCTTAAAGTCTATTGTGCGGTAGAGCAAATATGACATAGATTCCATCTCAAAAATAAGTGGAACCTATTAAAGCCAATAAATCATTCTTCTGGTCTTAACCGCACCATTTTTATAGTCTGGAATGCCAGTCGTACAGAAGTATTCTATTAAATCAAGCCTTTAATTTTACCACCATAAAGACAATTGTACGGTACCACAAATATGACATAGCTTTTATCTTAAATTCAAGTGGAACCCATTAAAGCTAATAGATCTTTCTTCTGATCTCAGCCGCACCATATTTATAGTCTCAGATGCCAGTCGTACGGAAGATTTACTATTAAATCAAACGTTTAATTTTACCACCTTAACCCCTCACTAAGTATAATAATTCAACAATCACTGCTTGAACACGCCTGTTTGTGTAGTCCTACACATCATCTTCACATTCCTTTTCACCGATGCTCAAAGTTAAATCGGCATATTTCAGACTAAGACTGAAAAACAGGACCATAGCGTTCTAAAATTAGTAAGCCGGGAACAATTGCTGCATTATTACGTGCCGTTTTCTGAATTCTTTGTATTCAGAATGAGTGTTTGTCGTCGTCGGAAAACGTGTTGTCATTGTTGTCCCCTTAACTGAATGCTAGAACTATGCGGAATGCTGGGACAAAGTACGGCGAATAAGAGGATGAAATTAAGTGTTATTGTTTTATGGACAGCTAATAAATAGATTGATGAAAAGCAGGTGAGATTCAGGAGAGTTGGAGGCTATTTCTACAAGAAACTATTCTTGAAATTCTGGGCCTCCGACTGTTCATGGTATTTAGTGCGTGTACGATAATGATAGTCAGGGGTCAAACACACGAAACGTATATAAGCATACTGTAAAATGTAGCTAAGAGTTAGATATGTACAAAGGATAAGGGAAACTTGAGCAACGTATTCAAGCACAAATAAAATAGAAATGCATCATACAGCTGTTTCGAGGATGCGCTGGATCCTATTCGTCAGTGCTACAGAAATTAATTAACTCGAAGTTAAAAAGACAGAATCGGCATAAAGTGAAGAAACAGGGGGTATACGGGTTATCTAAGAAAATTAAAGCCTTTCAGAGGAAATTTCTCGAGAACGAAGAGACTTATTCTTATTTTTTTATTGCAGCTTCATAGGAAATTCCTATGGCGTTATGCGAAAAGGCAACTTTTGGGGGGGCATCCCCCTTTTATGGGGGGGGGGGGGCGGAGAGTTATTTCGTTCCCTTTTAGAGACCAAGAAAAATAGTCAGTTACAAGGTTGCAGATCGTTGCCAAATTAGTACAAAAATGTGTTTGTCCGACAAAAAATGTTGCAAATAATTGTCCAAAAATATATTTTTAAAAGCATGCGATTCATTAAACTGCAAAATCGCCTGGCGACAGTTGTATAGCAAACGATTTAATGAATTTAGTTTGAATGCTAACTATTTTATTTGACAGACGATTTGCCGGTAAGCATATTCGTAATCGCAGCCGGAAAAACAAATTAACTTAGCTGAGGTTGAACGATCATTCCATCTGCAGTGTTGTAGCCCTATGCTATGCGTTTGCCACTTCGTCATACTTTTATTTGGCTTTTATGAGCCATGTCTACAACGTTTACTAATGAAGAATATTGCGGAAGGAACTTTATTCTTGAAAAATGTACCCAGTATGGCAATGCATCCGAACGATTATAACCACTGCGTTTCCTAATGCAAGGCATTTAAATCGTTTGAGTATTACAGTGCTGTTTTCCAGGGGTCATTTAGAGTGTATGCTCTAGTTTTCAGTATTCTTTTCAGCTTTTTCTGTCAGACGAACACATTTTGTGTTCGTCTGACAGAAAGTCCATATGACAACGTTCTACAACTTCGAACTCATCTCTATCTCTAAAAGGGAGCAAGATATCCCCCAGACCCTATGTAAGGGGATTAACCCCCCAGAAAGTAGCTTTGTCGTGCAGCCCCTTAGGAGTTTCCTATGCAGCTTCATTAAAAAATATAAGAAAAACTGCCTTCGTTCTCGAGAAAATTTCCCTTATATGGACTTTCCTAGGAATCATGTATGTATCCAAATCGTGTATTGAAAGTCCACCTGAGAGAGCCGATCAGAAAGCAGAATGAAGAACAACCAACCAATTTGGAACAAGAACTAAAGTTTGCCGTGCTCCTAAACACATCAGACATATTCCAAGACGAGACGAATCCAGACAATATTAAATTTGCTTCAGTAAGATGAAAAATAGTCCAAATGGCACATAAAAGTTCTAAAGGCTAAAAAATGGAACAAATACTAGAATCAAAAAAAAGTACCGGACACGCCGCCAGACTATGGATAGCAAAGACAAATGTAAAATTTCGTGAAAATCCATTGATATTGTGGCAGTTATCGTGTATACAAGGAATGGACCACAAACAGACGGATATCACTCTAAAAATAGTCAAAACGTGTTCAGAAGGTCTTAATGCATATACTGGCATCAGTATCTCGAAATCGAAAACTTTTGATAAGTTTTATGATCCACAGAATGATTTAAAAGTTCTTATGATGTAATATATAAGATTCTAGAAATTCAGATGATTGCATTATAATCAGAAATACATTTCTGTATTATTTATTTTAATTTTCAAGTTTTAGGTATTCAATTTATTGTTTTTATATGTTCTTTTGTATGTACGTTTCATATTAGCTGTAATGTACTTCTTTTTCTTCTCTATAACTGCGCGCCTGTTGAGATGTGTATTCCAAATAAATAAATGAGCTGAAACTCATGTCTTTTTCACTGAAATTTTAAATATTTATCTAAATATTTTTAAGAGCTTCTTAAAATAAAATTTTGCTTCCCCTCAGTTTATATCAATCCGACTCTTCTTCCCACTTCTCAACAATCCATTAGAACTTCTGTACCCTCTAAATGGGGGATATAAATCCAAAGATAGGGCATCTCTATAACTAAGCTTGTGCTGTTGAGAAGTGTATTTCAAATAAATAAATAAATAATAATGAGCTTTAATTCATGTGTTGTCAACTGAAACTTTAAATATTTATCTAAATATTTTTAAGAGCTTCTTGAAATAAAATTTTGTTTCTCTGCATTTCATATCAACCCGACTCATCTTCACACTTCTCAACAGCCCATTAGAACTTCTGTACCCCCTAAATGGGGGGTACCCATCCAAAGATAGGGCATCCTCAAGAGCAACAGGAAACGTATCCTATGTCACTCTAGTACATGTCACTCAAATTTGAAAACGGTGCAACCCCCATCTTGCTTGCTCATTATCTCCAGCCGTATACAATGATGAGTGAGTTGCAGTTAATGAGCTATATAGGGTGAGAAAAAAAGCGAGTTTGTTCTTGACTTTTTTCGCAGAGTGGTGTAACTTTCGCACTCCCATAGATTCGAGATGTGGGGTTTTTAACTGAAACCGAGATGTTGATCATCAGCTGTGAGTTTTCTGTCTGGTAGAATCCGCATACTGCGCCGTGAGAAATATTTCATTTCGATTTTGGATTTATGGATCTCACGCTGTTGCGCAAAAATTAGAAATAGTACTGTTTTCCCAAGAAATTTAGAATTCAATGTTTTAACAGATAGGTACGTTTTAAAATCTTTGAAAACATTGGAAACATTTTTGAAAAGATTCTTTTCGTTTGTAAGAGAGAGAGAAAGAGAGAGGGAGAGAAAGAAAGAGAAAGGGAGAGAGAGAAAGAGAAAGGGGAGAGGAAGAGAGGGGGAGAAGGAAGAGAGAAAGGGAGAGAGAGAAAGGGGGAGAGTGAGAAGGAGAGAGAGAAAGGGAAAGAGAGGAAGAGAAAGAGAGAAAGAGAAAGGAAGAAAGAGAAAGAGAAAGGGAGAGAGAGAAAGAGAAAGGGAGAGATAGAAAGGGATAGTGAGAAAGAGAAAGGGAGAGAAAGAGAAAGGGAGAGAGAGAAGGAGAAAGGGAGAGAGGAAGAGAAAGGGAGAGAGGAAGAGAAAGGGAGAGAAAGAAAGAGAAAGGGAGAAAGGGAGAGAGAACGAGAAAGGGAGAGAAAGAAAGAGAAAGGGAGAAAGAAGGAGAAAGGGAGAGAGAACGAGAAAGGGAGAGAGAAGAAGAGAATGAGAAAGAGAAAGGGAGAGCGAGAAAGAGAAAGGGAGAGAGAGGAAGAGAAAGGGAAAGAGAGGAAGAGAAAGGGAAAGAGAGGAAGAGATATGGAGAGGGGAGAGGGGAGAGAGAAAGAGAGATGGGAAGGGAGCGAGTGTTGAAGACCCAAACCGTCCGACTCATCCTGAGGACTAGAGCAACTATTTGGACGGCCGGGAAAAACGGAGAGAGTGTGTACCAAATAAATCAAGAACGAATGCATCTACGACTATAAAATGTTATGTGTAGATACATTACCCCAGAATTCAATCTGTCAATCCGGCCCTTAAATACGAAGAAAAATTGCAGAGTTTGTATGATGGGGGGGGGGGGGGATTTAAGTTTCCATCTTAACACCATCGGAAAGAGCGAATACTTTTCCTTCAACTTTGAACGGAATTAATAATATTAGTAGTCGAATTTTGGAGGACTTTTAAAATTACATATACTTTTCGTCCGTTAACGATGAAATCTACCGAAAAACAGGCAGTGTGGAAGACCCAGGCCGTCCGACTCATCCAGGGGACTTGAGCAACTATTTGGACGAAGTGGATATTCTCACAGGATAACGTTCCGGCGATGCCCTGTACTTAAGATGCAAATCCAAAAATCGTTTTAACAAAACGATCGCTTTTAACAGAAATAGGAAGAAAATCCTATTGTGTGGGTGCACATACCACTACCCCACGACCGTCCATATTACTCAGGACAACGCTGGGTTCATATTCTAATAGACTATAAAATAATTGTCAACAAATTCCGTAGTTCGTTTATTTTCCTTTAAAATGTTAGTGCCGAGGAGGGCTGCCTAAGCTATAGGTCCATGCATTAGGTATTTTCTATTAAAGACTACCAGTACTTATAAACTGTATTTAAAATACCATTTTGACGTACAGGAAAAAATTTCAAAGTGCCATACCGCTTTCAGACCTTTTAATGTCCATCATCAGTTGACATCAGTCAGATATCATAATGCCCATCATCAGTTGACATCAGTCAGACATCTTAATGTCCATCATCAGTCAGACATCATAATGTCCATAATCATAATGTCCATCATCAACTGATGGTGGACATTATGTTGTCTGAAAGCACAATGGCACTTTGAAAATTTTTCCTGCACCTCAAGTTGGTGTTTTAAATACAGTTTACAAATACTTGTAGTCTTTGATAGAAAATATGTGAAATGTTTTAGATGTGTTTTATCATGCTTAAGACACTATACATACGGATTTTGAGGCGTGGTCATCTTAAAATACACAGAAATATAAGACTCGCAAAATAAAAAATCTGATGTGGGCAGCACATGACTCTCCCTGCAGACTTATATTCACGTTCTCTTTATTTTAATTACATTTAATTCACTTTAAATTCAATTTTCGTTCTCATTCGGTAACCGGGCTTATTTTCAAAGGTGGCGTAGAGAAAGTACGAAAAACTAAAATATCTCGAGAATGGCTAGTCCTAGTGTAATGGGGTTGGCCTTATTCTTTTCGTCGTTAAAAATTACGTATTAAATGAGCATTTAATGGATATATTAGAGTATATCTAGTTCTTTAGTTTAGATTTTGACGATTTTTGCGGGCCATTTTGCAAAAAAAGGCAGGTTATTTTTTTCCAAATAGTACCAAAGTCTAATCAGCACCAGGGTAACCCACAAGTGACTCATTTACCGAATTTTGTGAAATTCGGTCCATTAGTTTTTCTGTTAGAGTGGATACAAGCTTTTGCGGGCCATTTCGCAAAAAAAGGCGGGTTCTTTTATTCCAAATCGTACCCAAAACTAATCAGCACCAGACTCGTTCACAAGTGACTTACCTATCAAATTTTGTGAAATTCGGTCTATTAGTTTTTTAGTTAGAGTGGATACAAAATCTGCACAGACAGACAGACACACAGACGTCACGCTAAAAATGGTTTTTTCGTATTCTAGAGGTCTCGAAACGTGTAGATCCGTCGAAAACTCGAGTTGTGATTTTCGGTATGATTCCAATACTTTCCCTATACATTATCATGTATTGCAGGGAAAGTAAAAATCTGATGTGGGCAGCACATGACTTTCCCTGCAGACTTATATTCACGTTCTCTTTATTTAATTAAATTTATTTCACTTTTAATTCAATTTTCTTTCTCATTCGGTAACCGGACTTATTTTCAAAAGTGGCGTAGAGAAAATACGAAAAACTAAAATATCTCGAGAACGGCTGGACCTAATGTAATGGGGTTGGTCTTATTCTTTTCGTCGTTAAAAATTACGTATTAAACAAGCATTTAATGGATATATTTGAGCGTACGTAGTTCTTTAGTTTAGATTTTGACGATTTTTGAGGGTCATTTTGCAAAAAAAGGCAGGTTATTTTTTTCCGAATCATATTAAAATCTGATCAGCACCAGGCTGATCCACAAGTGACTCATCTACCGAATTTTGTGAAATTCGGTCCATTAGTTTTTTAGTTAGAGTGTATACAAACTTTTGCGGGCCATTTCGCAAAAAAAAGTGGGTTCTTTTATCCCGAATCATACCCAAAACTAATCAGCACCAGACTCGCCCACAAGTGACTTACCTACCAAATTTTGTGAAATTCGGTCAATTAGTTTTTTAGTTAGAGTGGATACAAAATCTGCACAGACAGACAGACACAGAGACAGACAGAATCACAGACACACACACAGACGTCACGCTAAAAATGGTTTTTTCATATTCTAGAGGTCTTGAAACGTGTAGATCCGTCGAAAACTCGAGTTGCGATTTTCGACATGATTCCAATACTTTCTCTATACATTACCATGTATTGCAGGGAAAGTAAAATTGCACAACTTCAGGTGTATAAAATAAATAAATAAATAAATAAATAAATAACAATACACAATTCATCATTCAGTCTTTCTCAACAGCTGCCGTCAACTGAGTCTTGCATGGGTGCTTTAGTTACGGACTACTACTTCAGTGGTTTCTGGAAGTGTACTTTAACATACCTTGTCGACCTCTGAGCATCTTTCTAAACCACCTCACCTCACATTCGCGATACTGTGCGGAATTCTACAAATATCTCAGAGAAGACGAAAGATTGCCCAGAACGAAAAGTCTGATGTCTTAAATTTTGCAGTCACACATTTTAAAATTAGTACCAATTCGGTTCCCCTTATTTATTCTTCTCTACAAAGACTTTCTTGGTGATGGGAACAAAGACCTATATCCCCAGAAACACGTGGGGAATTTCGCACTTTACCTTTTGTCCCGCTCTCTGGCAATTCATTTTCCTCAGCATCCAACACCATTTAATCATTTATTTATTTCGTTTTGGAATTAATCCAAGATGTGATAATTTAACTGCCAACTTCCCTAATTTTGAAATAGAATATTCCGCCGTGGATTGAACGAAGAACGGGGCAAATACCACTCCATTAGAATTTATAAAATATTTTATCATTTGTCACTGGATGCTTTTAAATTCACGTAGTCGTTAATACGTTGAACTCTTAAGTCTTTGGAACTTTTTAGATGATAATCAATTATTTCAAGTTGGCAACTGTGCGATGTTGAAAATCTTTCAGTAAGCTGTCTTTAAAGACAATAGAGCATTGTTAGATTCAGTTATTTTAAATATGAACCAACTTTACATCCATGCTATTTCATTCAATCCATGTTACAATGGGAGTTATATCATAATTGGAATTCATTAAAGCAGTCGTATTGGATTCTTTGAGACATGTAAGTTGTAAGTGATTGATAAGTTGGATTGAAAATCTCTGAAACTAAGTTGACTCTAAGATGTCTGTGAGGTTAGGAACCATTAGTTACATACCTTTAGTTGAGTTAGAGTAACGTTGGAAATAGTTAATTATAAATCTGCAAGCTGTTTAACAATACGGAATATTTTAACTACCAACTAGGTAACTGTTGTAATAGTACATTCAACAGCAGATTGAACAAAGCACAATTAATATTGTCACCTCATTAGACTCCGCAAAAGAATCTCATAAAGATTATTTTAAGTCCCTACAATTCTTAAGTCATTAATAAGTTGAACCGAAAGTCTTTGACATTTAAAGTATTTTAACATGCAACCAGTGAGATAGCGCGAAGGATTTTAAAAGTAAAATCCATGATTTTTAGAGAAATGTCATATTTTAAAATAAATTCTTATCCAGGATTTTACTCATATATTCAGTACCAAATATTACAAAAATAACGAATATCATTACTTTAGTATTTTACTCCTGAGATAGAATGCTGAAAGCAATCAATAGTGCAAAATTTGTGACATTTGAAAGACATCAATAGTGAAGAACAATAGGAAAATCCTCAGTCTTAATTATTTATGTTTCTAAATGGAAATTGGAAAACAATTTTAGGTAAAGTATTGAAACTTGAGAATTAGCCAGAATTTTTCATATATGTCATATTTAATTTATTTATTGGAAATTTTGCTTGTTCAAACATATTCCAGACTCTTATTTTTTGGTCAATATCTAGTAAGTTCTGTAAACATTTGAGAAAGACCAGAATTTTTATCCAGCAATAAAATTGGCACGTGCAATAGAGATCTGTAAAGTCTATTAAAAGCTTGAGCATTGGCTTAACTGGGGTCAAAGTCTAAGCTTGTCAGAAGACGTTCCTATAGTGTAGCAACAAACTTAATATTTTAATATTTTAGTACATTTTAATTAAAAATCACCGACTAACATTGATTTCAATTAAGTTATTTAACTCAGAAGCCAGTTTTACTCTTGTAAATGTTCATCGAGCTGTCTTACTTTAAAGATGGGGCTGTTTCTGCGTCCAAAACCGATTAAAACTTTTATATTATGTCAATAACTAGTCAGATCCGCCGGTATTCTGCCCTAAAAGCTATAAACTAAAAACACGCAAGAATAATAATACTACATTTGTTGGTAGAAGCTTGAACTATTTCGAATCTTAAACCAAGACTTAACTGTATCCCGTGTTTCGTTGATAAGCGAGCGCGGGATACAGTTAAGCCTTGGTTAAGCATGTTAACAAAATGAGTGTGACACTCTGAGTTGCATGATATCTCAAATAAAAAAATATAAAATGATAAGAAATAAAGTAACATCAGGGTCTCATTTTGAGTATCTGAAGTCATACGCTACGTAAAGCGTCATGGTTACATCATAATTTCGCTGTAAAAGAAGTATAGTCATTGCATTATGTAGGGAACGGGCTGCCAATATCATGCCTCACTTTCACTATCCGATGTCATACGCTTCGTAAAGCTCCATGAATTCATCATAATTTCGCTGTGAAAGACATATAATTGCTGCATTACGTAACAAACACAGATCGCTCACGTCACAGTCTCACTTTTAGTATATGATGTCATACACTTCGAAAAGCTCAATGGATATATCATAGAAATTGAAATATTTATCCGTAATTAAAACACGTTTGGCAGCATTTTGTAGCAGATAGACAGAGGTAGTTAGACAGATAGATCAAGGAGTTTATATTATTAAAAATCTGATGTGGGCAGTACATAACTTTCCTTATATAATGCAATGAATTTACTACTTTTACAGCAAAAAAAAAAAAAAGATTATTCTTACGGTAGATACTTATATTCTTTTTAAGGTATTAAATTTTCGTCAATGAGTCGTCATTTTCATTGGTTTAGCATCATTTTTATCCATTTGGCGACATTTTCGTTAATTTGGCAACATTTAAAAACGTCGCCAAGTTGGCGACATTCCGCTAAGTTCGTCGCCAAAATATCGTCAAGCGTTATGGAAGGAGAAATAAGTTATTCTTATAGCAGATAAATGGCTATTGGCGCTCAAATACAAAAGTATTACTCAAAGTATTTTTTTCTCATGAATGAAATGAGCTAGATCCACGAGAATGATGTCACCCAATTTATCGCATGATATTACATATGAAAAATGAACATGTTTCTCAACAGTTAATATATTTTCTTTTAATTTATGGGATTTTTTGATAAATTTATTAGAAAAATGTGCAATATCTCGAGAACGGTTCATTCTAGCGTTCTAAAGTTTATGTCAATCGTTTTCTAAGCAAAAATTACATAAGAAATGTCTATTTGCGTAACTTGATTTGCCTATTTTTTCAAAATTTCACTAGAAAATTTAGGGGGTTCGGAGCATTCGATTGCGTTTAAAAACAATAGGCTTCCAGTATTCACGGATTATGACTTTTGTACCAAATTTCATTCAAATAGCTCCATTCGTTCGTGAGATATCGTCTCCACAGACTCACTCACACACACATATACTTTCACACACACACACACATACTTTCACACACATACACACACACAGACATCACTTCAAAAATTTTCGATTCGTGACCAGGGATGCTTGAAACGTGCTCTCCCGTCGAAAACTCGAATTCGAATTTTCGACCTCGTCACAATACTTTCCTTAAACATTATGTATATAAGGAATATAATAAAAATGACTATTAAAAGAAATATGACACAAATGTAACGGAAGTTATATGGGCTACCTTCATCAACAAAATTCAAACAACATTAGAACAAACTACTTTTAAAATACCAGTGGATAAAAACCTGCAGAATTATGAAAAACATAGCAAAAATGAGGAAAATGCCTATTTTGGAAACTATATGAACTAACTTCGTTAAGTAAATTTAAAAACAAAAGAAATTACTGTAAATATTGCTAATAAATAAAAAACTGCAGAATTAAAAATAATATGAAAAACAATATATATATATATATTGTTTTTATATATATATTGTTTAATAAATATATATATATAAATATATATTTTCAAAAAGAAAAGAGGTATGGATGGAAACAATATACCAAAAGATGGCCGGGGGGAGTTGTGACCCCCTCACCCCGGTTAAGCATGCTTTGCGTCGCGACTACACTCCCGGAGAGCCGGTAAATTGCAAAATAGAATACGTATGTATCAAATTTTAAGATGTAAACAGACATCATACACAAACAAATATAAGATATAATTGTCGAGATCCAGCCCTATCAAAATTCATAAACAGTAAATGTTTGAAATATGTCTGAAATATTGTTTGAAATATGTTCACTAGTATAAATGAGCAAGATTACATAGCTTCTACTTAAAAAAGACTTCAAATATTGACACTTAATAGAACATTTATAACAAAGTCTATTTCCCAAAACCATTTACCTGAATGACAATCAATAGCATCATACATGTAGATGTACATCCCCATACCGTATCTTACGAGATGAAACAAATCTTCCATAACGTATTATACAATAGACCCTATTCAAGAGGTCCCTTATCAGTTATCACACGCTTTACCTGTGACTATCCAGTATGTATATTGCCATCAGTTTTATTTAAATATAAACGGTAACAATCGGTTACAGTTATTTTATAAAATTTGTAGATAATGTCACATAAAAAATACTTGGGAAAACCCTGTGAGATGGTGTTTTGTAGGAAACGATAATCGCATAAATATCGATCTTCCATATTACTGTTTATTCTTTGACTACGTATTAATTGTCCTAGTATAATATTTCTAAAAACATTTTTGTGCATACAAGAGTTCCAGTTTATGATAGAATTGATTTTGAAGTGGAAGTCGTTGCGTTTATCGTACAAACAGAAACCAGTAGAACCACCTGGTTGTTTGTATATTGTTATATCCAGAAAATTTAGACTTTTGTTGACATTATAAGGAGTTTCAGTAAGTTTTAATTGTTGTGGATAGAACGCCAATAATCATTTATTTGCTATAAGAATAACTTATTTCACCGCCCATAACGCTTGGCGATATTTGGGCGACGAATTTTGCAGAATGTCGCCAACTTATCGACATTTTTAATTATTGTCAAATTAACAAAAATCTTGCCAAATGGATAAAAAGGACGCTAAAATAATGCAAATTACGACTAATTGAAGAAAATGCAATATCTTAGAAAGAATATAAGTATCTACTATAAGAATAACATTTTTTTTAACTGTAAAAGTAGTAAATTCATTGCATTATATAAGGAAAGTCATGTCTTGCCCACATCAGATTTTTAATATTTTACAGAAAAATGGTAGCTGCCCTCAGCACTAACTGGCCTGGTGTGAGTTTAATATGTACTGGTCTATTAAAAAATCTGTTATTTAATTTTCACCAGAACGTATGTCAAATGCATTATCACTAGTAACCATTATCATCCCTAGCTGTTAAAATCTTCTATCCCCTTAATATAAATAGAATAAATAGAATTATATATTAGCGATATAAATAGAATTTGTGTTCTATTTGTGTTCGAAAGCGAGCAAGATAAACATTTTTATTTCACTTTCTCATCTCATTACTCAATTCGAAATTCTCCAAATCTTATCTAGACTTTCAATTAACATTCCGAATTACTCATTAGCTTGTACTCCGGGATTACTTTTCGTATTTTAAAGTACCATTTGACGTAGTAATTAATTGGTATCTCTCATCAACCTCAAAAGGTGCGCTTTGTAAGCGGTCTTCGGGACCTCCCAGCAGCAGGGTTTTGTTTTAGAAACTGTTGCTACTTGCAAGCTGGTAAAGACTTTAATTGAAATCTGCTGCGATAAGAAGAATTTTGAATTCGATGTAAGAAATATAATGTGGGCAACACATGACTTTCCTTATATAATGCAATGAATTTACTACTTTTACAGTTAAAAGAAAATGTTATTCTTATAGTAGATACTTATATTCTTTCCAAGATATTGAATTTTCTTCAATTAGTCGTCATTTTCATTGATTTAGCGTCATTTTTATCAATTTGGCGAGATTTTTGTTAATTTGGCAACAATTAAAAATGTCGCCAAGTTGGCGGCATTCCGCCAAATTCGTCGCCAAAATCTCACCAAGCGTTATGGACGGAGAAATAAGTTATTCTTACAGCAGATAAATGAGTATTGGCGTTCAAATACAAAAGTATTACTCAAAGTACCTTTTTTCATGATGGGAACGAGCTAGATCCACGAGAATGATGTCACCTAATTTATCGCATGGTATTACATATGAAACGTGAACATGTTTCTCAATAGGAAATATTTTTTTTTTATTTTATATAACTTTTTGATAATTTTTTTTAAAAATATGCACTATCTCGTGAACGGTTCATGTTAGCGTTCTAAAATTTATGTCAATCGTTTTCTAATAAAAAATTACATAAAAAATGTCTATTTGCGTAACTTTATTAGCGGTTTTTATTTTTTGACGATTTTTTCAAAATTTCACTCGAAAATTTAGGGGGGGGTTCTGAACATTGGATTGCATATAAAAACAATAGGCTTCCAGTGTTTACGGATTGTGATTTTTGTACCAAATGTCGTTCAAATCGGTACATTCGTTCGTCAGTTATCGTCTCCACACACACATACTTTCACACACACACACACACATACTTCACACACACACACACACACACACACAGACATCACTTCAAAAGTGTTTGATTCGTGATCAGTGATGCTTGAAACGTGCTCTCCCGTCGAAAACTCGAATTCGAATTTTCGACCCCGTCACAATACTTTCCTTATACATTATGTATATAAGGAAAGTAAAAATTACAACATAATATCGCGCTATACTAAGATTAGATAAAGTTCTTTTGAGAATATATATTGTTTTGGGAACTTGTGTATTGTATATTTCTCAATGAATCTGTATATTTTATATTTCTTAGTGAATCTCTGCATTGCATATTTCTTAATGAACCTGTATGTTGTATATTGCTTTGGGAATTATTGCTAAACAGAAGCTTTACGTGAAATCTACTGTGATAAGCGTAATTTCAAGTGCGGAGTAAAAATCTATTACAAAATATCGTGCGATACTAGTGTTGTGTAAATTTCCATTGAGAATATATATTGTTTTGGGAACTTGTATATTGTATATTTCTTAGTGAACCTGTTTATTGTATATTGCTTTGGGAATTATAGCTATGTAGAATCTTTAAGTGAAATTTACTGTGATAAGCGTAATTTCGAAAGCGATGTAAAAAATTACTTCAAAATATGTTGCGATACTAGGGTTGAGCGTTTTTCATGTTTCTATCTAAATTGATAATCAGACATTATACGTTCATTGCACCTGTTGTAAGTATGGTCAATACATATGTTCCTTGTAAAATGTCTTTGATTGTCTATTGCCAGACTAGTTGTCGTCACATTTTATAGACTGTCAATCTCTCTACCAAATATCTAAGTTCCGTTAATGTCACAGATATATTTAGATATATAAGATTACTTCAAAATATTTTTTGTTACTGTAGAGTTGGGTATACAGTTTCTTTGAAAATCTATATTGTTGAGAGAACTTGTATATTGCATAAATTTTGAGGGACATGTATATTGTATATTGGTTTGGGAACTATTGCTACTTACAAGTGGTTAATTTTACTTTCTCTGCAATATATGGTAATGTATAGGGAAAGTATCGGAATCATGTCGAAAATCGTAACTGGAGTTTTCGACGGATTTACACGTTTCGAGACCTCTAGAATACGAAAAAACTATTTTTAGCGTGACGTCTGTGTATGTGTCTGTGTGTCTGTCTGTCTGTTTGTGTGTCTGTCTGTCTTACTGTCTGTCTGTGTGTCTGTCTGTGTGTCTGTCTGTTTGTGCAGATTTTGTATCCACTCTAACTAATACACTAATGACCGAATTTCATAAAATTTTGTAGGTAAGTCACTTGTGGACGAATTTGGTGCTGATTAGTATTGGGTACGAATCGGGATAAAAAAACCCGCCTTTCTTTGCGAAATGGCCCGCAAAAGTTTGTATCTACTCTATCTAAAAAACTAATGGACCGAATTTCACAAAATTCGGTAGATAAGTCACTTGTGGGTCACTTTGATGCTGATTAGATTTTGGTACGATTCGAAAAAAATAACCTGCCTTTTTTTACAAAATGGACCGCCAAAATCGCCAAAATTTAAAATAAAAAACTACGTATGCTCAAATATATCCATTAAATGCTTGTTTCGTACGTAATATTTAACGAAGAAAAGAATAAGACCAACTCCATTACACTAGGACTAGCCGTTCTCGAGATATTTTAGTTTCTTTGTATTTTCTCTACGCCACCTTTGAAAAAAAGTCTAGTTATCAAATGAGAACGAAAATTGAATTAAAAGTTAATTAAATTTAATTAAAATAAAGATAACGTGGATATAAGTCTGCAGGGAAAGTCATGTGCTGCCCACATCAGATTTTTTGAACTTTAATAGAAATCTACTGTGATAAGAACAATTGTGAATGCGACTTCTGTATAAGGCATAAAGATCATACGATACTGCGGTTGGTTATTTTAAAATACATTTACGGTTTAGTTACTTTAAAATACATATATTGTTTTGGCAATTTCTATATTATTTTGAGTAATTATTGATACTTGGAAATAAGGTGACTGAAATTGAAATTTACTTTGATGAAAGCAATTGCGAATAATTAAAACATAAAATATTGTTACAAAATATAGTTCAATACCGGATTTGAGTAAAATTCCTTTGAAAATATGTACAACTTAGGGAACTGGTATATTGTACGTTGTTTAGGGAACTCAAGTAGGTATTGTGTATTGTTTGAGGTTAGACTTTGTGATTGGTTAGACATTGTACAAGTGGTTGACTTAAAATCTACTGTGATAAGAAGAACTGCGAATGCGATGAAAATATTATTATAAAATATCTTACGATACTAGGGTTTGAAAATATATATTGATTAGGGATCTTATATATTGTTCATTGTTTGGGAAACTTTTATATTGTATATTGTTTTGTGACCTATTGTTACTTGCATGTGGTTATACTTTAAATGAAATCTACCATTATAAGAGCAATACAGAAATTGATGTAAAATATTACCTCCTAAATATCGTACAATACCAAAGAGTTGAGTAAAGTTCATTCATTGTTTCTGGAACTTGTATACTGTTTATTGTTAAGGAAACTTGTATATTGGTTTGAGAACTATTACTATTTGCCAATATACTAATTGCAAATCCGATTTAAAATATTATTACAAAAATATTTTACGATACTTAAGGGTGGGTAGCATTTCTTTATGCAAATATTTATTGTTTTGGCAATTTGTATATTGTGTTGGGGAACTATTACTACTTAAAAGCAGACTGAGTCTAATTGAAGTTTGCTGTAATAAGAGTAATAGCGAATACGGTGTAAAATATAACTACAAAAAGATCATACGACACCAGGGTAGGGTAAAGTTCCTTTGAACAAATATATATTGTTTTCGCAACTTGTATATCGTGTTGGGGCACTACTGCTACTTACAAGCAGATTGAGTCTAATTGAAATTTGCTATAATAAGAGTAATAGCGAATACGGTGTAAAATATAACTACAAAAAGATCATACGACACCAGGGTTGGGTAAAGTTCCTTTGAGCAAATATATATTGCTTTTGTAACTTGTATATCGTGTTGGGGAACTACTGCTACTTACAAGCAGATTGAGTCTAATTGAAATTTGCTATAATAAGAGTAATAGCGAATACGGTGTGAAATATAACTACAAAAAGATCATACAACACCAGGGTTGGGTAAAGTTCCTTTGAGCAAATATATATTGCTTTTGTAACTTGTATATCGTGTTGGGGAACTATTGCTACTTACAAGTAGATTGAGTCTAATTGAAATTTGCTGTAATAAGAATAAATATAAATGCGGTGTAAAATATAACTACAAAAAGATCATACGACACCAGGGTTGGGTAAAGTTTCTTTGAACAAATATATATTGTTTTCGCAACTTGTATATCGTGTTGGGGCACTATTGCTACTTACAAGCAGATTGAGTCAAATTGAAATTTGCTATAATAAGAGTAATAGCGAATACGGGGTAAAATATAACTACAAAAAGATCATACGACACCAGGGTTGGGTAAAGTTCCTTTGAGCAAATATATATTGCTTTTGTAACTTGTATATCGTGTTGGAGAACTACTGCTACTTACAAGCAGATTGAGTCTAATTGAAATTTGCTATAATAAGAGTAATAGCGAATACGGTGTAAAATATAACTACAAAAAGATCATACGACACCAGGGTTGGGTAAAGTTCCTTTGAGCAAATATATATTGCTTTTGTAACTTGTATATCGTGTTGGGGAACTACTGCTACTTACAAGCAGATTGAGTCTAATTGAAATTTGCTATAATAAGAGTAATAGCGAATACGGTGTGAAATATAACTACAAAAAGATCATACGACACCAGGGTTGGGTAAAGTTCCTTTGAGCAAATATATATTGCTTTTGTAACTTGTATATCGTGTTGGGGAACTATTGCTACTTACAAGTAGATTGAGTCTAATTGAAATTTGCTGTAATAAGAATAAATATAAATGCGGTGTAAAATATAACTACAAAAAGATCATACGACACCAGGGTTGGGTAAAGTTTCTTTGAACAAATATATATTGTTTTCGCAACTTGTATATCGTGTTGGGGCACTATTGCTACTTACAAGCAGATTGAGTCAAATTGAAATTTGCTATAATAAGAGTAATAGCGAATACGGGGTAAAATATAACTACAAAAAGATCATATGACACCAGGGTTGGGTAAATTTCCTTTGAGCAAATATATATTGCTTTTGTAACTTGTATATCGTGTTGGGGAACTACTGCTACTTACAAGCAGATTGAGTCTAATTGAAATTTGCTATAATAAGAGTAATAGCGAATACGGTGTAAAATATAACTACAAAAAGATCATACGACACCAGGGTTGGGTAAAGTTCCTTTGAGCAAATATATATTGCTTTTGTAACTTGTATATCGTGTTGGGGAACTACTGCTACTTACAAGCAGATTGAGTCTAATTGAAATTTGCTATAATAAGAGTAATAGCGAATACGGTGTGAAATATAACTACAAAAAGATCATACAACACCAGGGTTGGGTAAAGTTCCTTTGAGCAAATATATATTGCTTTTGTAACTTGTACATCGTGTTAGGGAACTACTGCTACTTACAAGTAGATTGAGTCTAATTGAAATTTGCTGTAATAAGAATAAATATGAATGCGGTGTAAAAAATAACTACAAAAAGATCATACGACACTAGGGTTGGGTAAAGTTCCCTTAAAAATATATATTGTTTAGGGAATTCGCATATTGTATATTGTATAGGAAATTTGTATATTGAAAAGTGTTTTGGGAATTATTGCTACTTGTATCAGAAAGTTTTAGGCTGTTATCGTTCTAAAGCATGAAAAAAGGAGTATAGACCATAACAAAAATACAAGTAGCATTTATTAAAGAATGAAGAATTTTTATTCTCATTAAAATGATCTAACTCTCAATGGTTTTATCTCTCACAATAATATGTATAGTGGTTTTATTATGATTAAACTTGTCAGAAGTTGTTAGCTAAATTGAAACACAATATTTTAGTAATACATAATCTGATAGATAAACAAGAAAAGTGAGCCCAAAAGATTTTATTTATATAAAAATGTATCTTTAAAATATGTATATTTTAAAAAGTTAATTTAAAAATCAATACATATTGCTTTAGCATTTTTTCAGCACTACGTAATACATCATTCAAATTCAAATTTGATTGTATCAACTTAGTTAGATGTATAATTGAAATATCATCATATTTATAATTAAAAGCATTCATATATAAATAACATCAGAATTTGATAATTAAAATTTTTATGATCAAGATAAATATATTCTTCTTAATTGGCGTGCGAGTTACTTTAAATTCTCAAAATCAAACTTATAAAATTCATCAAATTCTTGAAATGGAGTCTGTATTCTCCACTCTCTAATTTCGAATTGGCGTGCTACTGACAATTTAACTGACCACCTTCTGCTATTTTTACCACAGGTTAGCCTTCTGATGCTATTTTTATCCTCCAGGCTAGCTTCTTGCGTGGTCATTATCCTCTCAATTTGAAATCGGCGCTCAATATCTCAGAGTCTACTGAATCCGTACTAGCCGTACTAGTGTCACTTTCAAAACTCCAACATCCTGAGCTTCCTCTAATAATACTCCTGTTTTTTGCGCGAGAAGATGGTGAGTGATTGGGGCACAGACTATTATACAGACCTGTCACTCTCGATAGTTTCGTTTTCGCGGCGGCCATTAGAGACAGACCAAACAGAGGGTTGGCGCGCTCTTGGCGATGGTCTGGTTTGGTCCGAGCGCTTGGCGATGGTCTGGTTTGGGTCCAAGACGATTTTCAATGTTATAACCCTATTTCGCTCGGCGAAAACTTAAAAACAGACTAGCGTGGTTTGAGTAACGTGAAAAAGGATTATTTGTTAAGTGTTTAGATCATTTCATAGAAATGGATTGATAAAAGAAAACTGGTTGCGTTACAGGGTATGTAATTTATGTTTATTAAAATTGAAATAATTTTAGTTATCACCATCCTACATACGTGTTCATTATAAGTATACACGTGTTCATAAGTATGCACGTGTTCATATAAGTATACATGTGTTCATCATACGAAATTAGTGCTGTGTTATTACTGCCGGATTAGACTAAATTTTAAGAGGTAGTGGTATAATTAGTTAAAAAATATTTTCCGTATTTTTATAAAATGTGAAATAATTGATATTTGGATAGCTTTTTCTTAGTTGAATGTGATATAGTATGTGTATATATTTATGTAAAATTTTTATTAAGTGCCTTATGGTGGAAAATTCACCCCCCCCCCCTCGGGTAATTAATGATTGAGTTCCAAAACTTCGATAGTGCATTTATGTAAATTTGATATTTACTATATGAATATTTTTATATTTAAAAAAAAGTCTATTATCAGTATCCCAGAACAAATTAAGGATCAAGTAATTAACGATCAACACGCTAGTATACTTTTTAGACTGAAAATATTATATAATATTTCAGTCTTTTGAGTATGTTAGCTTGTAATTTTTTGTGCATCATGTTTTATAGTGAGACAATGCAATGTGTCTATTTTTTAATCTATTTTATGATTATTTGAATTAAATATATAACTATGTTTATTTAAATATTCTTAAACTAATGAATATATTTATGTTGCAGATTAATGTATTTTTAAATCCTGATCCTTTCTATAGTTTCAAAAATTATAAAAGTACAGTCCTCAACATTTTGTTCCCCTCCCGTTTAAAAAAAAATCGCCAAGCGAGCGATAACGCGCCAAATCTGGCAGACGCACCGTAGTTCATTTGGTCCAACTCACGAGCTCTAGTGTCTATGCGACATCCCATGTTAATACTGTTGCCACAGGGTCCTATGGGAGTGAACCTTCTGAATATAGTATTCTGTGGATTGGGGGGTCTACAGTGGCTCCCTCTCCGGTGGACTGCTTGCTCGGCACACATATTTCGCCGAAATTCTTCTCAAACAGTTGCGAAATATTTACTTATAGATAAAATGCTATGCTTAGATTATATTAAAACTAAATTTAATACCCAATAAAACATAGAATATATGTTTTATTTTAATTTAAAATATTTTTGGTGCTGCCACCTGTTGTCGTAATTTAATTCATACCGACTATTTTTAATGAACATTTTTAAATGTCTATTCCTTTTAATACGCTATTAAATACAACAACAGATCATATATAATGCCATAATCGCGGAAACGTAATTGAACTTGGACTTGAAGACAATGGAACTTGAAGACAAAACTGCAGTCCTCAGTGATGTACATTCAGATCCCTTATCAAATTTATAGAATGATAAATTACCTTTCCGTGATTGTGGCATTATTATATATGATCTATTGTTATATTTAACACTGTATTAGAAGGAATAGATATTTAAAAATGTTCATTAAAAAATAAAAATAATCGGTATGAATTAAATGACGACAACAGATGGCAGCACCAAAAATATTTTGGATTAAAATAAAAAATGTATTCTATGTTTTAGGGGGCATTAAATTTAGTTTTAATATAATCTAAGCATTGCATTTTATCTTTCAGAAAATATTTCGCAACTATTTGAGTAGAATTTCGGTGAAATATGTGTGCCGCGAAAATTAACAAAGCGCGGATAGGGCAGAAAACTTACTGACGCTCACCCTTAAGGTCTGGGAATCCCCGGCGTGCTTTTGTGGCGGCTTGGGTGACCCTGACCATTACGTCTTTGAAGCTGAAAAACGATTGGACAGAACTTTACAAAATTCGGTAGATAAGTCACTTGTGGGACACCCTGGTGTTGATTAACTTTTGGTACGATTCGGAAAAAATAACCTGCCTTTTTTGCAAAATGGCCCTCAAAAATCGCCAAAATCTAAAATCAAAAACTACGTATGCTCAATTATATCCATTAAATGTTTGTTTAATACGTAATTTTTAACGAAGAAAAGAATAAGATCAACCCCATTACACTAGAGTTAGCCGTTCTCGAAATATTTTAGTTTTTTCGTATTTTCTCTACACCACCTTTGAAAATAAGTCCAGTTATCAAATGAGAACGAAAATTGAATTAAAAGTGAATTAAATTTAATTAAAATAAAGAGAACGTGGAAATAAGTCTGCAGGGAAAGCCATGTGCTGCCCACATCAGATTTTTCATTTTGTTTATGTACCTCACTCTAAATTTTATTTTTCAATCTCTTTATCTATATTCGCAATAACCCTTTTCCCATTTTTGAAAAATGGACGTACTTGTCATGTTTAAATATAATGCAAAACTGTCTGTTTAACCACAATATTTTTCATCAATTGTTATCTTTTTAGACCTAAATAAATTTTCATTTGTCGGGACGGTAGATCTTGGGTGCCTCCTGAGTGCAGGAGGTATCCTTTCCCGGCCGTGCAGCTAGCTACTCTAAACCCACTATGTGAGTTGCACGTTCTGGGGTCTTCAGACCTCCGACATCTTTGCACTAACCTACGGGGTTGATTTGCTAGGTCGCCATTGTAAAAAAACCTTGCTGCTCCAAGCGGGAATGGAACTCCGAATCTTCGAACTGACGCTCTACCTTTGAATTACTGGAATGAAATTGCAAGCTCTTATTTTTGAAGTGGACTCTACAATGCAAAGTTTATATTATATCCCCCACGTTTTAAGTTGTGCATTTCGAGATCTAGTCAATACATCAAAGCCGATAATGAACTCTATTATTTGCAGCTAAGAGTTGCCTTAAAGCTCTTTTGAAATTTATCACCCAATTGGGGTAAAGGAAACACAAAAATCTGATGTGGGCAGCACATGACTTTCCCTGCAGACTCAGATTCATTTTTTCTTTATTTAAGAACACATTAAATTGAGTTTAATTGAACAAAATGACACTAAATTTGCATTTTTAATTCAATTTCTGCATTTATTTGGTAATTGGACATTTTTCCAATGGCGGCATTAAAAAAATGCGAAAAATCTCAAATATCTCGAGAACGGTTAGTCCTATAGTAATAGAGTTTTTCTTATTCTTTTTCTCGTCAAAAATTACGTATAAACAAGCATTTAATTGATACATTTGAACAAACGTAGTCTTTTTTTTTTATATATTTGCGATTTTTGCGGGCCATTTCGTAAAAAAAGGCAGGTTGTTCTTTTCCGAATCGTACCAAAATTTAATCAGCACCAGAGTATCCCACATGTGATTTATTTATCAAATTTTGTGAAATTTGGTCAATTTGTATTTTAGCTAGAGTGAATACATGAGATTTTTGCGGGCCATTTCGCAAAAAAAAAATGATTCTTTTTATCCAAATTGTACCAAAAATTAATCAGCACCAGGATCACACCCAAGAGTCTTACCCACCAAATTTTATGAAATTCGGTCTATTAGTTTTTGAGTTAGAGTGAATACATACATTGCACAGACACACAGACAGACAGATACACAGACAGACACACACACAGACGTCACTCTAAAAATATTTGTTTCGTATTCTAGAGGTCTCGAAACGTGTAAATTCGTCGAAAACTCAAGTTGCGGTTTTCGACATGATTCAAATACTTTCCCTATACATTACAATATATTGCAGGGAAAGTAAAAAATCCACATCATTATCTTATACAAAACTCGACTATGGTGAATAAAAGGCGGTGTCATCACATCTCAGTTCGATCACTCAATTCTAATGAGCAACTCTTACTGACAGTCATTACTGAGATGAATTTCAATAAACACTCATATTCGCCAGGTATCACCATATCTCTGAAGTTCTGCCTGCTAGACTTACGACCGCTGCTACTGTAAGGTGATTCTATCACCAAAGAACAAAACACAGTCCACTAATAGTGGTACGCCCTTCATAGCTGTTATCGCATATGATTAGTTAGTGCAAACCTTCATTAAGGCCCTGGGGAAAGGACAAAAAGGCCCATTTTCTTTCAGTTCCAGGATTGAGCATCAAAAATATAATAGCCCGCTACGAGAAAGCATTTTCTGATGTTTCAAATAATGTTCTATAATTCTGTGCGTTAAGTTTGGATGTACAGAATAGAGCAGGGCAGAAAACAGTTGATTTGACTGATTTATTACCAAAGTTTTAAAGAAAATTGTATAATAGCAATTTGTAAATAAAAGCTCACAAAGAGGTGTAATTTTTATTAACACTTTACAACAAAGTTGAAAAGTGTTTATGACTTTGTTCATTCTGTCTGTGTGTCTGTCTGTCTGTCCGTTAGCACGATAACTGCCGTAAAAATAACTTAATCAAAATGAAATTTTAGGATGTTGTTCAGACGGTCTGTGGGACCTATGGGAATATAAATGAATAATATAACTCAATTAGTTTTGGATTGAACCCGGGTTGAAAAAAATGAAATGCATTGAACCCTGTGGGACCTAATTTTTCAAACATTTTTAAGCGGATTTAAAATTCACAAATTTCTTCGAAAATTTTAAGTAATATTCAAATTGTTCAATAAAATATATAAAAAAAATTCAGCAAAATATATTCAGTGGTTTTTTAAATAAAAATTAAAATAATAATTACACCTCTTATATGAAGCGATCACGTGACCATGATATGTAAAGATCACGTGATCCACTTCAAAATGAAATATGGCTTCCACCTTGTCTCAAAATCGTGATTTTTAAAGTTCTTTTTATTTCATATTGAGTGTTGTATCCGTCCTAAAACCGCTTTATTTGTGCTTAAATTCTGTGCATCTACATACTGAAACAACGCAATGACAATATATTGAAGTTTAAATGATCATCCAAATTTGGTTATTTCTACAACGAAGCCTATTTTTCACTTATGTAAAATATAAACAGCAAAATATGTTGAATGAGTTGTATAAGAATTGCTGTATTTCCTTAACGCAAAATTATTTAGCTCATGGAGTCTGCATAGCTGATATGAATGATATATTCATTGATTTTACAGAGAGAAGGACGATTTTTTTCGATGAAGTTTTAAGCATTGAGTTTAATTACTTGTAGCTCCATAGTCTTAATTTTTAAATAAAATAAATTATTATAGTATTATGATGAATGAAATGAATGGGAAAATGTATGAATGAAATGCTGCTTTTATAGAGAGGACCAGGCGTGTTATTTTTTCTATGACGTCATTTGAATGAATTTCAGTTGTTTTCGATGAAGTTTTCAAATATAATAAATTATCGTAGTACTATGATAATTTTAAAAATATTACCGAGGATTGTATCGCATTTTAGAGATGTTTAAACCAAGCAATTTATATTTCAATGCCGTTATTTGAATGAAGTTCATTTTTCGATGAAGGTTTAAGTTTTCAAATATAATAAATTAATGTAGTATTGTGATAAATTTTAAAATATTACCGAGGAATGTATTGCATTTCAGAGATGTTTAAATAAAATTGCATTGAAGCTGGAAAGTGCTTCATAATCAATGCTTTAAGCATGATTGATCTTTCTTGTTTCACTCTGATACTGATTGCGGCGCAAATGTACAGAAAATAAGAAATTTGAATGTATGATAAAATCGAGCTCTCATTTCAAATGGATGAATTTCACTGATTATGACTAATTTTCACTCATTTGGTTTATGAAAATTCATCATTTTCTTTTAAAGAAATTAACTTCTTCCCTGTCTTGAATACGGAAAGCACTTTAATTCGTAATGAGTAAAGTTGTAGAACCCATCCATTGTTTTGAACTAAAATCCACTCCCATTTCGATCGAAAATGTCACTCTAAGTTAAAAAGCATGCTGATATATTATCAATTATTATTTTCTTCCAACAAAAATAAACACAGAACTATGCATTGATAAATATATTCACTTCCCAATATTTTTATACTGTTCCCTGCGAAATAAAGAAAAAATTAAACGTTGGGGAGTGAAACCTCATCATACACCTTTCCCCATACATGAGGCTATTTTGCTAATTATAGCTCAAATCTGCGTTCTTTGGCTATTGTACAGGAACAGCATTGTTGCTATTCCCGGGGTTATAACTCGCTCTGCCACTGCGATGGGTTTTGACTAATGAAACGATGTCATCGTCAGAAAGAAGAGACACAACCCCGTCTGCCTCGCTAAGGATATCACTAATATGTTATGTAGTTCTTTTTTCGGAAGGGAAAGTAGGGTTATTTGTTACATTGCGATTGGCAACGGCTGTCATTTTTATGAAGGAAATATGGTCGCAGAAAACTGTTACGTATGAAAGTTAATCTAGTTTCTGTGATGTAAATCTAATGTCTAAGCGGCACTTGGAGTTTTTAAAGAAGAAGCAACTAACATTTCTTATTAATCAATTGATGTGAAGATAGACAAAAATAGGACTATTTGTTATTTAGCGTTTGGCAACGGTTGCAATTTTTATGAATGAGATATGCGCTAGAGCTGTTAAGCCTAGACATCAATCTAGTTTTTGTGCTGTATATCTAAAATAATTCCATAATTCAAAGTGTTTATAATAAATAGAAAACATGCACTTAAGGTTCTTAAATATATAGGCTAAAACAACCGTCATTTTGGTTCCAACATGTCCAGTCAATTATCGTCTGCCTGTGCTATATCAACGGTGCGCGCATATTACATTGCTGATATTTTATACGCAATTTAGCTATGAAACAGGTGCATCTGCTTTCAAAAATTTGTACCAATCATTCAAGAAACATTCTAGAATGTTTTAGTTTTCACGAAATCCCAAGAAAAGAACGAAAAAGTAATCCTCTTTTCGCCATGTACAGATATCGTTTCAACTGGGAACCAAGATGGCCGCTGTTGCGCCGGTCTGTATATTTAGGAACCTTACGTGCATTGATACAATTGTATATTGTCTCTAAAAAGCGACAATGGTGAACGACAAATTTAGAATTCACGAAAAGAAATTAAATTCCAATCAGCGGAAAGGTTAATGCAATAAAGGTATGGAAATTATAATAGTTAAGTAACACTAGCTTATTTGATTTTGCATGAGTAGGAATTTTTAATTAAAAATTGCATTTTTTATTTGAGCAAGTGTTATAAACTTAACTGTCCAATTAATATGATTATGTTTAATCAAATAAGAATAGATGTTTTAAATATATATTCCGAGTTGATATATATTATTGCGCCATTAACGTTTTCCTTTTAAAACGACCAAAGATTTTACAGGCGTTAAATTATTTAAGTTTATTAAATTAGGCTATTAGTTTTAATATTAAAATTTGCATTAAATTAATATTTCAGAATTGTATGTACTAGAGAAATGGATTGTAAGCAAAGTTAACAAATCTTACAACTCCAAAACAAATAACTTTCCCAAATAGTTCAGTGAAAACAAATTATATAGGTTACAAAACGATCGGAAAAGATGTCTCTATTGCAAAACCTAAACTTTCTGCTTAGGTAACATAATGAAATTATTAACAAGGAAGTAAATCATGTTAATTAACCTTTTTTAATTGTATTGTGATTAATCACCATTACTATTAAATTGAAAGAAAAATAATTATTATTTACATCATTAAATGCCTTTTGCATACTGCAATGCATTGGACATCTTGTGAGGCTAGTGCTCTTTAATAATGTCCTATACTATCTTAGAAATTCTTCAAAGTTTTAACCCCATATCTTTAACAGTAGAGTTATTTCTTACTTATTTACTTTATTTCTTTATTATTTACAACATTAAAGCTTTCTTCATACACGCAATGCATTGGACATCTTGTGATTCTAGTGCTATTTAATAATGTTTCACAATATCTTGGAAATTCTTCCATTTGGAATTTTAACCCCATATCTTTAACAGTAGAGTTATTTCTTACTTTGGGATTCGTAATTGATGCATCTTTATGGCAGCAATATGGGAAAAGACCTATACAATCATGACTTTACTTTATGTAATATAAATTTGAATATTGGCGCATTTTTATGACATTAATATGGGAAAAGACCTATACAATCATGACTTTACTTTATGTAATATAAATTCGAATATTGATGCATTTTTATGACATCAGTATGGGAAAAGACCTATACAATCATGACTTTACTTTATGTAATATAAATTCTAATATTGATGCATTTTTATGACAGCAATATGGGAAAAGACCTATACAATCATGACTTTACTTTATGTAATATAAATTCTAATATCGATGCATTTTTATGACAGCAATATGGGAAAAGACCTATACAATCATGACTTTACCTTATGTAATATAAATTCGAATATCGATGCATTGTGACAGCGATAAAAGAAAAGACCTGTACAATCATTACTTTATGTAATGTAAATTCGAAAATCGATGCATTTTATGATAGCAATATGGGAAAAGACCTATACAATCATGACTTTAGTTTATGCAATGTAAATTCGAAATCCTTACAATATTTGAAGCTTTTAAAGAATGGCTAACTAAAATTTACGTTGTTGCAAATATCGATATAATGGTAATAATGTCTTGTTTAATATGGTAATAATATATGGTAATAATGGTAATAATGTCTTGTTTGCTAAATATCGATATAATGGTAATAATGTCTTGTTTGATACTTTTAAATTTTCTTGACGTAGAGTTACTTGAAGTACGAAGCTTCCATTGCCTTTCACATACATTGTTAATCCATAATGTGTATATCCCCTTACAGTAGAATCCTATTTATCCGGTTTAATTTGAAGCGAATGTGACCCAGATAAACGAAAATACAGAAAATATACAATAAGGCATCTTTAATACTGGGTTTTATTAATAATATCAAAGGATTATTTAGTAATTTCTCAAAATACACGTGTCATAGATCCGGTTCCTATGGTCTCTGATTTTCGTAGTCAAAAAGAAAATAATCTTCGAAGTTTTATTATATAAACATGCATAAGAATTCCATTAAGTGCAGAAGCTCCATGACCTAAAATTGCTTTCAGAAGGTTTCTATTGCAATAATGATATTAAAAGATCGTTTAGATATGATAACCTCGACCACTCTTCCCATTAGAAAACATAGATAACGCTCCTGAACTCAAACTATTTAAAACATTTCAATTGACACCATTGCTTCCAAACCTGAATCAAAATAATAAAAAAAAGCCTCACATCATCAACAATTATCGCATTTTTCGTCGCCAAGATCTACCTCTCGACTAATTGGTCATTAATCTTCGTATTCCAGCGCGATAAGATTTCCCAGATGATGATTCAGCGCTTCGTGGGCGAGCTTCCCTACAGAAATCAACGCATCTTGAAGGGAAAAAGAGTTCCCATATTGCGTTGTATTCCGCTACACAACAAGACCCTTTGTTTTCTAAATTACTATAGTTGCTACTTGGGGGGCCGTGGACCCCCTTTTCAAGATCTCTTCACCTGGATAGGGACGCTTAAATTAGAATCTGGTGTACAAGCCAATTTACAGTCAGTCACTGTAGACGACTTCTTCATAAGTAGGCAACTACAAGCCATGGTGATGTCAAGACAGCTTACTCTTTGTTTATGTGCAGTGCGGCATAAGCTTACCTTTCAGTGAGTCTTTGAAACGCTGTGTTTATCTTAGAGTTTACTTCTGTCTTAAGGGATCAAAGAGAACATTATTCTACGCACTACATGCATTTTACCACCAGAGAACGTGAGACTGAGTGTTATTAAATTGGTGCTTTACTTTACATCGGTGACTTCTCGTCTTTATATTACAGCGAACAGCAAAATGTTATATAATTTTCAAAACGATAGACTGACGTTGAGAAATGCCATTGTATCACAAAATGCGAGACTGAAAACAGCTTTTTGAAGAATATCTTAAAATTTATATCAAATAATATTCCAGTCCTTGCTTCCCAATCCTATACAGAAATATCGGGCCGAGACAATTTCTTCGTGCAAATGAAGTAGTCTCCCAAAACTGTGTAAACAGAAAATCACATTTTGAGACACTGTGCAAATGTGGGGGTGATTTAGGAATTATAGCCATGGTGATTTGGTTCCGTAGGATGGAACTGCCAATGCATAATGCTATCAGGCAATTTTGAAACTGCATTTCCTGCCTTACGTGGCCAGTCATCATCTGCAGGGAGATGCGATCTTCCAGCAAGATCTCCAACCCTACAAAACTCGGAAACAATACATTTATAGGAATCCCACAATCATGTGCAACAAACATTTTATAGGACCTTCTTTTGCGACATACATGTCGACTATTCGTTTAGACATCGATATGACGTAGACACGGCAAAGGTCTGGTTGGTGCACCACGCTTCAACAGTCTTTGGCTGATCTTTTACTTGAGACTTGCGATTTCGCTCTTATTGAGGACACTCTAAGTCTTGAATTGTCTTAAGATCGGACAAATTTGGGACCATTTCAGTGCAAATTAATTGAAACTTTCTATATGTGCTACAAAATTAAGACATTAACACCAAAATAATTGCAGAATTAATACAAAAAAATTACTTAATTTCAAATGATCGGATCGAAAGAACATATAAGCACAAATATTGGTGTTTTCGGACATTAGGTTCAGTATTCAACTATGTCTACTATATTTACTCAGCAATCTATATAAGTCATGAATTGTCTTAAGATCGGACAAATTTAGGACCATTTCAGTGCAAATTAATTGAAACTTTCTACATGTGCTACAAAATTAAGACATTAACACCAAAATAATTGCGGAATTAATTCAAAAAAAAATTACTTAATTTCAAATGATCGGATCGAAAGAACATATAAGCACAAATATTGATGTTTTCGGACATTAGGTTCAGTATTCAACTATATCTACTATATTTACTCGGCAATCTAGAGATAGACCTTAGCAGTCATTCATAAAAGATCAAAAAAGTCCTCTAAAACTACTTAAGCTGGGACTAAATTTAAGCTTTTTGGAACTGGACAGAAGCATTTTGGATATTTCTTGCATGCATATTAACATCCCTTATATACACATTTAAAAAATATGAAAGCCTCCCCCCCTCCCTTCAAAAAAGTGTGGATACTTGTTACGCCCCGGGAAATTCCTGTCATAATACAGGCCCTGATGGGTGCAGCTTAGATATAAATCTAAATTTTAAAAATGTAATTTAAGTGATTAGGTTCCTTACATTATGCTTTTACATCAAAATTCTTCTCTCAAATCCCTTAAATAAGACTATTTATATTCTTACCGGCCATGAAGACAAAAGAAAGGTAAAAAGTGTGGATACTTGTTACGCCCCGGGAAATTCCTGTCATAAAACAGGCCCTGATGGGTGCAGCTTAGATATAAATCTAAATTTTAAAAATGTAATTTAAGTGATTAGGTTCCTTACATTATGCTTTTACATCAAAATTCTTCTCTCAAATCCCTTAAATAAGACTATTTATATTCTTACCGGCCATGAAGACAAAAGAAAGGTAAAAAGTGTGGATACTTGTTACGCCCCGGGAAATTCCTGTCATAAAACAGGCCCTGATGGGTGCAGCTTAGATATAAATCTAAATTTTAAAAATGTAATTTAAGTGATTAGGTTCCTTACATTATGCTTTTACATCAAAATTCTTCTCTCAAATCCCTTAAATAAGACTATTTATATTCTTACCGGCCATGAAGACAAAAGAAAGGTTAAAAGTGTGGATACTTGTTACGCCCCGGGAAATTCCTGTCATAAAACAGGCCCTGATGGGTGCAGCTTAGATATAAATCTAAATTTTAAAAATGTAATTTAAGTAATTAGGTTCCTTACATTATGCTTTTACATCAAAATTCTTCTCTCAAATCCCTTAAATAAGATTATTTATATTCTTACCTTCCATGAAGACAAAAGAAAGGTAAAAAGTGTGGATACTTGTTACGCCCCGGGAAATTCCTGTCATAAAACAGGCCCTGATGGGTGCAGCTTAGATATAAATCTAAATTTTAAAAATGAAATTTAAGTGATTAGGTTCCTTACATTATGCTTTTACATCAAAATTCTTCTCTCAAATCCCTTAAATAAGATTATTTATATTCTTACCAGCCATGAAGACAAAAGAAAGGTAAAAAGTGTGGATACTTGTTACGCCCCGGGAAATTCCTGTCATAAAACAGGCCCTGATGGGTGCAGCTTAGATATAAATCTAAATTTTAAAAATGTAATTTAAGTGATTAGGTTCCTTACATTATGCTTTTACATCAAAATTCTTCTCTCAAATCCCTTAAATAAGATTATTTATATTCTTACCAGCCATGAAGACAAAAGAAAGGTAAAAAGTGTGGATACTTGTTACGCCCCGGGAAATTCCTGTCATAAAACAGGCCCTGATGGGTGCAGCTTAGATATAAATCTAAATTTTAAAAATGTAATTTAAGTAATTAAGTTCCTTACATTATGCTTTTACATCAAAATTCATCTCTCAAATCCCTTAAATAAGACTATTTATATTCTTACCGGCCATGAAGACAAAAGAAAGGTAAAAAGTGTGGATACTTGTTACGCCCCGGGAAATTCCTGTCATAAAACAGGCCCTGATGGGTGCAGCTTAGATATAAATCTAAATTTTAAAAATGTAATTTAAGTAATTAGGTTCCTTACATTATGCTTTTACATCAAAATTCTTCTCTCAAATCCCTTAAATAAGATTATTTATATTCTTACCAGCCATGAAGACAAAAGAAAGGTAAAAAGTGTGGATACTTGTTACGCCCCGGGAAATTCCTGTCATAAAACAGGCCCTGATGGGTGCAGCTTAGATATAAATCTAAATTTTAAAAATGTAATTTAAGTAATTAGGTTCCTTACATTATGCTTTTACATCAAAATTCTTCTCTCAAATCCCTTAAATAAGACTATTTATATTCTTACCGGCCATGAAGACAAAAGAAAGGTAAAAAGTGTGGATACTTGTTACGCCCCGAGAAATTCCTGTCATAAAACAGGCCCTGATGGGTGCAGCTTAGATATAAATCTAAATTTTAAAAATGTAATTTAAGTGATTAGGTTCCTTACATTATGCTTTTACATCAAAATTCTTCTCTCAAATCCCTTAAATAAGACTATTTATATTCTTACCAGCCATGAAGACCAAAGAAAGGTAAAAAGTGTGGATACTTGTTACGCCCCGGGAAATTCCTGTCATAAAACAGGCCCTGATGGGTGCAGCTTAGATATAAATCTAAATTTTAAAAATGTAATTTAAGTGATTAGGTTCCTTACATTATGCTTTTACATCAAAATTCTTCTCTCAAATCCCTTAAATAAGACTATTTATATTCTTACCGGCCATGAAGACAAAAGAAAGGTAAAAAGTGTGGATACTTGGTACGCCCCGGAAAATTCCTGTCATAAAACAGGCCCTGATGGGTGCAGCTTAGATATAAATCTAAATTTTAAAAATGTAATTTAAGTGATTAGGTTCCTTACATTATGCTTTTACATCAAAATTCTTCTCTCAAATCCCTTAAATAAGACTATATATACTCTTACCGGCCATGAAGACAAAAGAAAGGTAAAAAGTGTGGATACTTGTTACGCCCCGGGAAATTCCTGTCATAAAACAGGCCCTGATGGGTGCAGCTTAGATATAAATCTAAATTTTAAAAATGTAATTTAAGTAATTAGGTTCCTTACATTATGCTTTTACATCAAAATTCTTCTCTCAAATCCCTTAAATAAGATTATTTATATTCTTACCAGCCATGAAGACAAAAGAAAGGTAAAAAGTGTGGATACTTGTTACGCCCCGGGAAATTCCTGTCATAAAACAGGCCCTGATGGGTGCAGCTTAGATATAAATCTAAATTTTAAAAATGTAATTTAAGTGATTAGGTTCCTTACATTATGCTTTCACATCAAAATTCTTCTCTCAAATCCCTTAAATAAGACTATTTATATTCTTACCAGCCATGAAGACAAAAGAAAGGTAAAAAGTGTGGATACTTGTTACGCCCCGGGAAATTCCTGTCATAAAACAGGCCCTGATGGGTGCAGCTTAGATATAAATCTAAATTTTAAAAATGTAATTTAAGTGATTAGGTTCCTTACATTATGCTTTTACATCAAAACTCTTCTCTCAAATCCCTTAAATAAGATTATTTATATTCTTACCAGCCATGAAGACAAAAGAAAGGTAAAAAGTGTGGATACTTGTTACGCCCCGGGAAATTCCTGTCATAAAACAGGCCCTGATGGGTGCAGCTTAGATATAAATCTAAATTTTAAAAATGTAATTTAAGTGATTAGGTTCCTTACATTATGCTTTTACATCAAAACTCTTCTCTCAAATCCCTTAAATAAGATTATTTATATTCTTACCAGCCATGAAGACAAAAGAAAGGTAAAAAGTGTGGATACTTGTTACGCCCCGGGAAATTCCTGTCATAAAACAGGCCCTGATGGGTGCAGCTTAGATATAAATCTAAATTTTAAAAATGTAATTTAAGTGATTAGGTTCCTTACAGTATGCTTTTACATCAAAATTCTTCTCTCAAATCCCTTAAATAAGACTATTTATATTCTTACCGGCTATGAAGACAAAAGAAAGGTAAAAAGTGTGGATACTTGCTACGCCCCGGGAAATTCCTCTCATAAAACAGGCCCTGATGGGTGCAGCTTAGATATAAATCTAAATTTTAAAAATGTAATTTAAGTGATTAAGTTCCTTACATTATGCTTTTACATCAAAACTCTTCTCTCAAATCCCTTAAATAAGATTATTTATATTCTTACCAGCCATGAAGACAAAAGAAAGGTAAAAAGTGTGGATACTTGTTACCCCCCGGGAAATTCCTGTCATAAAACAGGCCCTGATGGGTGCAGCTTAGATATAAATCTAAATTTTAAAAATGTAATTTAAGTGATTAGGTTCCTTACATTATGCTTTTACATCAAAATTCTTCTCTCAAATCCCTTAAATAAGACTATTTATATTCTTACCGGCTATGAAGACAAAAGAAAGGTAAAAAGTGTGGATACTTGTTACGCCCCGGGAAATTCCTGTCATAAAACAGGCCCTGATGGGCGCAGCTTAGATATAAATCTAAATTTTAAAAAAGTAATTTAAGTGATTAGGTTCCTTACATTATGCTTTTACATCAAAATTCTTCTCTCAAATCCCTTAAATAAGACTATTTTTATTTTTACCGGCTATGAAGACAAAAGAAAGGTAAAAAGTGTGGATACTTGTTACGCACCGGGAAATTCCTGTCATAAAACAGGCCCTGATGGGCGCAGCTTAGATATAAATCTAAATTTCAAAAATGTAATTTAAGTGATTAGGTTCCTTACATTATGCTTTTACATCAAAATTCTTCTCTCAAATCCCTTAAATAAGACTATTTATATTCTTACCGTCTATGAAGACAAAAGAAAGGTAAAAAGTGTGGATATTTGTTACGCCCCAGGAAATTCCTGTCATAAAGCAGGCCTGATGGGTGCAGCTTAGATATAAATCTAAATTTTAAAAATGTAATTTAAGTGATTAGTTTCCTTACATTTTGCTTTTACATCAAAATTCTTCTCTCAAATCCTTTAAATAAGACTCTATTTATATTCTTACCGGCTATGAAGACAAAAGAAAGGTAAAAAGCATGGATATAGATTTTAATTAGATTTTTGTAATTATTCATATATTTTGTGTATATCCTAAGCACAGTTTGCAATTAAATAAAACAAACAAAAAAATCTGATGAGGGCAACACATGACTTTCCTTATATAATGTAATTAATTTACTACTTTTACAGTAAAATAAATAGTTTTTTCTTATAGTAGATACAAATATTCTTTCCAAGATATTGAATTTTCGACAATTAGTCGTCATTTTCATTGATTTAGAATCATTTTTATCCATTTTGCGAGATTTTCGTTAGTTTGGAAGCATTTCAAAAGTCGTCAAGTTGGCGACATTCCGCCAAATTCGTCGCCAAAATCTCGCCAAGCGTTATGGACGAAGAAATAAGTTATTCTTACAGCAGATAAATGACTATTGGCGTTCAAATAATACAAAAGTATTACTCAAAGTTGTTTTTTTTATGAATGGAACGAGCTAGATCCACGAGAATGATGTCATCCAATTTACCGCATGGTATTACATATGAAAAGTGAACATTTTTCTCAATACGAAATATTTTTTTTTTTATTTTATATTACTTTTTGATAATTTTTTTTAAAAATGTGCAATATCTCGAGAACGGTTCATATTAGCGTTCTAAAATTTATGTCAATCGTTTTCTAATTAAAAATTACATAAGAAATGTCTATTTGCGTAACTTTATTAGTGGTTTTGATTTTTTGACGATTTTTTCAAAATTTCATTCGAAAATTTAGGGAGGTTCTGAACATTCGATTGCATATGAAAGCAATAAGCTTCCAGTGTTTACGGATTGTGATTTTTGTACCAAATTTGGTTTGAATCGGTCCCTTTGTTCGTCAGTTATCGTCTCCACAGACTCACTGACACACACACACACACATACTTTCACACACACACACACATACTTTCACACACACACACGCATACTTTCACACACACACACACACACACACACATACTTTCACACACACACAGACATCACTTCAAAAATGTTTGATTTGTGATCAGGGATGCTTGAAACGTGCTCTCCCGTCGAAAACTCGAATCCGAATTTTCGACCCCGTCACAATACTTTCCTTATACATTATGTATATAAGGAAAGTAAAAAAGCAATTAATTGAGATTAAAGCTCTCACTAATGTTTTATTTTCCTTCTGAAGGTAAATCCACTCCTTGAAAGAGGAAAAAAATAGAATGCAAAAGAAATTAAAAGGGAGAGAAAATTTCTTGTAATTTTTTTTTAAAGTTTTGATAATTTTCATATATTTTTTGCATTTTTCAAGCACTCTTAGCAATTACATGAAACAAGAAAAGCAATTAACAAATTTTGCGATTAAAGCTTTCACTAATTTGTCATCTTCGTTCTGAAAGTAATATTACATCATTAATCCACTTCTTACAGGAGGAAAAAAAAGGATTCCAGAAGAAATTAAGAGGGAGGGAAAAAATTTTGTAATTTTTTGTATATTTTTTTGCATTTCCTAGGCACACTTCGGAATTAAATGAAACATAAAATAAAGCAATTAACAAACTTTGCGATTGAAGTTCTCACTGATTTTTCTTCTTCATTCTGAAAGTAATATTGCATAATTTATCCATTTCCTGAAAGAGAAGGGAAAAACGGATTACAGGAGAAATTAAGAGGGAGAGAAATTTTTTTGTAATATTTTTTCTACCTTTTTTCATTCCCACACTTCGCAATTAAATGAAGCAAGAAAAAAGCAATTAACAAGTTTTGTGATTAAAACTCTCTCTAATTGTTCATTTCTAAAAGTAATATTACATATTTAATCCTCTTCTTGAAAGAAGAAAAACAATAAGAATTGCAGAAAACTATTAAGAGAGAGAGAAAAATATTTGTAATTTTGTTATTTTTTTCAATTTTTGTAATTTTTCATATCTTTTTTGCATTTCCCAGGCACATTTCGTAATTAAATGAAGGAAAACAAAAGCAATTAACAAGTTTTGAGATTAAAGCTCTCAATTTTTCATCTTCCTTCTAGAAGTAATATTACCTAATGAATCCACTTCTTGAAAGAGTGAAAAAACGGATTACAGAAGAAATTAAGAGGGAAATAAAATTTTTGTAATTTTTTGTAACTTTTTAATTTTTGTAATTTTTCAAATATTTTTGCATTTTCCGGACACACTTCGCAATTGAACGAAACAAGATAAAAGCAATTAACAAGTTTTGCGATTAAAACTCTAGCTACTTCTTCATCTTCCTTCTGAGAGTAATATTGCAAAATTAATCCACTTCTTGAAAGAAGAAAAAACACGGATTGCAGAAAACATTAAAAGGGAGAGAAAAAATTTTGTGATATATATTTATATATCTTTTTCATTGACACACTTCGCAATTAAACGAAACAAAAAAAAAGCAATTAACAAGTTTTGCAAGTAAAACTCTCACTAATTTTTCATCTTTCTTCTGAAAGTAATATTACATAATTAATCCACTTCTTGAAAGAGGGAAAAAAAACAGATTGCCGCAGAAATTAAGAGGGAGAGGGAAAAAAAACAATCCCCGAGATTGGCGAGGTGGTGACGTTTAATTGGCGATAAAATAAAACAAGGAAGAAACCCGAAAGATAGCTGTTGGCGGAATTCCATTTTGGCTAGGTGTCAGTATGAGTTCTTCTTTGAAATCTATTGTTCTATACAGACACAACAACAAAGTCTGAGAGGCAGCGTTTTAACTTATGAGTTTTCTTTTAAGTTTGTTATGTGTTTTTTTCCCCTTTTCCTCATTATTTTGCTTCGGGGATGGTAATTGTTCAGAGCTGTAACGATATGAGAAAGCTATCTTTGTATCTCTTTTGGAATATGGTAGTCGTTTAAGAACAAAGTGAAAGATACTGTTTTACCGCAATGTAAAGTATCAATTCGTTGTTTATTCACTTCAGTTGATTGGAGCCGCATTGCAGCAAAAATATTTGCGGAATTAATACACAGACAGCTCAGCTCGTAGGACTGCTTAGTGTTAGTAGCTACCGTTGAAATTTCTAAACTGGTTCCAATAATTAGCTGAGTGTCAACGCAGATATAAAAGATAGTATATATACGATATAATGCTGCCTTATATTATATTTAATTCTTAACATTCATACAGATTCTTGGAAATTAATTCTATTAATTTCGTAGCGGAGTTAAAAATTCTTCATACAGTCACACTTCCGTATCCGCTGTTTCAATTATCCGCGCTTTACCGTGGCTCGGAAAAAAATATTCAAAGAAATAAACGGTTCATTAGTTTCAAACAGATACCCACGTAGGGTATCTGATATAAGACGTGTAACAATTTATCTATGTATGTGTAATGTGTAACAATGTATATGTCTATTGTAAAATGAGTAATTCATTGCCCATGCAACGCTTTGATAAAAATTAATGAATTTTATTGGTCTGCAATACCTTGAAGCTACTTATGATACTATACAGTACAAGTGCACTGTATTTTTTCATTGCTCTAGCTCTTGAGAATTGGATTAAAATTCCAGAAGTCCTTACTTTCATACGTCTGATATATGCATGTTGCATGAATATCATGTTATAGCATTCGGTATTATCCGCTGTTACATGCAACCGTGGATAATACATAATGCCTTTAAATTTATTACTAGTGGATACGGGTGCACAACTGTATTTTCTTATTTCTTTCGCATTTCCTTCCTTAATTTTAAGTGTTCTGTGGTGATTCTTAACTGTAACTTACACATTAGGTATTACTATTAGTGTGGAAGTTCTTCCGCTTATAAATACTCTTTGGGAGACTGAAGTTAACATTAGGGATGCAGCATAATAACTTGCACACTGGGTATGTGCTTAAGTATGGAATGCTTTCGTTTATAAATACCCTTTGTGAGATTAAAGTTAGCTTAAAGTCTGCTATATTGAATTTCAATATCATAAGCAAAATGATATAATAAAATACCCCAGAAAAGCAATATCATAAAGATCTAAAGATAAAAATACTGTTCTATCACAAATAGCTGATCAGAGTCCATTCCAAGATCTATCAGGATCCATTCCAAGATCCATCAGGGTTAATTCCAAGAACCACCAGGGTCCATTCCAAGATCCATCAGGATCCATTGCAAGATCCATCAGGGTCCATTCCAAGATCCATCAGGGTCCATTCCAAGAACCACCAGGGTCCATTTTAAGATCCATCAGGTTCCATTACAAGATCCATCAGGATCCATTCCGATAGAGAGCGTTCCCATGAAGGAGCGACAACGCTATTGTGTTTGCAATACAATTTGCGGAAAACGCTGTGCGTGCAATAGAGTTTACGACAAACACTGTGTATGCAGTAGAGTTTACGGTAAACGTTGTGTTTGCAATCGAGTTAGCGACAAACGCTGTGTTTGCAATCGAGTTTGTGGCAAACACTATTGTGTTTGCTATAGAGTTTACGCTCCGCTATAGGAGAGCGTCGTCTATCGACTGATGTGGAACTACGAACGGCAACCTTGGATTAGGAATGCAGCAGAATTCACTGAAATTATTGATTCATTTCCTGTAAATATATTTTGTTGAAAATATTTTGTCAAAAAAATTTCCATTTGTAAAAAAATTACTGCTGCGCATTTGCTTTTTGTAAGTTGTTAATTGTTAATTGTGTAAAAAAATTATTTCAAGAATAGAAGATTGTATCTTTCACTGAAATTTTCTGCTTTTGTTTATCGTTAAATACTTAATGGAATTTTCTATCAAAAGATCTATTATTAATTATTTTATTAATTATTTCCAAATCGAAGAGCACTGTACTTCATTGCGAATATATTACCATAATTTAACAGGTATAATTTATTTTCTACTTAAATTTTTAAATTACCACCTAACATCCAGAAACCTCTCAGCAATCCAGACTTTGTCTTTCACTGTATTCGGAATCAATACCCATACAATCCGGACTTTCAGTCATTCACTGTATTCGGAACCTATTGATAGCTAAGCAATCCGTACTTTCAGTCTTTCACTGTATTCGGAACCTCGCGATACCTAAGGAATCCTGACTTTCAGTCTTTCACTGCATTCAGAACCTCTCAATATCCAAGCAATCCGGACTTTCAGTCTTTCACTGTATTCGGAACCTCGTGATACCCAAGCAATCCCATCTTTCACTGCATTCAGAACCTCTCGTTAATCAATAAATCCGGACTTTGTCTTTCATTGTATTCGGAACGTATCGATACCCAAGCAATCCTGACTTTCAGTCTTTCTCTATATTCAGAACCTCTCGATACCCAATGAATCCGGATTTTCAGTCTTTCACTGTGTTCAGAACCTCTCGATACCCAAGCAATCCTGACTTTCAGTCTTTCTCTATATTCAGAACCTCTCGATACCCAATGAATCCGGATTTTCAGTCTTTCACTGTATTCAGAACCTCTCGATACCCAAGCAATCCTGACTTTCAGTCTTTCTCTATATTCAGAACCTCTCGATACCCAATGAATCCGGACTTTCAGTCTTTCACTGCATTCAGAACCTCTCAATATCCAAGCAATCCGGACTTTCAGTCTTTCACTGTATTCGGAACCTCGTGATACCCAAGCAATCCCATCTTTCACTGCATTCAGAACCTCTCGCTAATCAATAAATCCGGACTTTGTCTTTCATTGTATTCGGAACGTATCGATACCCAAGCAATCCTGACTTTCAGTCTTTCTCTATATTCAGAACCTCTCGATACCCAATGAATCCGGATTTTCAGTCTTTCACTGTGTTCAGAACCTCTCGATACCCAAGCAATCCTGACTTTCAGTCTTTCTCTATATTCAGAACCTCTCGATACCCAATGAATCCGGACTTTCAGTCTTTCACTGCATTCAGAACCTCTCAATATCCAAGCAATCCGGACTTTCAGTCTTTCACTGTATTCGGAACCTCGTGATACCCAAGCAATCCCATCTTTCACTGCATTCAGAACCTCTCGCTAATCAATAAATCCGGACTTTGTCTTTCATTGTATTCGGAACGTATCGATACCCAAGCAATCCTGACTTTCAGTCTTTCTCTATATTCAGAACCTCTCGATACCCAATGAATCCGGATTTTCAGTCTTTCACTGTGTTCAGAACCTCTCGATACCCAAGCAATCCTGACTTTCAGTCTTTCTCTATATTCAGAACCTCTCGATACCCAATGAATCCGGATTTTCAGTCTTTCACTGTATTCAGAACCTCTCGATACCCAAGCAATCCTGACTTTCAGTCTTTCTCTATATTCAGAACCTCTCGATACCCAATGAATCCGGACTTTCAGTCTTTCACTGCATTCAGAACCTCTCAATATCCAAGCAATCCGGACTTTCAGTCTTTCACTGTATTCGGAACCTCGTGATACCCAAGCAATCCCATCTTTCACTGCATTCAGAACCTCTCGCTAATCAATAAATCCGGACTTTGTCTTTCATTGTATTCGGAACGTATCGATACCCAAGCAATCCTGACTTTCAGTCTTTCTCTATATTCAGAACCTCTCGATACCCAATGAATCCGGATTTTCAGTCTTTCACTGTGTTCAGAACCTCTCGATACCCAAGCAATCCTGACTTTCAGTCTTTCTCTATATTCAGAACCTCTCGATACCCAATGAATCCGGACTTTCAGTCTTTCACTGCATTCAGAACCTCTCAATATCCAAGCAATCCGGACTTTCAGTCTTTCACTGTATTCGGAACCTCGTGATACCCAAGCAATCCCATCTTTCACTGCATTCAGAACCTCTCGCTAATCAATAAATCCGGACTTTGTCTTTCATTGTATTCGGAACGTATCGATACCCAAGCAATCCTGACTTTCAGTCTTTCTCTATATTCAGAACCTCTCGATACCCAATGAATCCGGATTTTCAGTCTTTCACTGTATTCAGAACCTCTCGATACCCAAGCAATCCTGACTTTCAGTCTTTCTCTATATTCAGAACCTCTCGATACCCAATGAATCCGGACTTTCAGTCTTTCACTGCATTCAGAACCTCTCAATATCCAAGCAATCCGGACTTTCAGTCTTTCTCTATATTCAGAACCTCTCGATACCCAATGAATCCGGATTTTCAGTCTTTCACTGTGTTCAGAACCTCTCGATACCCAAGCAATCCTGACTTTCAGTCTTTCTCTATATTCAGAACCTCTCGATACCCAATGAATCCGGATTTTCAGTCTTTCACTGTATTCAGAACCTCTCGATACCCAAGCAATCCTGACTTTCAGTCTTTCTCTATATTCAGAACCTCTCGATACCCAATGAATCCGGACTTTCAGTCTTTCACTGCATTCAGAACCTCTCAATATCCAAGCAATCCGGACTTTCAGTCTTTCACTGTATTCGGAACCTCGTGATACCCAAGCAATCCCATCTTTCACTGCATTCAGAACCTCTCGCTAATCAATAAATCCGGACTTTGTCTTTCATTGTATTCGGAACGTATCGATACCCAAGCAATCCTGACTTTCAGTCTTTCTCTATATTCAGAACCTCTCGATACCCAATGAATCCGGATTTTCAGTCTTTCACTGTATTCAGAACCTCTCGATACCCAAGCAATCCTGACTTTCAGTCTTTCTCTATATTCAGAACCTCTCGATACCCAATGAATCCCGATTTTCAGTCTTTCACTGTATTCAGAACCTATCGATACCCAAGCAATCCTGACTTTCAGTCTTTCTCTATATTCAGAACCTCTCGATACCCAATGAATCCGGATTTTCAGTCTTTCACAGTATTCAGAACCTATCGATACCCAAGCAATCCTGACTTTCAGTCTTTCTCTATATTCAGAACCTCTCGATACCCAATGAATCCGGATTTTCAGTCTTTCACAGTATTCAGAACCTATCGATACCCAAGCAATCCTGACTTTCAGTCTTTCTCTATATTCAGAACCTCTCGATACCCAATGAATCCGGATTTTCAGTCTTTCACAGTATTCAGAACCTATCGATACCCAAGCAATCCTGACTTTCAGTCTTTCTCTATATTCAGAACCTCTCGATACCCAATGAATCCCGATTTTCAGTCTTTCACTGTATTCAGAACCTATCGATACCCAAGCAATCCTGACTTTCAGTCTTTCTCTATATTCAGAACCTCTCGATACCCAATGAATCCGGATTTTCAGTCTTTCACAGTATTCAGAACCTATCGATACCCAAGCAATCCTGACTTTCAGTCTTTCTCTATATTCAGAACCTCTCGATACCCAATGAATCCGGATTTTCAGTCTTTCACAGTATTCAGAACCTATCGATACCCAAGCAATCCTGACTTTCAGTCTTTCTCTATATTCAGAACCTCTCGATACCCAATGAATCCGGATTTTCAGTCTTTCACAGTATTCAGAACCTATCGATACCCAAGCAATCCTGACTTTCAGTCTTTCTCTATATTCAGAACCTCTCGATACCCAATGAATCCCGATTTTCAGTCTTTCACTGTATTCAGAACCTATCGATACCCAAGCAATCCTGACTTTCAGTCTTTCTCTATATTCAGAACCTCTCGATACCCAATGAATCCGGATTTTCAGTCTTTCACAGTATTCAGAACCTATCGATACCCAAGCAATCCTGACTTTCAGTCTTTCTCTATATTCAGAACCTCTCGATACCCAATGAATCCGGATTTTCAGTCTTTCACAGTATTCAGAACCTATCGATACCCAAGCAATCCTGACTTTCAGTCTTTCTCTATATTCAGAACCTCTCGATACCCAATGAATCCGGATTTTCAGTCTTTCACAGTATTCAGAACCTATCGATACCCAAGCAATCCTGACTTTCAGTCTTTCTCTATATTCAGAACCTCTCGATACCCAATGAATCCGGATTTTCAGTCTTTCACAGTATTCAGAACCTATCGATACCCAAGCAATCCTGACTTTCAGTCTTTCTCTATATTCAGAACCTCTCGATACCCAATGAATCCGGATTTTCAGTCTTTCACAGTATTCAGAACCTATCGATACCCAAGCAATCCTGACTTTCAGTCTTTCTCTATATTCAGAACCTCTCGATACCCAATGAATCCGGATTTTCAGTCTTTCACAGTATTCAGAACCTATCGATACCCAAGCAATCCTGACTTTCAGTCTTTCTCTATATTCAGAACCTCTCGATACCCAATGAATCCGGATTTTCAGTCTTTCACAGTATTCAGAACCTATCGATACCCAAGCAATCCTGACTTTCAGTCTTTCTCTATATTCAGAACCTCTCGATACCCAATGAATCCGGATTTTCAGTCTTTCACAGTATTCAGAACCTATCGATACCCAAGCAATCCTGACTTTCAGTCTTTCTCTATATTCAGAACCTCTCGATACCCAATGAATCCGGATTTTCAGTCTTTCACAGTATTCAGAACCTATCGATACCCAAGCAATCCTGACTTTCAGTCTTTCTCTATATTCAGAACCTCTCGATACCCAATGAATCCCGATTTTCAGTCTTTCACTGTATTCAGAACCTATCGATACCCAAGCAATCCTGACTTTCAGTCTTTCTCTATATTCAGAACCTCTCGATACCCAATGAATCCGGATTTTCAGTCTTTCACAGTATTCAGAACCTATCGATACCCAAGCAATCCTGACTTTCAGTCTTTCTCTATATTCAGAACCTCTCGATACCCAATGAATCCGGATTTTCAGTCTTTCACAGTATTCAGAACCTATCGATACCCAAGCAATCCTGACTTTCAGTCTTTCTCTATATTCAGAACCTCTCGATACCCAATGAATCCGGATTTTCAGTCTTTCACAGTATTCAGAACCTATCGATACCCAAGCAATCCTGACTTTCAGTCTTTCTCTATATTCAGAACCTCTCGATACCCAATGAATCCGGATTTTCAGTCTTTCACAGTATTCAGAACCTATCGATACCCAAGCAATCCTGACTTTCAGTCTTTCTCTATATTCAGAACCTCTCGATACCCAATGAATCCGGATTTTCAGTCTTTCACAGTATTCAGAACCTATCGATACCCAAGCAATCCTGACTTTCAGTCTTTCTCTATATTCAGAACCTCTCGATACCCAATGAATCCGGATTTTCAGTCTTTCACAGTATTCAGAACCTATCGATACCCAAGCAATCCTGACTTTCAGTCTTTCTCTATATTCAGAACCTCTCGATACCCAATGAATCCCGATTTTCAGTCTTTCACTGTATTCAGAACCTATCGATACCCAAGCAATCCTGACTTTCAGTCTTTCTCTATATTCAGAACCTCTCGATACCCAATGAATCCGGATTTTCAGTCTTTCACAGTATTCAGAACCTATCGATACCCAAGCAATCCTGACTTTCAGTCTTTCTCTATATTCAGAACCTCTCGATACCCAATGAATCCGGATTTTCAGTCTTTCACAGTATTCAGAACCTATCGATACCCAAGCAATCCTGACTTTCAGTCTTTCTCTATATTCAGAACCTCTCGATACCCAATGAATCCGGATTTTCAGTCTTTCACAGTATTCAGAACCTATCGATACCCAAGCAATCCTGACTTTCAGTCTTTCTCTATATTCAGAACCTCTCGATACCCAATGAATCCCGATTTTCAGTCTTTCACTGTATTCAGAACCTATCGATACCCAAGCAATCCTGACTTTCAGTCTTTCTCTATATTCAGAACCTCTCGATACCCAATGAATCCGGATTTTCAGTCTTTCACAGTATTCAGAACCTATCGATACCCAAGCAATCCTGACTTTCAGTCTTTCTCTATATTCAGAACCTCTCGATACCCAATGAATCCGGATTTTCAGTCTTTCACAGTATTCAGAACCTATCGATACCCAAGCAATCCTGACTTTCAGTCTTTCTCTATATTCAGAACCTCTCGATACCCAATGAATCCGGATTTTCAGTCTTTCACAGTATTCAGAACCTATCGATACCCAAGCAATCCTGACTTTCAGTCTTTCTCTATATTCAGAACCTCTCGATACCCAATGAATCCGGATTTTCAGTCTTTCACAGTATTCAGAACCTATCGATACCCAAGCAATCCTGACTTTCAGTCTTTCTCTATATTCAGAACCTCTCGATACCCAATGAATCCGGATTTTCAGTCTTTCACAGTATTCAGAACCTATCGATACCCAAGCAATCCTGACTTTCAGTCTTTCTCTATATTCAGAACCTCTCGATACCCAATGAATCCGGATTTTCAGTCTTTCACAGTATTCAGAACCTATCGATACCCAAGCAATCCTGACTTTCAGTCTTTCTCTATATTCAGAACCTCTCGATACCCAATGAATCCGGATTTTCAGTCTTTCACAGTATTCAGAACCTATCGATACCCAAGCAATCCTGACTTTCAGTCTTTCTCTATATTCAGAACCTCTCGATACCCAATGAATCCGGATTTTCAGTCTTTCACAGTATTCAGAACCTATCGATACCCAAGCAATCCTGACTTTCAGTCTTTCTCTATATTCAGAACCTCTCGATACCCAATGAATCCGGATTTTCAGTCTTTCACAGTATTCAGAACCTATCGATACCCAAGCAATCCTGACTTTCAGTCTTTCTCTATATTCAGAACCTCTCGATACCCAATGAATCCCGATTTTCAGTCTTTCACTGTATTCAGAACCTATCGATACCCAAGCAATCCTGACTTTCAGTCTTTCTCTATATTCAGAACCTCTCGATACCCAATGAATCCGGATTTTCAGTCTTTCACAGTATTCAGAACCTATCGATACCCAAGCAATCCTGACTTTCAGTCTTTCTCTATATTCAGAACCTCTCGATACCCAATGAATCCGGATTTTCAGTCTTTCACAGTATTCAGAACCTATCGATACCCAAGCAATCCTGACTTTCAGTCTTTCTCTATATTCAGAACCTCTCGATACCCAATGAATCCGGATTTTCAGTCTTTCACAGTATTCAGAACCTATCGATACCCAAGCAATCCTGACTTTCAGTCTTTCTCTATATTCAGAACCTCTCGATACCCAATGAATCCGGATTTTCAGTCTTTCACAGTATTCAGAACCTATCGATACCCAAGCAATCCTGACTTTCAGTCTTTCTCTATATTCAGAACCTCTCGATACCCAATGAATCCGGATTTTCAGTCTTTCACAGTATTCAGAACCTATCGATACCCAAGCAATCCTGACTTTCAGTCTTTCTCTATATTCAGAACCTCTCGATACCCAATGAATCCGGATTTTCAGTCTTTCACAGTATTCAGAACCTATCGATACCCAAGCAATCCTGACTTTCAGTCTTTCTCTATATTCAGAACCTCTCGATACCCAATGAATCCGGATTTTCAGTCTTTCACAGTATTCAGAACCTATCGATACCCAAGCAATCCTGACTTTCAGTCTTTCTCTATATTCAGAACCTCTCGATACCCAATGAATCCGGATTTTCAGTCTTTCACTGTATTCAGAACCTCTCTATAGCCAAACAATCCGGACTTTCAGTCTTTAACTGTATTCAAAACCTATCGATAAAAAGCAATCCGAGCTTTCAGTCTTTCACTGTATTCGTATGCGACAAATAAACACAATGTATAACTTTCTTTACTGGATTAAGATAGACCGTTTTCACGCATCACGAACATCTTCACCGAGCTTTCATTGCAGACAAATGGCGAATCGGCGGAGCAGAGCAGGTAATTTAAGCAACTCTTTCAGACAACAGTTCCACGATTCGTTTCCTAGGCTGTTAATTAAAGTTGTCACTCAATGACAACCAATATTTTCCCCGTCTCCACCGTTTTGTCAACCTCTGACGTATGAAGAAAGTGTCAGGTTACTCATGATCGTCGTTCTTTTATTTGGAAATATGCCAGATATGGAAACGCGTTAAAGTACAACAGCGATTTGCAATCTGGAATCGCATTAGAGATAAGTCCGGGATCAACTGTGAGAACCTGAGCTTGATATATACTGACTCAAGTACTCCTGAGCCTGATCTGTTCATTGTAATATAGTGCCCGAATCCCCCGAACCGAAAATACAGAAGATAACCCGCATATAACTTACTAATACTAATTAAAAAAAAACCAGGCATAACAAAATTATCGGACTGCAACTGTTTCAAGGGCGTTTTAAGCTCTCTTCTTCAGGTCAGAAAAGGTGATTAATTCCCATTAGCAAGGGAAACGGCAATCACAGAGCCGTAGCCAGAGACGAAAGAGGGCCTGGAGTGAAATTCAAAGGGGGGGCTCAACAGTTTTGAAGGAGGGGCTCACCAAAAATACAGTTAATCAGTAGCATTTATTATCCATAATAGTTACTATTATATATTTCAATCCATGTAAATTATTAACATATAATTGTATATTTATATCTGTAAGCGCCGACGTAGTGGTCGAGTGGTCAAGGCGAGCGTTTCCACAGCAATCGCTCGACCGCCGCGTTGTGGGTTCGAGTCCCACTCAAGGCATGGATGTTTGTGTTGTGGGCGCAGTGTGTTCCGCCCCCCTTTGGTGCGCCTGGGGCAACGTCCTTGGATGGTTAAATGGTTCACGTTCTGGCCCCTGACAAAGGCGAATGATGATGAGTCAAGTACCTGGCCATTTGATTAAAAAGAAAAAAAATATATATATATATATATATATATATATATATATATATATATATCTGTAAGCTAAAAGCTGATTAAGAAAATCCATATAGCTACTATACATCAATATTAATACATAATAATTGCAATTAGTTTAATATAAGAATTAACTAGTAGCAAAGCTGTTAATTAATCGAAGAAAGTTTCAAGTTAATACAAATTAACGCTTAATATTAACTCTTAACTACTTATCAGTTGGTTTTGACTCTATGATGTATAACAGTGAATCCTGCAATAATACAAAAGTATCCAAATACTATTGTCTTAATTTTTACATATTTTTAAATTAAATATGTAAATAAATTGATCATCAGTATAACCACAAATTCAACTAAATTACATAATCTTTAAAACAAAGTAATTTATAAAAAAATATATATCATTAAGAAATTTTTTATGTAATATTTGGATGATATATTGGATGAAATTTCATATCACTGCAAAATATTTAGTATTTTTATCAGGGGAGATGAGTATATCTCTTAGGGATCTTAGCCCCCTTTGGCCCCTGCCTGGCTATGGTCCTGGGCAGTCGTCATTACCGCCCAAGCCGAAAGCAATCATACTATTGAAAATCCGGTCAGTTTGATGACAGGTCATCAATTGGATACTGTTCAAAAAATAAGGTGCTCATGGTCAGAAGACAGTGGACGACACACTGTTAAAAAAACATGTGTTTTACCCCCACTGTTTTGGTCAAAAATCAGTATTCAAGAAATGGTAAAAGAAAACATGGTCAAAAGGTAGTGTACTCTTAAAGCCCTCGAAACAGTTATAGTCACCAAATTTTCCTATGCCCGTTTTCTTCAACAAGTATTAGTCACCATGTTCACGCGGGGCCCGTTAAATATCTGGGTCCATAAGTCTTTCCGAGAGGTTGGTGGTAGGGGAAGGAGGGTTCGGCCCCCGTGGATGCTGTCCCCACTGTGGTCCTCTCTAAATTGGGTGGCACTTACAGGCCGTTCGAACAGATACCTTACACCTTCATGTAGGCCGGACGGTCTGGGTCAAAGAAGAAGTATATTAGTAAGTAATATATTCTTCTAATCAGCAGTGTATTTATTGTGATAACCTGCAAAATTGCTAATTTTCAAAATTTTCCATTTGTGAAATCAGATAAGTACATTGAAATACCAAACAAAAATTTTGTATAGCTTATTATTTGAGTAAAGAAACTTAAGAATAAAATAAACAAGAAAGATCAATCATGCATAAAGCATTGATTATGAAACACTTTCCAACTTCAATGCAATTTTATACAAACATCTCTCAAATGCGAAACATTCCTCGATAATATTTTTTAAATTATCACAATACTACATTAATTTATTATATTTGAAAACTTCATCGAAGAAAATGAACTCCATTCAAATGACGGCATTGAAATATAAATTGCCTGGTTTAAACATCTCTAAAATGCGATACATTCCTCGGTAATGTTTTTAAAATTATAATAACACTACAATAATTTATTATATTCGAAAACTTGATCGAAAACAAATGAACTTTATTCAAATTACGTCGAAATATAAATACGTAAATATTCAAATTACGTCGAAATATAAATCGCCTCTATATATAAGCAGCATTTCATTCATAATCATTTTTCCAATCGTTTAATTCATCACAATACTATAATATTTTTAATTTATTTTATTTAAAAAGTTGAAAAATTGTTATCTACCATATTTATTTTAAAATGTGAAACCTTTTTCATACATAAAAAAATTAAACCCTTAGAAAGATATTTATTATATAATATATCTCTTTTTTCTTTCTGGAGGATATAACGAAAGTCAGAATTCAATTGAATTTGTTTTGTTTTTCTGCCTATATTAAATAATTTTTATTTAAAAATCTACCTAATAGATTTTACTGAAATTCTTTTTATATATTTTATGGGATAATTTGAATATTTCCTAAAATTTTCAAAGCAATTTGTGAATTTTAAATGCGCTTAAAAAAAATGTTTGAAACATTAGGCCCCATAGGATTCAATGTCTTTTATTTTTTCAATCCGGGTTCAGTAAAAAACTAATTGGGTGATATTATTCATTTATATTCCCATAAGTCCCACAGACCGTCTGAAAAACATACTAAAATTTCATTTTGATAAAGCCATTTTTACGGCAGTTATCGTGCTAACGGACAGACAGGCAGACAAACAGACAGAATGAACAAAGTCATAAACACGTTCAACTGTGTTGTAAAGTGTTAATTAAAGTTAGAACAGAGCTCCCCTTTATACCTTAATTGTTTCAAGGAGTGATGTAGAGGCAGACAATCCTCTTAAGATACTTACCGAACACGTTCCTAATATTTGCTCAGTCTAATAGGTTAAGCAGGTAACCAGTCTAACGAATTAAGCAGGTAAACATCAATCTACAAGATTAAGCCGGTAACCAATTATAAACAACGCAACATTATACTGCTTAACACTGCCATAAAATAATTGTACCCATTCATCAAGTGCTTGACCTCAGGAGAAATTAATGACTTGTGGAATTACATTTAAGTAAATAAAGTAAAATATGAACATTTCGATTTTTTAAGTATTTATATAATTTCTGATCTTTTGAGTATTTTTCAAAATATGTCTATTGAAAAAGTTTGGAGTCTGAGTCCAAATTGTATTGAGTACCACACAGCACGATCCCGAAATTGCCTTGAGTACATACTACAGAGCCTAAATCTGATTCGGGCATGAGTTTACTACATCTCATCTCTAATTTAGATAAGTACATGTTGATTTTTTCTTTTTTCCCATTTTTCAACTGTACCCTTTAGTTTTACGATTCAGGAATTATCGCATGGGAGATGATTTTTTATTCTAATATTTTTATATCCATCTCTTTAGTAGCATCTTTTGATAAACGTCTATTTTTATATACGTTAAAATTTTTATATACGTATCTTTAGCTATGCCGGATTGGCAGAGTTCTGGAACCCAGTTCTAAGCTTTGTTGCTCATGCACACTAAAAATATGGGTAAAATAGCACCACACATAAAACTGGGTTTACTATCCCTAGAATGACACTTTTACACAAGTAAATTTCCAGTTGCACACTTAAAAAGGTAACTATATCTATATGAATGTATTATTTTACTCCTCCTTTTATATGAAAATTGCATGCAATAATGGGTATATTTTATTTTACGTTGAAAAGACCATTTTAAACAGGCCATTTTACTCACCTGTTTGCCTGCTTAAAAGGACCCTTTCAGAGGGACCAGTTTAAGCAGGTAAACAAATGTATAAAATGAGCATCTCATGTTACCTTTTTACCTGCTCAATGTCGTCTTTTCAGAGTAAAATATAAAATATACCCATTATTCTACTCAATTCTTATGTAAACAAATGAAATAATACATTCGTATAGATATGGGTACCTTTATAAGTGTCGAAAACCCAGACCACCGGACATACCCAAAGGTTTCAGCAGCAATTTGGGTCGCCGGGACCTTTATAAGTGTGTAACTGGAAATTTACCTGTTTAAAAGTGTCATTCTAGTGGAAGTAAACCCAGTTTTTGTGTGTTTTTACTCATTTTTTTTCTGTTTTAGTGTATGTGTGTGTGTGTGTGTGTGTGGGGGGGGGGGTATGTGGCGATCGAAAAAAGGCGCTCGCTCGTACAGCGGAGATAAACGTTGCTGTGTTTGCAATTGATTTTATTGCTCCGCTATAAAAGAGGCATGCATCTATAGTCTTCGACAAGCTTGGAAAAAAGCCCCAGATGCCGTTATCGTCAGTTTGTTTTATACAAACAACATTTTGCTTTGCATATCTTTATGTTTCTGAGTTATACTCTGTGAGTGAATGAATATTAAAATGTTCATAACTTTCATTTTGCAGTTTTGCCGTGATTAAATGTAAAATAACTTACACAAGCCAAGTTACACGCCAAAAGGTGCTATTAATAACGAAATAATTTAGTGCATTCAGAATTCTGACTAAAAATTCTTTTATGTTAACTGTATATTTATCCATTATTTCTAAGTTATTTTTTACTGTTCGTTTAAAATCTGACTAAACTGAGAAGCAAACAGCCTCATATAAAAGTAAAGGTTGTTAATTGTCTGTAGATGTGTATGTTAAATATTTTTTTTAATCGAACCGCGGGTTATTTAAAAAAAATGTAAATTTTTATAACATTTTGCCTCTTAGTGGAAATATTTTGATACTTTAGGTCATCAATCGGTTTTACTACCTGCGAAAATTAACTTTTACTTTATTTAAAGGAAATAATTAGCAACAACTAGTGGACAAACATTATTAATTGTTAAAGAAACCAATCCATTTCTACACCAAAACACCGAATCATTGTTTCAGAAATAAATGTAGAATGAATTATCGCCATATGCTGTTCATTTTCCAATTCAGTGGGTGTGAATTAACAAAAAACAGTAAATAAAAGCACCGACTTCTGACTCCGCTGTCAATATCTCTGCAATTAAACTATATGACGATTTCGAAATAATTTTTCATAATATATACAGGGTGTCCCAAAATCATTGACCTCGGCTTTTATTCCTTAAATATTCATCTTAGACATATATAATAAATTACAAAGTTGCGTAAAAATAGGTACATAATCTTACGAAATTGATTAAAATTTTTAAGGGAATTAAATTTGAAGAAATACAAAATTTAAATTTTTATTCGGCCCCCATATAAAAACATTTCCAGTGAATAAAACGTGTCCCATACACAAATAAAGTGATATACAAAATTTCAGCATTTTATCATAAAAAGTTCCAGAGATATGAAAAGACAAAAATGCTGGCTTAAACCACTATTCGATGTATCGACATGGGTTTTCAGAGGGGGAAAAATCATGTCGGCAGATCGCGTTTCAGGGGTCATACACAAATTATGAAAGAAAACAATGATTACATAAACAAATAATGATTTTGAGGTTGAGGTTGAGGTTGATTATGGCTTAATGGCACAAGATCCAAAGAGGATATGCTGCGCCAGACATATGGTACCGAGATACATAAAATAGTATTGAATGATTTTGATATTTATTGGTACAAAAGTATCTATACTGTGTAGAAATAATAACTTTACAAAAGTACAACAAAGATTATTCAAAATGTTTTCCATCCATGCCAAAGATCCATTAAAGATAAGAGGCAGATAATATTTGCCTATGATGCACTTCTGCGTTGCGTCATTTGTCCTCTTGTTGTTAACATTTACATTTTAATTTGTGATTAATCCCTCACCAACTTTTTTTAAACATATCTCTGGGACTTTTTATGACAAAATGCTGAACTTTTGTTCATCACCTTATTAGTGAATGGAGCACATTTTACTCATTGGAAATGTTTTTGTACGGGGGCCGTATAAAAATTTAAATTTTGTATTTCTCCAAATTTAATCCCTTGAAAATTTTTATCGATTTCATATAATTCTGTACCTTTTTTTACGCAACTTTGTAATTTATTATATATGTCTAAAATCAATATTTAAGGAATAAAAGCCGAGGTCAATGTTTTTGGGACACCCTGTATACTTTTTACTTATATGTATTGTAAATAAATAAAATATCGCTAATTGCATTTCTTACAGATGGACCTCCCATGTCGCATCGAAACTTCCCACCCTCCTTCTGGAACAGCAACTACACACCCATCACAAACAGTACAACTATGGGACCCAGTACACTGACTGGTCTGCCCCCAGACCTCACCTACACCGACCCGTATCACCATGGTACACTACTTCACCACCAAAACGACCCTTGGCACCATTATACTCTAACAGGACAGACGGGTCACTTTGGTCACCACAGTTCGTACCATCCCGGTATGTCTAGTGTACCAAGTGCGTCAAGGTTTACACCACAATACGGGTCACTGCTGCTGCAGCCTAGCGTTAGGTCTGCAGCCAGACTTGGATCAGCGGCGGCTTGTGCGAGCTTGGAGAAATCTGAGGCCTGGGGGTCTACAAGGTACCATGACCCGATTGGAATGGAAACCAACTACGGTGCTTATGGTACAATGACGCCTATGCCTGGTAAGACAACTTTTCATTGTACGTCTATTTGATATCTATTACTCTTTATTCTAGGAACGTTTATTTATTCATTTTATTCTAGGACTTTAACTTATTTTTTTTATTATATCATGCAATCATTTCAAATTTATTTGTATTTAATTTAATTATGCTACATTTAAGAGTCTTCACAATGTAATTGCAAACATTGATTTGTGAAAATTGTCAATAATAAAAGTCTTAACTTATAACTACAACTGTGCTTAACTTGTTTATTAATTCCCACTATTAAAAGTATCGAGTTGCAAGGTTAAATTGTAGTTTTGTAAACTCTTGAATGAACCTTTATGGCTAGAATCCTAATACAAAATGGATAAATTAAACTTCTATGGATAGCCTTTGTATGCAGCTTTGCAAGCGAAACTTTTTATGGCAAGATATAGCCATTTTTGGGTCTTACCTAAACACTCCAAAAATTCACTAAATCGAGCAATAAAATGTTGTTGGCAACACTATCTGCAGTAATTATTATTTCATGAACTGAGGAAATTAGATTTTTGACATTAAATCAAAGTCAAATTGAAAAATAACCCAATATTTAAACTTAAATCAATCAAACTTTTCTGCTGTTGCCTTGAGGAATTCAAAAGGTGATTAAAATAATCTTAACTAAACAAATTTACGATGTCATTCATATTCGTGGCTCTGCAAATGATAATGTAATCATGCATTTTTTTTTTCATTTATTGATTTAATTTTTAAAATATTTAAAATAAACGAAAAAGTTTTAGTTCTGATTTTTGTTTTCTTGTTTTTCACAGACAATTTTCCTCTGCTTTTAATTTTAGGTTTATTTATTCATTTAGATATCAATTAGTTCATATTATATTTTCAGATGTTCTTTTAAATAATCTGTGCAGTTTATATTAACAACTACATATAAAGCATATTATACTTATTTCGTCAGTCTCTAAACAGTTATTTCGAGTTATGTTTTATTTATGTTTGTAAGAATCAATGTATTTATAAAAAATTTAGATGCCATTTAAATATGGAACTTATGTAATAATAACACACGGAAAATATTTTGTTGATTTCAACGTACCTTGAGAAATGCTCTATTAATGACTGTTTTGTTTATTTTATTATTTTAAACATTAGTTAATTTCATTAATTTTAAGGATGTTATTTCAATTCAATCTGTAGAGCTTGTAAAGCTATCATATAAGCAGGGCTTCTTTTTTAAATTTCACAGACTCTAGTAATTCTGGTTATACATGCACGTACGAACTTTACGTACCCTGAGAAATACTCTATTAATGACTGTTTTGTTTATTTTTATTATTTTATTATTTTAAACATTAGTTAATTTCATTAATTTTAAGGATGTTATTTCAATTCAATCTGTAGAGCTTGTATAGCTATCATATAAGCAAAGCTTCTTTTTTTAATTTCACAGACTCTAGCAATACTGGTTATACAAGCATGTATGAGCTTTACGTACCCTGAGAAATACTCTATTAATAACTGTTTTGTTTATTTTAATTATTTTATTATTTTAAACATTAGTTAATTACATTAATTTTAAGGATGTTATTTCAATTCAATCTGTAGAGCTTGTATAGCTATCATATAAACAGAGCTTCTTTTTTTAATTTCACAGACTCTAGCAATACTGGTTGTACAAGCATGTATGAGAGCTTTACGTACCCTGAGAAATACTCTATTAATGACTGTTTTGTTTATTTTAATTATTTTATTATTTTAAACATTAGTTAATTACATTAATTTTAAGGATGTTATTTCAATTCAATCTGTAGAGCTTGTATAGCTATCATATAAGCAGAGCTTCTTTTTTTAATTTCACAGACTCTAGCAATACTGGTTATACAAGCATGTACGAGCTTTACAAGCTACAAAGTATTCAGAGGCCATACCGATGACACAGATTTATGTAGAGTATGTGAATTTTTTGTTAATTGGTGGTGGGTTCTGGTTGGTGGAAGATTTTAAGTGCATGTTGTTGAATGAGTGAAAAATTGACTATAATAATATTTTATTGCAGACATTTAAAAATATCGGAAAAACAAATTTTCTTAAATTTTACTATTCCAAAACTCATTGTTGATGTGTATTATGAAATGTGTCTTTTTATCAGAGACTACAAACAAATGTTCATTTAAGAGCTGTAATGGCATTGCAGAATGTTTTATATTGTACGCATACGACACATATGTGGCCTAAGAAGGAGGTTGAGTGGGAATGAAATTTGTTTATGCTGCAACTAGTCTCTTTCGGTAGCTAGATGCTGCTGCACATGTGTACCCGCACCGTTATTTGCAATTGAACATTTGCTGTGTGGTAGATGAATCCAGGCCTGTAATTGTGGTAGGCCAGTAATCGATACCTAAGGCCCCTAAATAAGGGCTGGACTCGTAGCCCATTGTATCCAAATACCGTGAAATTGAAACTACATGTAAGAATATTCAATTCTCTTAGAGCAAAAATCAGAATAAAATCGTAATCTATATTATGCAAAGAAATAATATAATTTTAAAGCTAAGTATAGCATAATTAGAAATGGAGATATGATCAAACAAGTGAAATCGATGTCCGTATATTTACGCAATTATAAAGCATTTTCTTTTCCCTCCACGTTAAATTAAAGAATCATTTACGATCAGTCCAATCGTGACAAATGTCTGTGAATATATATCTTATATCACGATCGCCTGTTAAGAAATACTACCTACCCTTATAAGAGGGTCTGAATTTATTCAAGAGCATTGTTTTGGTGTCACGTTAACAGTGTTCGAGAAGTTCCTGTGTACTCATAGATGTGAACTTGGCAGACGACAAAAATCTACTAGTTGCATACCGCTAGTAGTATAACCCCCCCCCCTCCCCCGTGAAAAAAACTACTAGTAGTATACCCGGTTTAAAATACTACATTAAATATTTAATTGAATTACCTTAAAAAGTTTAAGAATATCTATTCTAGCTATACAAAATTATCTTTGTGTGTAGATCAGAAGAATAAAACTTCCTGGTCCCATTTGTAAGCAAATTTATAAAAAAAAAATATGAAATTATATTAATATATGCCAAAATGAAAGCACTATAAATGTATTAGGAGGTAGGCCAGAACTACTTTATTCTGTTTCAACACTCGGAAAAACACAATATATGAGTTAAATACGATATACACAGTTAAGTCACATTATTATGAACACAAGCTAATAATTATTATGAACACCATCCCGAGTAACTGCCGTGTGCAGCACGGACAGCAACTAGACTGGCTATGAGTGACTTAATAGGATGCTAGAAGGTGTTCACTGGCATGTGGAACCATGCTAGCTGCAGTGCATCTGACAGCTGCTGGAGGGTGGCTGATACCTGGAGGAGAATCCATAGAGCAACCCGATCGAGTTGGTCCCACAAATGCTCAATTGGGTGTAAGTCTGGGCAATTAGGAGGCCTTCATCGTCTTCAAGTCTTCATAGTGCTCCTCCAATCACTCTTGGACAGTTCTTACTGTGTGGCACGTCGCATTGTCGTGCTGGAAGATCCCATCCGCCTCCGAGAAGACAATCAACATGTCTGGGTGTACGTGGTCTGCAAGGACGAATTCGGTTCATAGTGCCTTCCCAGGGTATAAGTGAACCCAGAGAATGCGAAAACATTCCCCAGACCATAACACTGCCCCCACCGCCTTCTGTTTTTCCAGAAATGGTTGATGAGTGTTTGTTCTCCGAATTTTATGCCTTAAACGCCAAAGTCCACCCGTTCGATGAAGCAGAAAACGTGACTCATCGGGGGAAGGCAATCTTTTACCAATCAGCAGAGGTCCAATTCCGATACCGCCATGCAAATGTAAGCCTTTTCTTCCGGTGCACTTTCGTTAGCATAGTTGCAGTAACCATCCGTCTGCTTCGGAGGCAGCAGGGTTCGCTGAACTGTCTTTGGAGACACACTTCCGGTAGCCCCCTGGTTTATTCGACCAGTGAGATGCTCCACTGTAACGCTGCGATCGGCTCTCACGAAGCTTCGAAGCCGCCGTTCACCTCTCGCATCAATGGCGCGTGGTGCTAAGTAGTTTTCACTTCTCTTATCCGCAGAAGTGCCATTTCTCCATTGACGACACACTTTAACCACAGCAGCACGCGAACAGTTCACAAACTGCGCTGTTTCGAAAGTACTGCAACCCTTGGCCCGAAACCCGATTTTCCCAAATCTGATAAATCGCTCCTTTTAGCCATGACAGCAACGAGTGATATGTTTACAGAATGCCTACACCACGCCTTGCAAGGTAGGTGTTTAAAAGGGGTGCCTAATCCGGGTTAACAACCAGACTTTAATCCCCTATCTAAAAAGAGAAGAAAAACGAAGGAAAGGGATTTTAATAAAGGGAGTTTACAAAAGTCAATAGGTTGCTCGGAGAATTTATGATCATCCGAGTCTTAAGAAAGAAATTTAGAAAAAAAAAAAAAAGGATTTAATTTGTTTTTACTAAAAATTTTTAAGTTTAAATTTAAAATTTAAAGGAGAATCCAGAAATAGGAGAAGAAAGGAATTTTGAACGTTTGGGTGCGCACAGAGATGCGCGGACCTTGCAAGGAAACGCAGAGATGCCAGCTGCCCAGAAGGGCGGGGGGGGGGGGGGGGGGGGAGAAGATGGTCGAATGCAGATAAATTATCCCAAATGCGAGGGTGTTAAATGTTCAGTGGAAAGACGTTTGAAGGATGGAAAACTGGATTATGATTGAAGCTATTCAATGCGTCGACGTTTAGGATTAAACGGGACGTCTTCACGGCGCCCGAGCAGGGCCCGAGGTCGCTTCCTGCATTTAGGAAGCCGAGGATCGTAATTAGACAGGTTTAACAGAATAGCGTTTCCAACCTTCGGGAGATCAAGATGAAAATGTAGCGCTAATTTCTTCACATGGGCCAAAAAGGTTTTAATTTTGAGATCTCTGTGGATGACGTCATTCCTAACATAAAGAGGAGCATTAACTATCATTCTAAGGGTAATGTTTTGCTGAGTTTGAAGTCTCTTTATGTTGAAGTCAGATGCGGTTCCCCAAATAGCAGAACCGTAAGTCATGATGGGCCTGATGTAGGCTTTGTAGAGTAATAATTTATTTTTCAGTGACAGACGGCTATTTCTAGCCAAAAAGGGGTAAAGCTGGGCTCTTGCCCCCTTAACTTTCTTGACAATGTCAAGAATGTGAGGGGTCCAAGTTAATTTAGAGTCTATAAGTACACCAAGGTACTTATAGCAGTTCGTCCAGGGAATCGGTTCATTATTCAGAATCAAATGGGGGGGGGGGGCAATGCTGGGATCGAAAGTACCGCCGACTTGGATGTATTAATTTTAATTCTCCACTTCAGAAACCAAGAATTTAGTAGATTTAGCTGATTTTGGAGCCTTTCGAGCACGATTTGTGTTCTTGGGTGTCGGGCAATCAGTGCAGTATCATCGGCATAAAGGCCAATAGCAACGTTAGATACCTTAGGAATGTCATTAATGTAAAGGTTGAACAGACGGGGCCCTAGAAGGGAACCCTGTGGTACACCAGAACAAATCTGCCTAGGAGAAGAGAGAATATTGGATACCCGCACAACAAAACTACGGTTGTGGAGGTAAGAATTTAGCATTTTAACGAGCTGAGGTGGAAATTTCAATTTAATTAGTTTATAAAGTAAGCCCGAGAACCATACCTTATCGAACGCCTTACTGACGTCCAGGAAAACGATGGAGGAGTGATATTTTCTGGCTCTAGCGTCTTGAATGAGCTCTACAACTCTGAGAAGCTGATGCTGTGTAGAATGTTTGGCTCTGAAGCCAAACTGCTCTGGAATAAGAATATTTCTCGAGTTGCAGTGCTCATCGAGTTACACCACGCCTTATATACCTAAGGCAGCCCACGACAAGTGCTTTCTTTCATTGGCTACTCGCTGTTGACGTCAAAAATAGGAGGTGGTCACAATAATGAGTTTGAAAAGTCTTTGTGGAAATAAAACAGATGTCGTAAGAAATTGAAAATGCCAATAATTTTCTCGCAATATTTAAACGCGAAGGCTCATTGATATAATCCAGTCAAAAATGCAATTCAGATAAAATTTGTATTTATATACATGTTTTATTATATAAATGTTAAAATATTTAGTAAATTGTCTATTGTGTAAATACATTGAATTTAATTCAGTTGCTAAGCAGCATATATTTTTCTTTAAATAAATTGGCTCTGAAATATCGTCTGCATAATGCTATCTCTGTGGGGAGTTCGTTTTTTATTAATAGCTCGAAGCATGCACTAAATTTTAAGTGGGGCTGTGTCAAGGTTATCCACATGATTTCATAAAATTTAGTGCAGCCGTTCTTCAGTGATGATGAAACAAACACACACATATCTTTAACTATATTTATATAAACATTTCAATTAAAATGACCGTAAGTTTTACAGCCATATTTTTAGAAGTATCCAAGCAAGTAACCATATAATAACAAGTTTTTACAAATAAATAATATTGCAATTATTTACATTTTCTTTCTGTAAGATATTACAATAATATATGTATAAAAAAAGGGAAATTATATTGATTTGTAAATACTCTAAAAAATCAATACAAATCTGAAATTAAAATATTTGTAAGTAGCAGTATAACAGTTGATAAAAAGTATCATACAAACGTATCAATTATTATTTATATTGTCTGTTACTAACAAAGTATTTTAATTTCAGATAACTTTAAACAGCAGTTTGGTCGAATGTTTATATTAATGAAAAGGCCTTCATCACCTGGTCTAGTCACATTATCACATAATTTCCTTCTTTGGTATGCAATAGTCAATATTATTAAAAACGAAAATAACAACTACGTTGATGTAGTTTTTAAATGTACTTTTTTAATGCAGCTACTGATGCCGGAACCCATTTAAAATATTTAAAATTTCAAAAAAAGTGTTTCGTTCGAAAAGTTTTTTTTTTAATGTAACTAACAATGCTGTTACGATGCCGAAACTTTCAAAAATTCAAGATATTTAATATTTCCAATATTTGTAAAAATAAAACCCGTCTAAAATCTCCTCATGCAAAAAAGAGTTAGGCTCATCATTTTTGGTTTGAACGGAAGACAGATAAATTCTCAAAAGCTTCTAGAATGCCGCTTTTCGAAAAAGTTGATAGTTTTTTTTATATATATATATACAGATTTTTGAGAACGGGTAAAAACCAGAACTGCAAATATTTTCGGATATTTCCATATTGGTCATATTAAAATTTCCTCCAAGAAAAACTTTTCTATGTATGCTCTTCAAAATATATCACCGTGAACTTTCTTTAGCTATGAAAAAGTGCAACTGTTTTCTCTTGTCACTTTATTTGGTATTTTTCACAATTAAATTAAGGATTCAATAGCTTTTATTTAAAAGTTGCGTAGCAGGTCCCTGGAATCATGGCTAAAAAGAAGTTCGCCAACATTTCCCCTGACCTTGGGATCCGACTAGTGGAAAGGGATGTACGAGTTCCAAAATACCATTTTTGAGTGACTTAGTCTGATTATCACTGGAGGGAGTAGGAAGTTTTATTACTGGTGAAAAATTGGAGCTGGGGTGTTTCTATTTTTTTAGTGCGAGGATACAATATTTACTCTTACTTTAACACATAAGAAAGGGTCCCCTCCCGGTCGCCTAAATATCTACACGCATCCTCGGATGAGTCGGGCGATCTGAAACTTCAACACAAGGAAATGGCGGCCATAATGGAAGGAGCCCCCCGGGGGAAAGAGATTGCACTTGTTACTCTTATTATGATTCTTGGGGAGATGGACCTTCAAAGAAGGAAGGGGGCGGTTCTCATTTTATGAATTTGCTTTTTCATCTATCTAAGCGACTCTTGCTCCGATTTTGATGCAGTTTTCATGTTGTATTTTCCACTCTGCAATAGAGCCACTCGGCCAGCTCACGCTGAATTTCTATTCACTTTTGTTATTTTCTTCATCTGATGCGTCAAAGTAGAACTTGCTAAAAAAAATGGCTCCTATATTTAGTGGCAATTAGAAGCGAGCTCTGCAGCTAATCAAGCCCGAAGCAAATCGAACTTTTCAGAGCTTTCTGTGGTGAAATTTGTCAAGTTCGGATCTTAATTAAACAATCGATTTAGGGCACCATTTTACACTAATCGAGTTATTTTTTTCAACAATTTACGAATTTTATCATTTGACGAAGTATACAAACTTTACCATTAGATCAAACATAATGTAAAAGTGAGTACATAAGACATATACAGCCAATCAAAATCAGTAGCGACCTTTATATTACCGGGTGAACAACAACAGACATTGTTGACAGGACTTCACGCCGCAACTTAAAAATTTATAATATAAAAATTCTTGTTACAGACTAAGCTCCTTTACTCTCTGAAACACGATGGCTTACGTTGAATGTCGCGAATTCCGAGTTTTCGACGGGAGAGCACGTTTCAAGCATCCCTGATCACGAATCAAACATTTTTGAAGTGATATCTGTGTGTATGTGTGTGTGTGTGTGTGTCAGTGAGTCTGTGGAGACGATAACTGACGAACGAATGGACAGATTCGAACGAAATTTGGTACAAATATCACAATCCGTAAACACTGAAAGCCTATTGTTTTTATACGCAATCGAATGTTCAGAACCCCCCTAAATTTTCGAGTGAAATTTTGTAAAAATCGTCAAAAAATCAAAACTTTTAATTCAGCAACGCAAATAGACATTTCTTGTGTAATTTTTCATTAGAAAACGATTGACAGTAATTTTAGAACGCTAACATGAACCGTTCTCGAGATATTGTACATTTTTGAAAAAAATTATCAAAAAGTCATATAAAATAAAAAAAAATATTTCCTATTGAGAAACATGTTCACTTTCATATGTAATACCATGCGATAAATTGGGTGACATCATTCTCGTGGATCTAGCTCATTCCATTCATGAAAAAAGATACTTTGAGTAATACTTTTGTATTTGATCGCCAATAGTCATTTATCTACTGTAAGAATAACTTATTTCTTCGTCCATAACGCTTGGCGAGATTTTGGCGACGATTTTGGCGGAATGTCTCCAACTTGGCGACTTTTTGAAATGTTGTCAAATTAACGAAAATCTCGCCAAATGGATAAAAATAACGCTAAATCAATGAAAATGACGACTAATTGCCGAAAATTCAATATCTTGGAAAGAATATAAGTATCTACAATAAGAAAAACCCCTATTTTTTTTACTGTAAAAGTAGTAAATTCATTACACTATATAAGGAAAGTCATGTGTTACTCACATCAGATTTTATTTTAGCTAGTTGACCAAACTAGGTTTTCTTAGGATATAAGAGCAATGAGGTTCAGTTTCGTATAAAGTTCTCCTAAGAAAACATTCTTCTCTTGACAGCATGGTCTTTTATGGACCTTGCATTAAAAAAATGTCCTTCCCTCCTTCACTTTCTGCAGGAGGATTTAGTGCCAAATATGACTAACTAAATTCGCGAAAATGCCAATTTTGTTAAAATCTCTGAAGCACCATATGTGGAGAAATTTTCCGAGAAAAGCTTTAATTGTAAAATTACATTGTAAAAGAAAATGTAAGACCCAAAACTAATATTTTCTTGCATTTGGAATTGTAAATTTCTGAGGCATGGAAAATTGAGAGAGATGTGTTAGATCCAAGAGAAATATTTACATTGTGTGTGTGTGTGTGTGACTTTCCTATTATATATAAAAATGAAAAGTAATTAAACAAATAAATGACAATTTTAATTGTAGATATTTTAATAGTAAAAAACACTTTGAGCGATCAACTACTTATTACGAAGTGATTAATTAATTCATTCATATTCGTTTAATATTGAACGATAATAGGAAATCTATATTAGTCGCAGTAACATATTAATTATTTTGTAACTGATATAATTTTCCAATTTTCAACAAAATTTTTGTAACTTCAAATTTTCAAAAATTTTATTTCAGTAGATTTTGCCTTTAAACTAATAAAAAAATTTAATAAATTTATCTAGGTTCCTTCTTTAAGGTTTGAACTTCTTGATGTGCTGGATTAGCCAGAACATATAAGAAGAGCGTCAATTAGTTTCTTCCCATCAAAGTTTCCAATGCTCCCAATATTCCCGGTTTATTCCCAAAAAATTCTCGGGTTTGTTCCCGCTACTCTAATATATATATATATATATATATATATATATATATATATATATATATATATATATATATATATATATATATATATATATATATATATATATATATATATATATATATATATATATATATATATATATATATATATATATGTGTGTATATATATATATTTTTTTTTTATTGCAATTCTACGTCTGAGACAGTGACTGAAACTGTGAATAGTATTATGCTTCCCGATGATTGGACAGGCGAACAAAATACTGGGGTGTCACAAAAAATATTTATTCATTTAATATCGAACGATAATAAGAAATCTATATTAATCGTAGAAACATATTAATAATTTTGTTACTAATATAATTTGTCTATTTTTGTAATTTCAACTTTTCAAAAATTTTATTTCAATAGACTTTAATACAAAAATTTAATAAATTTGTCTAAATGGAGATCCTTCTTTAGTGCGTAATGCGCTGAATTAGCCAGATCATGTATAAGAAGCTCGCCAATTAGTTTCTTCCCATCAAAGTTTCCAATGCTTCCAAAATTCCCGGTTTATTCCCCAAAATTCCCGAGTTTATTCCCGCTACTCAAAATTCCCGGGCTTTTTGCAACTCTACCTCTGAGACAGTGACTGAAGCTGTGAATAGTATTACGCTTCCCGTTGATAGAAGAGGCGAACAAGACACTGGGGTGGCACAAAAAAGAAACGGAAAAAAGCTCATTTTAAACCTCAAAAATGCCCGGAATCCCTGCCACAAAACACTATTCTCGTCTTCTCTCTCTGGCATCCCTCGTGCAACACTCTCCAGAACTGGGAAGAAGAGAAGATCTCAACTTGAAACAAGAATTAAATGAGCTGTGACACTTTGGCAAAATATTTCTTTGTCTTGCTCTCTGGGCTTGTGAGTTAACCAATCAGTTGTCATTCCACAAGAGCGTTCGGTATTCGATTTACGTCGGGTGGAACTTGAAGCGCTTTGTGTTAGCGTAATTTAGCTGAGAAGTATAGTGAACGGTTGGGAATTGAGTCTCTAGCACAATCGGGTGGAAAGAGGACGCATCAGATTGCTCGCATTACCGGCATTGTGACGATGTGATAAGCGCTGCAATGTGTTGAGAATAAGCGCTGATTGTCTCTGTAATTTGGAGAGAGCTTTATTTCAGAGTCTTTAAGCGAGACATTTTAGTGTTCTACGTATTGAACGTGTGAGCCCATCGGGTGATGAATAGAAAAATGCCAAGTAAATGTTGCTAACGCTCAATCTCATCATAGGCGAAAAAATCTGACACAGTTGCCAAATGGTTAGTACTGATTTTTAGAACAGATTGGGAAGAACAGTAATTTTTTAACTAATTAGGGAAAACACTGATTCAGTTGCTGAATTTTTAAACGCTGTGATTTAATTGATTAATATTGTCCATGCGATATGGCGGATTGGGACCAGCAAATTGGTCAGATCGACTCCATTATTTCTATTATATAAATCACAAATAAAAAATATCTGAAGTAGTTTGCGTACGCTGTTTTTATAAATCAGAAATTATTCATATATAAATAGGAAATTTAACATATATAGAGCTATTTTTTTTATAAATCGGAAATTATTCATATACAAATCGGAAATTTAACATACATAGAGCTATTTTTTTATAAATCAGAAATTATTCATATATATAGTTACTTTTTATAAATCAGAAATTATTCATATATAAATCTACTTTTTATAAATCGGAAATTAAATATATGTAGAGGTATTTTTATAAATCAGAAATTGTTCATATATAAACCTACTTTTTATAAATCGGAAATTAAACATATTTAGAGCTATTTTTAAGATATCAGACATTAAATAAACATGTTCACGCTATTACTTCATACATTCCTATTGCATTTTCTCCAGATTTACGTGTGCCATAATGAAGCAGATTTTACGGAATAAAAGTCTCCAAAATTGCAAATTGTTTAGTCAGTGATATTATGCTTCCTATAGAATTATCAAATTAGTCCAGACCGGCGTTTAAGTTATATATTATATATAAATAAGTAATTATAATTATCTGGAATTTATTTTTTCATTCATTCTAATTCCATATTGTTCACGTCCACTTCGCTTACACAACAAGTAGTCAAATTGTGCAGAATAGAAAGTCTCAATTGAAAATATGTTCAAGTATTATTTTTGCATTGGTGGTATATTACCTATAGGGAATATTTAGTTTTCTTTTACGTTTAATTATTAATATGCGATATTAATAATATGCTATAGTAACTGCTATAGTAAATGTTATCATACTGGAATTGATCATATTACCAGAATAATGAAAATACTGTGCTTACAATAGTTTTAATTCACAAGAAATTCATTTATAAATACTCTTAATGAATTTCTAATTCGTCGTAGTAACAATTTCTAATTGCATAGCGAAATGCGAATCGTTCCACTGCTAATATATATATATATATATATATATATATATATATATATATATATATTTCTCTCTTTTTCTTCTCTCTAACTCCTCTCTCTCTCTCTTTCTCTCTCTCTCATTCTCTCTCTCTCTTTCTCTCTCTCTTTCTCTCTCTCCACTCCCTCCCCTATCTCTCTCTTTTTCTACTCCCTCCCTCTTCTCGCCCCTTGTATCTCTTCTCGCTACTTCTCTCTCTTCTCTCGTTGTTTCTCTCCTCTCGTTACTTCTTTCTCTTTCCTCTTGCTTCTCTCTCTCTCTCCTCTCGTTGTTTCTCTCGCTCTTCTCACTTATTCTCTCTCTTTCCATCATTGCTTTTTTTCTGTCCCTTCCTCTTTTTTTCTCTCTGCTTCTTTCTCTCCTTCACTTTCTGATTTCCCCTCTATTTTGATTTTCTTTCTGCTAATTTCCCTCACTTCCTTTCTCCTAACGTCCCTTGCCTTCCTTCCATTGTTACATATACACGCGCACATAAACGAATATATATCCAATGTGTAGTGTAAGCCACGCATTCAGGAATTTTTAAAATATATATTTGTATTAAATTTCGAATTAGTTTTCTCTTCTTTCAAGACCGTCCGACTTGCCCAAAAGTGTAAGATAACTGTTTGGACGGCCGAGATAGGGCTACTCAATGTAGACCGAAAGCAAATCAATCAATCAATCCCCGTGACCCATTGGGTTTACAACCAGACTATGCCTCGCCACGGAATTCGAAATTCGACGACACTAAATAAAACCTAACTTTAAAAAATGTAAGATACTTTAAGTAAGTTGTCGATTATAGCAGTTAACAATCTTGCACCTGCCCACAGTACAAAATGCAATAACATACAAAGTATACATCTACTCATAAGTTTGGATCTATCAAAAAATATATACAGGGTGTCCAGTGTTACCGGTGCCCAATGACTATTTCCTCAACCGTTAGTCACAAAGATCCACTTCCAATTGCAAAAGTGTTTTAAATTTTAAAATCTATTATCTTAGAAATAGTTTAAATCAATAAATGCATTTCTGAAAGAATTACGAAATATAAATTTTTATACGGTCCACCGGTCCTACCAATTATATTTAGGAAAATCATCCTCATTCAATTTTAAGCAAAATAAAGAAAAAAACATCCTTTTAGGGGCTAAAATTTACCGACTTTTAGCTGTTTAAAATTGGAGCACTTTTGTGCTGAGAAATGGTCAATACGGTCCCTGATTGGCTAGTTGCCTGAAACGGCACATTTTTATGCGTGGAAAAGCGGCTTAAGTCATAAAGTTTAATGCTTCATAACTCGATGAATTTTGGTCGGAAAAGGAAGATTTTTTTTAATTTTACATGAAATTGTATGATGATGATTTTCCTAAATATAATTGATAGGACCGGGGCACCGTATAAAAATTTATATTTCGTATTTCTTTCAGAAATGTATTTATTGATTTAAACTGTTTCTGAGGTAATAGATTTTAAAATTTAAAACATTTTTGCAATTGGAAGTATATTTCTGTGACTAACGGTTGAGGAAATAGCCATTGGCCACTGATAGCACCGGACACCCTGTATATATATATATATATATATGTGTGTGTGTGTGTGTGTGTGTTAAATATTTTTAAATTGCATATATCTATACAAACTAATTTCTAAAGGTAAATACAGTTATATACATATTTTCAAAAACATGATTAAACTTAAACATCGCTTATTCTCAGAGCAACCTATATATATAATACACACAAGAACTTAAGATTACTCATATAAAAGAACTCTGAAGTGGACGACATCCACAGAGACCAAACCCTCCTCCCTCTGTCACCAACCTCTCGGAGGGGCGCGGTAGCCCATTGGTTAGCGCGCTGGAGTTGCACTCGGTAGGTCCGGGTTCGATTCCAGCCACTGCCAAAACTGCCGCCGTGTTCATGCGGAGTACGATCACGTTAAACATGTGGGTCCGAAAGTCCTTCCGAGAGGTTGGTGGTAGGGGAAGGAGGGTACGGTCCCTGTGGATGCCTTCCCCACTGGGTTCCGGTCTAAATTGGGTGGCACTTCCCGACCGTCCAAACAGTTACCTTACACCTTTCTGGTAGGTCGGACGGTCTGGGTTTCAACAACAACCAACCTCTCGATTCACAGATTTGATTCACAGATTTTGATTTGATTCACAGATTTGATGTGCCAGTACTCAGAGCAAAAACGAGGATAGTTTGGTTAGAGCCAGGGAATCGAACTCGTGTCCACCGTATGCAATTCCGTATCTTAACGACTGGGCTAAGTTCCAGTCCGTGTTGCCTCTATTCTTCTTGTTCGACACAGACCATCCAACCTACCCGAAGGTGTACGGTATCTGTTTGCACGACCGAGAAGTGCCACCCAATTTAGACCGGAACCCAGTGGAGACGGCATCCACAGGTTCCGTACCCTCCTTTCCCTACCACCAACATCTCAGAAGGATTTACGGACCCACATGTTTAACGTGTTAATAGCACGGCAATAAGTTTGAAAAAAGCCGGGTATCGAACTCAGGTCATCCGAGTGCAATCCCAGCTCGCTGGGATGTCGCATCTCTCGCCATTCCCCCCGAATTTCAAATTCGGAAAATTTTTAAAAAGCAATACTCTTTCAATTCTACATTATTAAACTGTAAAAATCGACTAATAAAATACCCTCAGCTCGTTGATTCTATCGACACCAGTCAGTTCTATCGACATCGACACCAGTTCGCCCATGTATATCAAAGCAGAAAATATCGTTTGATTTGGAAGTACTTTTATTCAGAAACAGTTTATAGACTATTTCAGAAGACACCCACATCCACAGACGGGCATATCTTCAAAAGTGTTCGAAATGGTTTCAGGAGGTCTTAAGGGTCAGCGTCAGTAAATCTTCTGCCTTATCAGCACTTTGTTAACTTTCGCAGAACACGTTTTTCGCCGAAATTCTGATCAAACTGTTGCGAAATATTTTCTGAAAAATAAAATGCAATGCATGGATTATATTAAAGCTAAATTTAATATTCAATAAAATATAGAACATATTTTTTATTGTATTCCAAAATATTTGTGGAGCTGCCATCTGTTGTCGTAATTTAATTCATACTAACTATTTTTATTTTTAATGAGCATTTTTAAATGTCTATTTCTTCTAATACGGTATTAAATACAGCAGAACGTATATAATAATGCCACAATCGAGAAAAGGTAATTGAACTTGGACTTGAAGACAAAGGAACTTGAAGACAAGACTGCAGTCCTCAGTGATGTACATTCAAATCCCCTTATCAAATTCATAGAATGAGAAATTATCTTTCCGTGATTGTGGCATTATTATATATGATCTGTTGTTGTATTTAATACTGTATTAGAAGGAATACACATTTAAAAATGCGCATTAAAAAATAAAAATAGTCGTTATGAATTAAATTACAACAGATGACAGCACCAAAAATATTTTGGATTAAAATAAGAAATATATTCTATATTTTATTGAGTATGAAATTTAGTTTTAATATAATCTAGGTATTGCATTTTATTTTTCAGAAATTATTTTGCAACTGTTTGAACAGAATTTTGGCGAAAAATTTGTTCTGTGGAAGTTAACAAAGCGCGGATAGGGCAGGATATTTACTGACGCTCACCCTTAAAACATGCTTATTCGTGAAAATCTGGAAAAAGAAAAATTTCAAGAAGCAATGTTTTTCTACATATTATGAAAATGTAATTATTAATCTTCTAAAGTATGTATATTGTAGATATTATTACAGCTCCTTTTACGACTTGATGAAAATTTTCTATAACAATGCTTTCCCGATTCCATACGTGTGGTCACTTAAAATGAAGTTTCAAATAAAAATTGTAAATTAAAAAATATATAAATTCAAATGAAGAAAAACGATTTTTCCACAATTCCAAATTTATCCCCATTCGGATAATAAATTATTATTCTTTCTTGTTATTTCCCCCAGTATTTATTTAACGCCTTACCCTTAACTTGAGGAACATTTTCCAATTTGTCTTCCTCCCAACGTCATTCCAGTCTCCTTAAGTTACATAGTTTTTCTAATTTGTGCAAGAGATAGATTTTTATCTTTCCCAAGAAATGACAGTTTCCTGATATTTCTTCTTGATTCTTTAAGATAAATTATCTGTAACTACCAGAAAAAATTCGAAAAGTTTGCTCATTTAATTAAACATTCACGCAGCTGATTTATAGTTAGATCCATTGTGAAGGTGCTTCTTGTGAAAAGTGTTAAATTGCAGTGACATCGTACAAATGTTTTCGTAATTGATTGCATATCTGTGCAAATAAGTTTGATCACAACGATCGCGTTGGAATTTCGGAATGTGAACTTTTAGGAATGCTTTTATTTGTGGCAAAATTTTTGCCATATTATTGTTTCTACTAAAAACTTTTTTGAATTAATTATTTCTGAAATAATTTTCCATTAAAAAACTATTTTAGTAGAACTATTTCTTGGGATCTGCTATAGATAAAACTTATCTGCTATAGAAAAGTCTTCACAGAGGTTAGAAATTTTGTGCAAGTATTCATGCTGCCATTGTAGGTATCGGATGCAGACAAGCGCATAATAAACACGACACCGGTCCATGGATGCTGTCGGATGGATTATCTGCAGTGGACGCACGATCTATTTCTAATAGAATTTTTCTTTGTTCAGAAATATGAATTTTAATATCTTGTCTCCCTTAATGCAAAGTATTAATTTTGCACTGTTTGTTACTTTAATCGAATAACAATGACACTGGTTAAGTAAATTTTCGTTCGTTACTAATTCCTCCGTGGTGAAGGGGCGCCTACACACCACGTCCACAAGACCCCCCAGGGTATCCCATGACGAAGAGGAGAAGATTTGCAACTTCACCTTTAAAAAGGCTCTCCGAAGGGCGGAAGTCTGACTTGGCCTCGGCATGACAACATCCATGCCCGCTGGCGGGATTCGAGCCCGCAACCCGGCAATCCAGCGATCAGACGGAGACGCATGCCCCTGACCGCTCGACCCCCGGATCGGCAAATAAATTTTAATCTCACCAAATGAAATATATTTTATCTAAATTCTCGATCTAATACTCCTTTGTTTAATAAGACTGAAACGCAAGCAGTTTACACACTAAGATGCTTCTGTCTTATAGCATGTTTCATTCAATAAGCAATCTTGATTGATGTGCCGCTGTAATAATACTCAAAAAATTCTATTACCGATTTGGCCTTGTCAACTAACAGTTCTCATCAGCAAACAGATTTTTCTAAATCGTTTGTCTGTAATAAAATTCCTAAACCGTAGTCTATTTTATTATTTAATCCTGGGTGATTCATGTTAACTTTTGCAGTTAGTTCTAACTTAAATATTAACTGCCATCCTACTGTCTATCGCAAACTGTTGGCCTGTAATAAAATTCCTAGCCTATAGTCTATTTTATTATTTAATCGCGGGTGTTTCATGTTAACTTTTGCAGTTAGTTCTAACTTAAATATTAACTGCCATCCTACTGTTTGTCGCTAACAGTTCTCATCAGCAAACAGATTTTTTTAAACTGTTTGCCTGTAATAAAATTCCTAAACGATAGTCTATTTTATTATTTAATCACGGGTGGTTCATGTTAACTTCTGCAGTTTGTTCTTTCTAAAATATTAACTGCCATCCTACTGTTTGTCGCTAACAGTTCTCATCAGCAATCTGTTTGTTTGCCTGTAATAAAATTCCTAAACCATAGTCTATTTTATTATTTAATCACGGGTGGTTCATATTAACTTCTGCAGTTAGTTCTAACTTAAATATTAACTGCGATCCTACTGTTTGTCGCTAACAGTTCTCATCAGCAGATTTTTTTAAACTGTTTGCTTGTAATAAAATTCCTAAACGATAGTCTATTTTATTATTTAATCGCGGGTGGTTCATGTTAACTTCTGCAGTTAGTTCTAATTTAGATATTAACTGCCATCCTACTGTTTGTTGCTAACAGTTCTCATCAGCAAACAGATTTTTTTAAACTGTTTGCCAGTAAACAAATTCCTAAAACATTGTCTATTTTATTATTTAATCACGGGTGGTTCATGTTAACTTCTGCAGTTAGTTCTAACTAAAATATTAACTGCCATCCTACTGTTTGTCCCTAACAGTTCTCATCAGCAAACATATTTTTTTAAACTGTTTGCCTGTAATAAAATTCCAAAACCATGGTGTATTTTATTATTTAATCACGGATAGTTCATGTTAACTTCTGCAGTTAGTTTTAACTTAAATATTAACTGCCATCCTACTGTTTGTCGCTAACAGTTTAATATTTAAATGTAAAAACAAAATTATGGGCAATACAATTTGGCTCAGACAACCAAAATATTTCTGTGTTTGCCTGTACGGGCAAGATAATATTTAACTTAACTATTTGACAAATAACTTACATAAAAAAAAGTGCAAATCTGGCTATTTGAAAAATAACTTACATTTAAAAAAAAAGTGTAAATCGGGTATGTAATTTGGGGGCCCCTTTGAATCTTTTGAAGGGAAGCATGTGCTTACCGTGCCTTTTCGGTAATCAGGCGCTGAATATGTCTCAGTACCAATAAACGTGTTTCAGGAACGTCATGCTGGTGATGAAAAATTGCTAAAACCTCAAAAACCACTAACTGTAATATAAACACAATCTCCCCTTGCACAGGGAACAGTCACTCTTCTAATATTAGATAAGCAAGTTCCGTAGCTCACTAATATTTCATTTCAGCATTTCTTAAGCTCCCTCCATTGCTAACATTTTATCGGCATGTTGCCAGATACCTATTATTTTTGACATAGAATAATCTCGTCCACAGATACAAAGAAATGAATGCTTTTGTGTGTGACAGGCTATGTAGCAATTCAGTGGTTCGTGGGTGACATTGTATGTAAGATTGTAACAATTGATACAGTCGTAAAAAAATTTAACTTAAAATTAGAGTTACAAAATAATTGACACTTGTTCAAAATGCATGAGAATAATAATGAAGAACAATCGTTATAGAAGCACCAGAATAATATATTTTTGTTTATCACTAGTTTACTAATGAAGATATTAATTCACTGGAATATGCGCTTTTATCTTATTTTGATATATAATTTTACCATGTGATTATACCAAGGAATTCACATATTTCAGTTATTAAGCTATTAAAAATTCAATCAAACTTTGTAAAGACCCCTGTTGCCCTAAACGGGAATCGAACCCTGGATCTCCGAACTGGCCAGCCGACGCTCTAACGTTGAGCTACTGGGACGAAATTGCAAGCTCTTATTATCGAAGTGGACCCTGCATTCTCCACCCTCTAATGTCAGAATGACGGACCACTGAGAATCTGACTGACCATCTCCTGCTATTTTTACCGCATGTTAGCTTCTTACTACTATTTTTACCTCATGTTAGCTTCCTACTACTATTTATACCTCATGTTAGCTTCCTACTACTATTTTTACCTCATGTTAGTTTCCTACTACTATTTTTACCTCATGTTAGCTTCCTACTACTATTTTTACCTCATGTTAGCTTCCTACTACTATTTTTACCTCATGTTAGCCTCCTACTACTATTTTTGCGTCATGTTAGCTTCCTACTACTATTTTTACCTCATGTTAGCTTCCTACTACTATTTTTACCTCATGTTAGTTTCCTACTACTATTTTTACCACGGTAAGTATCCTCCGTGGTAGTAATCCTCTCAATTTAAAATGGGTGCTCAATTTTACCACTGAATCCGTACTAGTCGTACCTATAATCCACTGAATCCGTACTAGTAGTACTAGGTGTCACTTTCAGACCTCCGACATCTTAGTACTAACCTACAGGGTTGATTTGTTCGGGCGTCATTGTAAAAACCCTTGTTACCCCAACCTGGAATCGAACCCTGAATCTCAGAAATGGCCAGCCAACGCTCTACCGTTGAGCTACTGGGACGAAATTTCAAGCTCGTATTGTCGAAGTGAAACCTGCAACCTCTCTTCAATACTTATATACCAGTGAATAAAAATTTCATTCAGTAAAAAGCATAATATTACATTTTTATACTATATAAAAAAAAATCCTCATGGTGTATAGCAAAAGGTATTATTTTAGTGAAAACTTTCTAATTTGATATTTTCTCATCCGTATGATTTCTCTTAATAATGTACGACATCCTGTAATCGTAACTTTGAAATTGCTGCCCTTAATCGTAAGCTGCTGGAAAAATTGCAAATTTGATATTGTTTACACCATAGTTAATATATTGCGTATTGGCAACATTAAGTTGTTCGGAATAATTGTAAAGTTAACTCTTCAGTGGGCGAATTGGGCGTCAAAGGATGAAAGTTAATATCCAATCAGTGGCGGCTAGTGACACTGCAGGAATGGACACTGCAGAAAGTTTAGCTGTGGGATTTCCCCTCCTCCTCGACAGCGAACATCATTAAAACACATCACGCTACTAGCACAAGTAATGTCAAATATTATCTAAAAATCGCCAAACGAGTCTGAAAAATTCGCCAAGTAATAATAATAAAAATCTGATGTGGGCAACGAATGACTTTCCTTATATAATGCAATCAATTTGCTATTTTTACAGTAAAAAAAGAGGTTTTTCTTATAGGAGATACATATTCTTTTCAAGATATTGAACTTTCGACAATTAGTCGTCATTTTCATTGATTTAGCGTCATTTTTATCCATTTGGCGAGATTTTCATTAATTTGGCAACATTTCAAAAAGACGCCAAGTTGGCGACATTCCGCCAAATTTGTCACCAAAATCTCGCCAAGCGTTATGGATGCAGAAATAAGTTATTCTTATAGCAGATAAATGACTATTGGCGTTCAAATACAAAAGTAATACTCATAGAATCTTTTCTCATGAATGGAACGAGCTAGATCCACGAGAATGATGTCACCCAATTTATCACATTATATTACATATGAAAAGTGAACATGTTTCTCAACAGTTAATATTTTTTTTTTAATTTATGGGATTTTTTGATTAATTTATTTGAAAAATGGGCAATATCTCGAGAACGGTTCATGCTAGCGTTCTAAAATTTATGGCAATCGTTTTCTAAGGAAAAATTACATAAGAGATGTCTATTTGCGTAACTTTTTAAAGGTTTTGATTTTTTTATGATTTTTTCAAAATTTTTCTCGAAAATTCAGGGGGTGTTCTGAACATTCGATTACGTTTAAAAACAATAAGCTTCCAGTATTCACGGATTGAGATTTTTGTACCAAATTTCATTCGAATCGCTCCATTCGTTCGTGAGATATCGTCTCCACAGTCTCATTGATACACACACACACACACACACACACACACACACACACACACACACATATTTTCACACACAGACATCACCTCAAAAATATTTGATTTGTGATCAGGGATGCTTGAAATGTGCTCTCCCGTCGACAACTCGAATTCGAATTTTCGACCCCGTCACAATACTTTCCTTATACATTATGTATATAAAGAAAGTAATAACCCATCCAGCCGATAATTTGAAGCAGCGCTTACCCAGTGTCACCTGCTTCACCTCACGAATCGTCAATGAGCCAATACGACGCAGAAGAGGTGGAAGTTTTGACCAATTAAATGTTTCATCAGACAGATGCCACTCATGTACATCGTTCATAAATACTTTACACCAAATGGGTGGTTTCCCTCTCTCTTTCCTTCTATGTCCCTGACTCAATCTAAACCTAACAGCTTTAGTAATTGACCAGAAGTTACAAATCAAGTTGCAATCCAATATTGGCTTTTTATTGGCTCCATATTGGACCAATATTAATAAGTGGACATTTTGACGGAATTGGCCCAATATTGGCTTAAAATATTGAGACAATTTTGGGACAATATTACACCAAATTATTATATTACACCATTTCCAATTTAACACCAATATTGGAGCAAAATTGTAATGAATGTATTAGCCAATATTTTAAGCCAATGTAACCCAATACTGAAATTACATTAGAAATATTTCCAATGTAATGCAAGATATATAATATTGGTCGGACCAATATTAAATACTACTAGAGGCAAGGCAGAACTGTGGAAACGGTATATCCAAACATTCTACTCTAACTCCAACTCCTCTCTTTTTCTATTCTGGCCAACTTCAACCCCGAATCCCTCTTTTTCTATGTTATCCGACTACTATTTTTACTTCCCTTACAATAATGTATACAATAATGTATAAGGAAAGTATTGTGACGGGGTCGAAAATTCGAATTCGAGTTTTCGACGGGAGAGCGCGTTTCAAATTTATCACAATAGTACATTAATTTATTATATTTGAAAACTTAAACCTTCAACAATAAAATGAACTTCATTCAAATGACGGCATTGAAATATAAATTGCCTGGTTTAAATATCTCTAAAATGCGATATATTCCACGGTAATATTTTTATCATAATACTACGATAATTTATTGTATTTGAAAACTTTATCGGAAACAACTGAAATTCATTCAAATGACGTCATAGAAAAAATGACACGCCTGGATCTCTCTATAAAAACAGGATTTCATTCATAACTTTCTCCCATTCATTTCGTTCATCACAATACTATAATAATTTATTTTTTTAAAAAATTAAGACCAAGGAGCTACCAGTAATTAAACTCTATGCTTAAAACTTCATCGAAAAAAATCGTCCTTCTCTTTGTAAAATCAATGAATATTTCATTCATATCAGCTATGCAGACTCCATGGGCTAAATAAATTTGTGTTAAAAAAATTCAGCAATTCTAATACAACTCATTCTACATATTTTGCTGTTTACATTTTACATAAGTGAAAAATAGGCTTCGTTGCAGAAATAATCAAATTTAGATGATCATTTAAACTCAAATATATTGTAATTGCGTTGTTTCAGTACGTAGATGCGCAGAATTTAAGCAAAAATAAAGTGGTTTTAGGACGGATACAGGCACTCAATATGAATTAATAAGAACTTTAAAAATCACGATTTTGAGACAAGATGGATGCCATATATCAGTGGTTCCCAAACTTTCCGGTCCGCGGACCCCCTCAGAGAAAAAAAATTTTCGCGGACCCCTTAAAACCATATTGCAAGGGCGTGTTTCTATTGGATATGTACAACAAGCATAATTTAGTGTGAACACTGATGCTGCTTTCTTGCAATTAGCTCAGTAATATTTGGTTTAATATCTGATAATTTCAGTCTTAAATCACTTAAATCACTTTCACCCAAACAATTTAATTCTGTTTGAAGATATAACCTATCAGTTTGAAATTAATTTCATTAATGTATTTAATTCAAAGTTATTTAGAAAAATAGTTCATCATTATTTTATTTAAAAAAATAAAATAGAAAAAAGAGTGGAGAAGAATAATGAATTTTATTTTTTTTTAAAGCTAACTATTTATTAGTTAAATATTGCGTGTTGTTAGCGGACCCCCTAAAACCTCGTCGCGGACCCCTAGGGGTCCGGGGACCCCAGTTTGGGAACCACTGCCATATATCATTTTGAAGTGGGTCATGTGATCTGTTCATATCATGGTCACGTGATCGCTTCATATAAGAGGTGTAATTACTATTTTAATTTTTAATTAAAAAACTACTGAATATATTCGGCTGAATTTTTTTTTATATCTTATGGAACAATTTGAATATCACCTAAAATTTTCAAAGCAATTTGTGAATTTTAAATCCGCTTAAAAAATGTTTGAAAAATTAGGTCCCATAGGGCTCAATGTATTTCATTTTTTCAACCCGGGTTCAATCTAAAACTAATTGGGTGATATTATTCATTTATATTCCCATAGGTCCTACAGACCGTCTGAACAATATAATAAAATTTCATTTTGATTAAGTCATTTTTACGGCAGTTATCATGCTAACGGACAGACAGACAGACAGACAGACAGAATGAACATAGTCGTAAACACTTTGAACTTTGTTGTAAAGTGTTAATAAAAAATTATTTAATTTTAGATATTCATAACTTTTGATTCATCAAAATATGCTCCTGTGTTAATAATCTCCATTGCATTACAATATAAATTTTCATAAGAATAGTTTTTAAATTGTTGGTGGAGGGGGGGAGTAAAAATTCCGTTTTATTTCTATTTATTATCTAAACAATTATTTAAAAATTTAAATATTTCAAAATGAATGTATTTTTAAATAATTCTATCTTGGACTCAGCTCCGATTCCGATGCCCTAGTCCTGGCGTAAAGACTGTTTAACATTCATAGATTCCAACAACAGAAAACGGAACACCACACTTTAAACAAAATATTTGAGTTCTCTAGCCAGAAAAGAAAACACAGAAATTCTCTAGATGTTTATAAATTTCCTTAAATCCTCATAGTATTTCAAAACACGCAACAAACACCTCCAAATCTCATTGCAACTTCTAACTTTATATTCCTCTCCTATTCGTACTCTTACAAACCAATTTCATCCACGTCCATTCTGTCTCCCTTTCGCCTCCCATCCATTCGAAAAGGGGACGGCCGGAACGCAATATCATCTAACCTCCCCCGCCACGTTCCAGGCCCACCCCCCTTTAATTCAATTTTCCAGTTCCGCTGGCCTCCATACTGATCCGCTTCGGCCATTGGTGGATCGAGGCGGAGAGGAATTCACATTCCGGCTCCGCTCTGTTATTGATCCGCATTCCGCATTTTTCTCTGACTTCCCGCTTACGCCATCCCCCCCACGCCCCCCCCCCCCTCACCGTCTTCCTAAGTTTGGAATAATGTTCAATTTATTCATTCACTGAGGACATTCGTACGTTGAATGAAGGGTTTTCATTTTCCATTCAATGTGCCTGCGATATATGTGTTGGAACAGCACACAATAATCGAAAATTTCCTCACATTAAATTCTAAAATTATATAATCCACCGAGAAATTGAAATAGCACAATTTTTCTTAATTAGGTGGCGATAATATAGACTCGAAGATAATATCAGAAATACCGTTTGCTGTTTTTAATTCGTCAGACGATATTTACAGACCTATTTCCCTATCCATCGAAGAGCATGGAGTAACCCCCAGAGTGAAACATTTCTTATTTTAAAGCAATATTTCTGTAGGTGTTCTTATGAGAATGTCATAGAAGACTTTCAGAATAAAAACCTACTCTGTAAAATCCCTAAAAAACGCTTTTCTTATTCCAGCAGTCCCATGTTCAAGTCTTGGTGCAATGCTTTTGGCAATCAATGCAGTTTTAATGCGCTCCCTCTTCTTGGAGGATGCCTATTAATCGGAGAACATGGTGTAACCCCAAAGTGAAATAATTTTTATTTTAAAGTAATATTTCCATATGTATTCTTATGAGAGTGTCATAGAAGACTTTCAAAATAAAAACCTACGCTGTAAAATCCCTGAAAAACGAGGTTTTTCTTGTTCTAGCAACCACATGTTCATGCCTTGATGCAAAGCTGTTGGCAATCAATTCAGCTTTAATGCCATCTCTCTTCATGGAGGATCGCCCTGTATGTATTTTAACTGATTCTATGGCCTCTCTTCAGTATCTTTGCCAACACAGACCAGGCAACTCTTACTTAGAATTGAATAAATTAGGCATCCTCTTGTTAAATTAAAGGACAGAGATATTACATTGCAGTGGGTTCTCGCACACTGAGGTGTGCACTGTGATGAAATCGCAGATAGTTCGGCTAAATTGTCATCCACAATAGAAGCAGTCGCATTGCCGAAAGTCACCCTCTCTATAGGTGTTCCAGTAAGATCAAAAGAGAGGTTTGTGTGTGATTCTTGGAATAAAACTTGAATTAATCGTCAACTTTTTCGTTTCCAAAAGGATCCAAAAGATCTTAATTATTTTAGAAAGATCCCTAGAATAGTTGCCACTTTTGCTGCTGAGGCTAGGATAGGTCACATAGTCACCAAGACCTACTTGAGTGGATTTCATTTAGCTGGCTCCAACAAGTGCCTTGTTTGCTCTGTGAATGAGGAGACACTACGGAACAAACACATCTTATTCTGCACTAGAGAGAACTTTTTCAGAACTGTTGTAACAAAAATTTATGTTCCTCTGTCTATGTTATCTGTCTTGTCTAATGTGCATTTCATGTGTATAGCCCTTTTAATCTATAGAAGACATCGTGAAATCAGTCGCCAATGTGCCGGAATAACATATCAAGTTGTATTGCAAAATTCCTAACAATTAAACAGTTACAAGATTAGTTAAACGCTTTTTGAGAAACAAGATCTGTGCTGACAAAGGCTGATCAGGCAGGTTTTCCATTCTGAATCAGGTTATATTATCCGAAATAAAAGCTGCTTCGTTAACTCTTCGATGTTTTCTCCTGGCACTTTTCAATGATACTTTCATAAGATTGACTAGAGAAATATTGTTCTAGAAAAAATCATTTCACTTCGAGAAATCGTCATATTCTTTCGTAGATACAAACGTATTAAAAACAGCAGACGATATTTCTGATATATTTTTAGTGTATATTAGTGCCACCAAACTGAAAAATATTCTAGTACTAATAGTATACCCGTTCTTCGTACGGTATCTTATATAAAGAAACTTAAAATTCATAAATATGTGCAAATTCCTATAATATTCTAAATGACATTATTATTCAAAGCATTCTATTAAAATATTTACTTTAATTCTCGTGAAAATAAGTATAAGAATCTTTGTTCTCGCTATACAAGACTATCTTCATAAGTACATCTGAAGAACAAAACATCCTGGTCCTGTTTAAAAGCAAATTTACAAAAACATTAAAATATTTCTTTTGAAATATTTAATTTAATTCTCTTATTAAGAAGTATAAGAATCTCTGTTCTTGCTATATTAATTATCTTCACGTACAAATCTAAAGAATAAAGCATCATGATCCCGCTGTAAACAAATTTATAAAAAGTATGAAATTGGATCAATATATGCCAAAATGAAAGCATTAAAATGGTATTAGAAGATATATAAATACTACTTTTATTCTGTTTTAACAAAGGGCTAAACACAATGGGTTTGATAAATCTTTGTCAAAATCAAACAGATGACGTAAGAAATTGAAAATACCAACAATAATTTTCCCGTAATCTAAATCCGAAGACCTTAATTTATACAATTCAATCAAAAATGCAATTCCGATAAACATTTATTTTTATATACATTTTTTATATTATTTAAATCGGAAAAGATTTAATAAAATTGTCTTCTGTATAAACACATTGGATTTAACTAAGTTGCTAAACAATAAAATATATTTTTCTTAAAAGAAAAACATCATTATGTAGCAATAAAAATATCGTCTGCATAATGCTATCTCTATGGGAGGTTCATTTTTAACACTTTACCACATAGTCGAAAAGTATTTATGACTTAGTTTATTCTGTCTGTCTGTCTGTCGGTATGTATGTATGTATGTATGTCTGCCCGTTCACACGATAACTGACGTAAAAATTACTTTATAAAAATGACATTTTAGTATGTTCAGGCGGACTGTGGTACCTATGGTAATATAAATGAATAATATCACCCAATTAGTTTTGTATCGAACCCGGGTTGAAAAAATGAAATACATTGAACTCTATGAAAGCTAATTTTTAAAACATTTTTTAAGCGAATTTAAAATTCACAAATTGCTTCGAAAATTTTAGGAAATATTCAAATAATCCCATAAAAAATATAAAAAAAATTTCAACAAAATATATTCGGTATTTTTTTTTAAATAATAATGACACCCATATCGTATGAAGAGATCACGTTACTCACTTCAAAATAAAATATGGCATCCATTTTGTGTCAAAATCGTGATTTTTAAAGTTCTTTTTAATTTATATTTAGTGTTGTATTCGTTCTAAAACCGCTTTATTTTTTCTTAATTTCTGTGCAACTATATTTTGAAGCAGAGCAATTACAATACATTTGAGTTTAAATGATTAATGCTATCCATCTTGTGTCAAAATCATAACTTTTAAAGTTTTTTTTTAATTTATATTTAGTGCTATATCCGTCCTATAACCGCTTTATTTTTGCTTGATTTCTGTGCATCTATGTTCTGAAACAACGCAATTACAATATATTTGAGTTCAAATGATCATCAAACTTTGATTATTTCTACAACGGAGCCTAATTTTCACTTATGGGGAATGTAAACACATCAAGCTGTAAGATGAGTTGCATAAGAATTGCTGAATTTCTTTAACGCAAATTTATTTAGCTCTGGAGTCTGCAATATAGTTGATATGAGTAAAACATTCATTGATTTTACATAGAGAAGCAGACGATCTTAAAGCAGACTTTTCCGGTGAAGTTTTGTGCATAGAATTAAATTACTTTTACCTCCATCGTTTTAAGTTTTAGAAATAAATTATTGTAGTATTGTGATGAATGAAAGGAATAGAATAAAAATGTATGAATGAAATATTTACTGCTATTTCATAGAGAACCAGGCGATTTGTATTTCAATGACTTCATTTGATTAAAGTTCGTTTTAAGTTTCCAAATATAACAAATTATTGTAGTATTGTGATAATTTTAAAAATATTACCGCTGAATGTATCGCATTTTAGAGATGTTTAAATAAAATTGTATTGCAGTTGGATGGCGTTTAATAATCAATGCTTTATGCATGATTGATCTTTCTTGTTTATTAATATCTCGATAACCCCTGGTTCCAGAAATTCGAAACATGAACTAAATTTTAAGTGGGGCTGTGTCTTGACTACCCACAAAATCTTATGAAATTCGGTGCAGCCGTCCTCCAGTCATGAGACAAGCGCTCAGACAGATTTTCAATTTTATTTATAAAGATTAATTTTCTTACCCTTCAGGATCTAATTGAGAGTTTTAATCACGGTAGTTAACAAATGTCTTGTCCATGTGGATACAAACTATTTATAAAAGGCTGATAAGCCTTGTAGCTTTTGAACCGTTTATACTAGATCACATTGAAAAGTATTTTGAATAGTAAGAAAAATTTGTCAAACATATTTTAAAAAATCTGATGTGGGCAACACATGACTTTCCTTATATAATGCAATGAATTTACTTCTTTTACAGTAAAAAAAATAGGTTTTCCTTGTAGTAGATACTTTTATTCTTTCCAAGATATTGAATTTTCAACAATTAGTCGTCATTTTCATTGATTTAGCGTCATTTTAATCCATTTGGTGAGACTTTCGTTAATTTGACAACATTTCAAAAAGTCGCCTAGTTGGCGACATTCCACCAAATTCGTCGCCAAAATCTCGCCAAGATTTACTGACGGAGAAATAAGTTATTCTTATAGCAGACAAATGACTATTGACGTTCAAATGCAAAAGTATTACTCGAAATATCTTTGCTCATGAATGGAACTAGCTAGATCCACAAGAATGATGTCAACAAATTTATCGCATGGTATTACATATGAAAAGTCAACATGTTTCTCAATAGGAAATATATTTTTTTTATTTTATATGACATTTTGATAATTTTTTTGAAAAATGTGCAATATCTCGAGAATATCTCGAGAACGGTTCTCGAGAACGGTGCAAATATCTCGAGAACGGTTCGTGTTAATGTTCTAAAATTTATGTTAATCGTTTTGTAATGAAAAATTACATAAGAAATGTCTATTTGCATAATTTTATTAGCGGTTTTGATTTTTTGACGATTTTTTCAAAATTTCACTCAAAAATTTAGTTGGGTTCTGAATATTCGATTACGTTTAAAAACAATAGGCTTTCAGTGTTTACAGATTGTGATTTTTGTTCGAATCGGCCTATTCGTTCGTCAGTTATCGTCTCCACAGACTCACTGCAACACACACACACACACACACACACATACTTTCACACACACACACACATATTTTCACACACACACACACACACAGACATCACTTCAAAAATGTTTGATTCGTGATCAGGGATGCTTGAAACGTGCTCTCCCGTCGAAAACTCGAATTCGAATTTTCGACCCCGAATTTTCACAATACTTTCCTTATATATATAAGAAAAGTAAAAATGTGAAAAATATTTGCCTAAAATTACGAAATCTAACTTTTCATACGGTCATTTTAGAGCAAAATGTCCAATTGCCCAAAAAATGTTCATAAATTATCAGGAAATAATTAGCTAATTTGACATTTGTACCTATAAAATAAAATAAGCCCATATGGGGGGGATTCCTGACTCTCAAAAAACTATGTTTTATACCAAGAATCGAAAGAATTTTAGGACCATCCCCAAAATAAAAATTGAGCGTACTTTGTTACTTGTCTTTGCTTAAAACTTTGTCTTTGTTTAATTCATATACAGTCCCTAAAAATTTGTCTTGTAAATATCACCCCAAGTTTTTGACATTAACTTCTCAATTTTTGTTTTGATAAAGGTCAGGTTTTAAGCAAAGTTTTTAATTAATCAAACTTTCTTCACTAAGGGCTTCATAAAAAGTTATTTTCTGCATTTTATGCTAATACATCATGTAGTTTTTAAAATGCTTTAATTCTTCTTACGATGCAAAACAATTTTCCAATTGGATATACGTGTTCAGTCCTGACAATTCAAACTGATCATACTTTAAATCATCACTTATACTTCTTTTAAATCCATGGATGCTAATTGAATTAAAAAATAAATAAACCTTCCCCCACTGAGGCGAATTCTTTGAAGGAACACCATAAATATATATTTGATCTTTAAAGGCGTTTTATAATACCATCTGCTTCTATTAGTTGCTCTTAAAATTTTATTATATGTAACATCCTTCCTGCTATAGTCCATCTAAAACCCTCATTTTCGAGATCCTGGATGTACCAATGTTGTAACTAGAATTTCAGACACAAATATCGAAATAAACTGTTCAATTAGAAACTAAAAAGTGTGTAAAGATTTTCATAGATTGTGAAGATATAATGCATAGTGACGAAGATAATAAAAGAAATGCATATGCATCCAAGTCTCTTTATCAAGTTCTGAGATCTGTTTTCGGTGGTACATTCTGTAAAGAAATAATTGCTGTACGCTGATAACATCTTGTCTGCAAACTGTAAAAGATTTATGCCGCAGGTGATTGCATACTTTAGTAATGAAACAATTTGCAATTTGTTTCGTATTTCAGGGGTGAAACAATTTGCAATTTATTTCAAACTTCAAGGGGAAACCATTTGCAATATATTTTATCATCAAGACACGTTGTTTTAACTCATGCCACTTTTTCTGCACATTAGACGGCGTTGTATATAGTAAAGAATTATTTATTGATGTCATTCATTTTATATCCTTGTTTCTAGCTTCTAACCCTGGCAGTTAAGCGTTGGGAATGAAAGGGAGAATCTCTTTAGAAAATATTTTGGTTCAGAAAGCTTTTTGCGTTTCCCAACAGAAAGAGGAACTTTCCCTTAATAATGTTGAAATGTCGAGAAAACTTTTTGAAAGGGTGCACCAAGCAAGTTTTTAATGTCTATGTCTTTGTGAATTGGATTTAACTGAGAAATCTATCGAAATAGTTTTGCAAGTCCCAAAAGTTTGAGAAAAGTCTGTGAGTATGCTAATTTAAGCTGTAAGACTTTTAGGAAAGCTTTTAGATCGCATTTATGTTCGTTATCATGAACATCATGAACACATAAACATTTTGACACATCACATCATGAACACATGAACATTTTAACACATCACATCATGAACATTTTAACCCTCACAGTTAAGTTTTGGGAATGAAAGGGAGAATCTCTGTAGAAAATATTTTGATTAAGAAAAAGCTTTTTCTGTTTCCCAACAGAAAAAGGAACTTTCCCTTAATAATGTAGAACTGTCGAGAAAACTTTTTGAAAGTGTAAACCAAGTCAGTTTTTAATGTCTATGTCTTTGTGAATTGGATTTAACTGAGAAATCTATCGAAATAGTTTTGCAAGTCCCAAAAGTTTGTGAAAAGTCTGTGAGTATGCTAATTTAAGCTGTAAGTCTTTTAGGAAAGCTTTTAGATCGTGTTTATGTTCGCTATCATGAACATCACGAACACATAAACATTTTGACACATCACATCATGAACACATGAACATTTTAACACATCACATCATGAACATTTTAACCCTCACAGTTAAGTTTTGGGAATGAAAGGGAGAATCTCTGTAGAAAATATTTTGATTCAGAAAAAGCTTCTTCCGTTTCCCAACAGAAAAAGGAACTTTCCCTTAATAATATAGAAATGTCGAGAAAACGTTTTGAAAGTGTACACCAAGCAAGTTTTTAATGTCTATGTCTTTGTGAATTGGATTTAACTGAGAAATCTATCGAAATAGTTTTGCAAGTCCCAAAAGTTTGTGAAAAGTCTGTGATTACGCTAATTTAAAATGTAAGACTTTTAGGAAAGCTTTTAGATCGCATTTATGTTCGTTATCATGAACATCATGAACACATAAACATTTTGACACATCACATCATGAACACATGAACATTTTAACACATCACATCATGAACATTTTAACCCTCACAGTTAAGTTTTGGGAATGAAAGGGAGAATCTCTGTAGAAAATATTTTGATTAAGAAAAAGCTTTTTCTGTTTCCCAACAGAAAAAGGAACTTTCCCTTAATAATGTAGAACTGTCGAGAAAACTTTTTGAAAGTGTAAACCAAGTCAGTTTTTAATGTCTGTGTCTTTGTGAATTGGGTTTAACTGAGAAATCTATCGAAATAGTTTTGCAAGTCCCAAAAGTTTGAGAAAAGTCTGTGAGTATGCTAATTTAAGCTGTAAGACTTTTAGGAAAGCTTTTAGATCGTATTTATGTTCGCTATCATGAACATCATGAACACATGAACATTTTGACACATCACATCAGAAACATTTTGACCCTCACAGTTAAGTGTTGGGAGTAAAAGGGAGAATCTCTGTAGTAAATATTTTGGTTCAGAAAGCTTTTTCGTTTCCCAACAGAAAGAGGAACTTTCCCTTTAATAATGTAGATAACGCTCCCAGAATTGGTCTACAGATTTGACATGAAATCAGGTGCCATTATAGTACTCCACCGAAATGTCGAGAAAACTTTTTGAAAGTGTCTACGTTTTGTAAACCAAGTCAGTTTTTAATGTCTGTTTATTTGTGAATTGGGCTTAACTCAGAAAATCAATCGAAATAGTTTTGCAAGTCCCAAAAGTTTGTTGTTGTTGTTGAGACCCAGACCATCCGACTTACCAGAAAGGTGTAAGGTAACTGTTTGGACGGCCGGGAAGAGCCACCCAATTTAGACCGGAACCCAGTGGGTGTCCCAAAAGTTTGTGAAAAGTCTGTGACTATGCTAATTTAAGCTGTAAAACTTTTACGAAAGCTTTTCCATCGTATTTACGTTCATTATCAACAACATCTTGAACATTTTGTAAGTTCAGAAAATGGAATGTTCAAATTTTATAAAAATAAAAATCGAAGGTATTTGTTTTCTTGCTGAAACATTGAAGGTTCCACGCTGAATGTTCCAGTAGATGAGCGAAAACATATTTCTCTACGCAAGCTAACTGTCTAAAACCTTTATGAAAATATTTTACTTCCTAAATTATCTAGTTTTGTTACACATGCATGAAAGAATATTTTGGACTGTTTGAAAATGTCTACAGAAAACAAACCCCCACAAAGATATTTTTCACGCAAAACCGTTTCATCTCCATTCGACAGGAGATGCTGCCGATTTTTGAAAAATATTTTTGTATTTTATAATATTTTTCTTCTTCTTTAAACAGTTTCTATATAGTATCCTTTTCTTTCCAGGTCTCGACGGGCAGCCGCAAGACAGCAAAGACCTTTACTGGTTCTGAGCAATCAAAAGTGATATTTTCTTCTTCTTCTTCTTCTTCTTTCAACACAAAGGGATGTGTCGTAACCCCCTACAGTGATAAATGAACTATGTCAGCCGTCGGCACGGAGATGGGCGTAACGTGGGCACAGCTGAATTCTAAAAAAATTGTATGTGAACGCAAAGCTTTTGAAATACGAAATTTCGAAAAATTGATACGAATTGTATGTTATATACAGTAAGTTATATATACTCCTGAAATTCGTGAGTAATAAAGTGAGTCTGAATATTTTAATCATAACCCGAATGAGCTCTGCTATAGCTTGTTCCAATTCGTGTATAACGCAAATACAATCCTTCAGGAACATTCAGTCAGCTACAAGTTGAAGTTTATCAAAATATTACTTTTCCTCTATCTCCATAAATAATCTCAAATTGCTTGAGTTTCATAATCCTAATCCGTTTTGGATCTGCTATAGCTTATTCCAAATTCGAGTAAAGCAAGTATCCTCCGCAAACGAAATCACTCGTAGTCATTTGGAAGATAGATATTATCATAAGATAAATTTTACTCTTATCTCAATAATTTCAAATTGTTCGATTGTCATAATCATAACCCGCTTTAGCTCTGCTATACCTAGTTCCAAATTGAGTATAAAGCAAGCATGATCTGAGGGACTGAATCACTCCCTAATGAATTATGGTCCTAACTATAATTCGCTTTAGCTCTGCTATATCTAGTTGCAATTCAAATATAAAGCAAGACTGGTCTAGTGAACCGAATCACTCCCTAATAGATTGTGATCCCAATCATAACCCACTTTAGCTCTGCAGGTGTAATTAAAGTATAAAGCAAGCATGATCTGAAGAACGGAGTCACTCCCTAATAGAGTATGGTCCTAATCATTACCCGCTTTACTCTTTTATGCCTAGTTTCAATTCCAGCATGAAGAAAGCATGATCTGTAGAACGGATCACTCCCTAATATATTATGATCATAATCATAATTTGCTTTAGCTCTGCTGTACTTAGTTTCAATTCAAGTATAGCAAGCGCGATCTCAGGAACGGAATCACCGCCAATAGCTTATGATTCTAATCATAACCCACATGACCTGAGAAACCGAGTCACTCTCAAATAGGTTATGATCCTAATCATAACTCGCATAATTTGAGAAACGGGATCACTCCCTTATAGATTATGATCTTAATCTTAGCCGGCTTTAGCTCTGCTATGCCTAGTCCCAATTCAAGTATAAAACAAGGTCTAAGGAACAGAATCACTCCCTAATCCTTACAGATCCTTGAGGGGCGAAATCAATCAGTTGGAAGATGGAAGTTATTAGAAGATTAATTGCCCACCAAACTCTATTAATAATTTCAAAATTTTAATGACACGATCATAACTCGCTTTAGCTTTACTGTACGTAGGTAGAATTTGAGTATAACCAAGAATGGTCATTAATTGATGGATACAGTTTATCAGCATTCATTTTCTTACAATCTACATTAATAATTTCGAAAGGTTTGAGCGCCTATATAACTCGCTTTAGCTTTGCTATATCTAATTCGAATTCGAATATAAATCAAGGGAAATTCTAATATAAATCAAGGGTGAAAAGAAAACAGGGCTTCACCAAGTGAATGTAGAAAATGATGAAAAAACCCCATACTTCACACTAAGAGCTATTTTTCTAAAATATTCTTTCAGAAAATAAACTTAGGTTATATACAGTAATTGGAAAAACTTATATATATATATATATATATATATATATATATATATATATATATATACATATATATATATACATATATATAAATATAAATTATTAAAATATATATATAGTTATAACTTATGAAACTAGCTGCAGAACTAGGAACTTATAAAACGTGAAATCTATGTTTAGTGGATTGTCACTTTTGCTGCATACTTAACTAGGAACGAGGTATAGTTTTACCCACAATCCATTTTAATCATTTGTAAATCAGTATGTAATAATTAGGATACAGCTGTTTCTTAAAATCTGATATTGTAAATTTTGCTTATTAATCGAAAATAAGTTTAATAGTGTAATATAAAATTCGAGTTTTACTGAATATGGTTATATCTTAATTTCCTATTGCAGAAAAAAATTTCAGAATATCATATTATGTTTTTTTTTTTCTGTTGCAGTGTTCATGAATCACTTTCAAGCAACAGAAAGACAAGAAAATTAGATTTTCTATAATTATTCTAACTGCAAGTAATAATATGTGTTATTCTTACCACTTGGTTCATAATGTAATAGCACTTGTTCAAAAATATTGATTAAAATGTTTTAAAATAATTTACCAATGCCATTTATTTTCATTGTCGAGGTATGAAAACTAAACTGTTTTAAGTACTTTCGCCACTTGACAAATAAATTATATGCTCTATAAAAATGTCATTTAATATGTTTCTTCGCCTTAATTTAAATTTTAAAATCTTTTAATTTCAATTAATTAGCTGTAATTATTTTCAAATTTCCATCATTCATATTCAGATCTGTCAAAAATCCTCACGTGTTTTAACAATTTGAATTTACTGTGCAATTCTTCTGAATTATGTACCATCTTTACGAAAAGCTTTCCATCGTGTCATTTTTGCGAAATTAACTTTCAGTTGTGCCATGTTTACGAAATTAGCTTCCAATTGTGCCATCTTTAGGATATTTACTTTCAATTGTGCCAAATCTGTACAGGTGAAATTTACACATATGTGCCATCTCCGGTTGAAAAAAAAAAAGAAAATTTTACAAAATTCAAGATTGAATTTAAGAATTTTCTTCGTTTGTCTGTGACTTAGAATGATGTAAACGTATTTCTGTATATAGTATTAATATATATTTATGGCATTGTAAAATAAAGTAATGGATACGTTGCATATGATTTAGACTAAAAAGCTGTGGTGAACATGACATTTGCTTTTTCCAGTAGAAAATATTTTAGAAGTGTTAGGTTTTAAATATCTATATCTCTTGAAGATATAGACATATATATCATGATATTCTAGAAAAATATAAATATGATTCAATTTAAGCCATTGTATTAAATGATAATAAGACTTTATTGTGTATATTTTATACGTGATGCATCGATATAATAGGTAAAAGAACTGGATAAATAGTGAAATATTGTCCCATGCAGCACATATATTAGGCTTTATTAAAGTAGCCTAGAGATCCAAGTTTATTGCAGCTAACATAAGAAGGTGGACATTTGTTCATCTCGGACTTTGAGGTTATTCAAAGTAACCTCTAAGTCCGGTACGTAACAAAAATATAGCACCACAATAATAGTTTTCACTGAGTGATTAAAATATTTCATTAATTTTTGTTAAGTTGTTAATAATAAATAATAAGTTTCCATGAATAAATTAATATTAATTATTTGTTAATAATTAATCAATCATTTAAAACATAGATATGATCACAAAAATATTGTTTCATAAATACAGAGCAAGTTCTGATAATTTTTTTTTTTTTAATTCTCTATATTTTTTTTCGAAATAGGAATTCAGATAGTTCTCATAAATTCGTATCTTCGTCATTCTCATTCGTAGCTCCATGTCGATCGATAGAGGGCGCTCTTATAGCGGAGATGCAAGTGCTGTTCTTTGTAGTAGTTTGTCGCATCACTAAAGGAACGCCCTCTATCGATCAAACTTAACTACGAACGACAAGTTTGTAACAAGGCCCCATATCACAAGTCACGGAATGCCGTTTTATCAAAAAAGCTGAACTGTAACTGTGTTGTCTGTGTGTGAGTTTATTTTGTTGAACATTTAATATCAAATATTCAATGTACCACCCACTTGATATAGCCATTTCAATTGATGATGCTTAAGCAGCATTGCATAACTTAATTTTATCAATTGTAATGATACAGATGCAAGTAAAATTCACTTAAACCATAGATTTTCTAAACATTCTTCAGGGCATAATCTATGTCACCTAATTTTCTTATGCCTGTTTTCTTCAAGGAAGTATTAGGAAGTTATATTTAATATACTTCCTACATAAAGCAAATATTGTTAAAATAATACATATTTCGACCAAATATTAGTGATAATGCTACATTACAATAATCATTTCACCATCACTCCAGTATCATACTTATATATCGATAATCATGGTTTAAAATAGTTATATTTATATGTCTGTTGAAAATAAATTCCCATCAAAATGTTTGTTGATCAAATATTCCTGAATGCTATTCATATGTTTATTTAAAAACGTGTTTTTAAATTATTTTAAATGTGCAAATGTATAAACAATTTGGAAACGTATAAATAGCTATTATTATTTATATCTTTAAAATACTAACTAACTAAAATATATGTAAAATATTTTTAAAAACATTAATTCAAAGCTATAAGTACTTCAAACTTTTTACGAAGATTAAAATGTTTGCTTGTATCTGGCTAAATATCTGATAATTGTCAACTTTTTGTCACTTGAGCTTACAAAAAATACTAATAAATTAGATACTTTTTGCAGTATTTGTTTAAAATACAATTCACTCTACATATTTTCGAACAAAAATGTATTTTTCAATAAAATGAAATGTAGTTTTCGACTTCATAAAAATGCAAATTTGTCACTTCTGTCACTGTGCCCCAGTAATGAAGTGAGTTTTCATCTAAATGCATCAGTAAGAAACATAACTAATGGAAATAAATTCGTGACGCTTAAGAAATTATTATTTTGTCTGGTAAAAATCCTTATTTTTAAGTATTATCACGGTATTATTTTGTGAAATTGGTGATACACTTTTGTTCCTGAAAATCGATGTCGAATATATGATGTCGTCCGAAAAATCTTTATTTTCATCCAACAAATAGCGACAACTTTTCATCCAGCAAATAGCGACAACAGTAGATAGAGACCAGCGAGAATAGTAATTTAGTCAGTTGAAGAACATTATTTAGAGTTTTGCTCCTACACCTGCTGGAAGTTTTGAATATTTGCTATTCCCAAGGGCTTGAAAACCACATTTTTACAACTCATTTTTGATGAGTATGTATGTTACCTGTCATTTATGACAAGCATTTAGTTCTTATTAGTGTGAATGAAAATTTAAAAATATTCTGTCTTCTATCAGTGCATAAAAGTGGTATACTTTATTTCCCAATATAAGTTTCAATTTTGTGCGGAACAAATAAATAAACAATAAATAAATAAAATAAATAATAAAAAATAAATTTAAAAAAATAAAAAAAACCTCGTTCCATGTGCCAAAACATACTGTCATGTTCATCTCTGTCATATGAACGTGACATCGTTCCTGTCACGGTCATTTCTGTCACATGAACGTGATGAATATGCACATTGTTCCCTTCACTGTTATTTCTGTCACATGACCGTGCTAAATATGTATTAAAATTTCATCGATTATATTAAACAGTTCGGTTATACATTAATAAATCTTGAAATAAATTTCCAAGAATTTATTCCAGACAAAATTGTATTGAAACTATAAAATTAAAAAAAAAAAATGAACTTTGAAAATTGACAATTATTCAGCTATCTGTGTCTGCAACACTAATTTGCACATTACCTATAACGTATGAAAATAATAACGTAATCTAGACCTATTTATTATGTATATTGCTTCACACATTAACATCCTTGCTTTCTTTTGAGGCTACATATTATTTATAGATCTACCATGTAGTGCGTGTGACCTATACTAAGTCGATATCTATGTATCGATGAAATATTTTCTTGCTAATAGAAATAAAAAGTAGTTTACTAGTATGTAAATGGATGTATTCAAGCCCATGCTTTTTAAGTCGTACTGATGTTTTCTCTGTCCATGTGTGAGAGAACACTGTATTCAAACATGTGTCATTACTGTTCCTTTCATGTAAATGCCAGTCATGTATGTCTCTGTAAAAATTTAAATAAAACTATGTGTTTATGTGCAATTTTGGATTTCTTTGCCTTTGTTTCAGTGTGAAATTGTTTAAACAAGAAAATCCTGAACTAAAGGAATAAATTTCTAACTCTTCCAGATGAAATAAGGAAATGCATACATTTTGCTTTAAATTTAATTTTATTTGTGGCTTAAATGTCCCTCACCCTCTTATATTCTCCCAAGCTCATCAATGGAGGAAAAAATTGTGGGCCTGGCATCTTCATTTTTCTACAGATTAACAAATTTCAATAGATTGAGAAAATGAATTCTAGGAACTTGTGCAGGTTGTCAAAGATAGTTATTTTCAGGGGGAAAAAATGATGAACAGCTAATTATGGTGGCACTTTCATTATGTTTCATGGTTACTTAAAAGAAAACGTTGCGGTTGAGACAATTCTAAGATTTCAAGAAAGCTGCCTTTTTCATTAAAATATTTAAAAATAAAAGAAACATTTTTAAAATTCAAACATTTTAAAAGGATATAAGTAGAAGATAAACTCCGGTTCACCTGCAGGAGAGCAAAACTCCTCCACTTCAAATTCTCACAGAAAGTATCCGGATTCATCTGGGGGAGGACTTTAGTCCCAATAAATAAAGCTCCTATAATACAAGCTGAACCATGGTTTCCATGTTCTATCACACAAAGAGAAACGCCTTGGTGACAAGGAAGGAGAACCAGCGCCAGTCTCCTTGAAACGCATATATTTTTGGCGCCGTTATCGGTAACTGCGGCGAAAAATGATATTCTTGCATTCATATCTTCAACAATTATCCATTTTTCTTCTTTTTTATTATTCATTCAGGAATCTAAACATTCGTATCCCTTTTCGGGAATTATTAGAGCAATATAAGGCCGAACATCAACCCATTTTATTGCGAATTTACACTACAATGCTCAATATCGAGTTACTGCGCAGCAGAAACCAATGGGTATGTATGATTTTATATAACAGCATTACCCTTGAAGGTGACATCATCGTCCTTTCTGAAGCTCCTATATAGTGAGCTGGCTCATCCACCATTTTGAATCCAACTTCACATTGGTTTACTGTTGCACAGTGAGCCGATATCTTGTATTGTGGTATAAATTCGTATTCAAATGGCGGGATGTTAGGACGTAAATTGCTCCAATTATTCCCGAAAAGAGATACGAATATTTAGATTCCCGAGAGAGCAAGAAAGAAGAAAATGGATAAATCAAAGAAGAGATTGATGCAAAAATATCTTTTATTCGCCGCTATAAGCGATAAGTGCGCCAATACAGTTTCGTACCACTGAGGTCAGCAAGGAGATTTTGGAGGTCAGTGGTATTCGTTCTTACTCCTTGTAGCCCAGGCGTCTTTTACGTCGGTTCAACTTAGTTGTCTATAATAGTAGTCTATAATAGTTGCAATTTTCCATTCGGCCCCAAACTAAGTTCTGACGTGTTCCAGACGTCGGATCTGGGGGCGTGTCCCTTGCTATGAAAAGTATAATGATGTATCCATAGTCGTTCTTAAATTGCGTTATACAATTGGAGTTGATTGCGCAGGAATAATTTGAGCATGGGAATGATTCCAAATGAATTCCAAAACGGGTGTTTTGGAAATTAACTAGTGTTATTTTTATCTGTATTATAGACGTAGCGGGCACTTATTTAGGACCCGGACGACGCTGAATAAATTCGCTCCAGTTATCAATAAAATTACAAGGAACAAAAGCCTTACTGTCTCCTTTCGTAGACATATCTAATCGACATTTCAAATATGCACTATAATTATAATTATATCGCAAATTAGCAAATGTTCTATAATTATGGGACATATTTTAATACTTATGGGACATATGCCAATTTGGGAATCACTCAAAAGGTATGATAATTTAAAGCTTAGAAATAAAACCGAAATTTAATAATCGCAACAAAAAATAAATCGAAATTGTAGAGGATGGTAACTGACATCAAATTCATATGGAAGTATTTTTATTACCTCTGACATTTTTGAGGGTGTAAATAAAGTCAACTAGGATAAAAAAAAATGTGATCTTTAACAGTCATTAAATACTCAAGTCATTAAGTCATTAAATCCTAAAAGTCTTAAAGTCATTAAATACTCAATTTTTAATTTATTGTCTAGTTGTAAAGTCTGGCCATTTCTGAACAATTTGGTACCATTGGTATTTCTGAATCTTAATTATTTCTGAAAATATTGAGAAAAAACAATGCGTCAACGATACAATACCAAGCATGAATGCATGCGTTGAATAGGTATTTCTCAAAATGCAGATTTTAAACTTACGCCCATGATAATTCAAGTACCGTTTGATAGAGTTATGAAATTTTATACGATTAATAATAACATTATTGTCCAAATAATATACTAGATTAATGTGTGTAGTGTAAAAAATAAAAATTTTAAAACAAAAAATGTTGCTAAAAATTCTGAAAAAAATATTATTCTAAAATATATATCAATTTGCCCCAGTAAAAATTAAAATAACTAAATATTCCTATTACACATGTGTATTTGGAATATTATAGTTTGAAAAAAACTCAAACTAATTTGATTATATCCATAAAAGTTTAAGATATCATGCGGCAAAAACATATTATCACTTTATCGACAATAAATATATATAAATTATAAAAAAAATTTATATAATATTTCTCAGTTACCAATTATTTTTTTTAAAGATATACATTGTTTTTCTCAACCTTAAAAAGTTAACTTCGGTGACTCCAATATATTTCATTTTAAAAGATATTGACAAAATCAATAGAAATTTATTCTATTGATTTTGTCAACATTCTAGTTTTTAAGAGTTGGGTTTCCCTTTAAATAAATTAACTAGTTTTAAACATTCTATAACACTAATAAACTTTTTTAACCTGATTCTCTATCCATGTACTGCTAGAATGGCTGAGGTACTATAGAAGACCTGACTGGCAACCCCACTGCCCCTGGTCATCATTGGTCAAGCCATCTGTAGCATTTTAAACTGTGGGCAGTAGCTGAGTCGGGATGGGTCTTCTCCCCACACCTGTCACATCCAATTAGCGGTTATGAATGATGCCTCTGTCCGAGATGGGTGGGTCTTTTTAAAGCAGGGTGTGATTTGTACTTAAATTTATGTCAACTAAAGAAGGGAGCATCTACTCATTTTATTCCGCGAAAAGAGTTTTTTTCGACAATACAAATTTAGAGGATAATAAATAAATAAAGATTAGGTACATCTTTTCAAACAAAGGGAACATTCTCTTATTTCACATTGTAAATAAAGGATAATACAGAATAATTGAATAATTTAAATTTTAATGTATTTATTTAGGGAAAATTATATTTTTATAGCATTGCTGAAATCAGGACATAGTTCTAATGAAAGAATATTTCTAGACACATTAGCTTTTTTCAAACGAAGGGTACTCTTTTCACTTACTTCATATTGAAAATTTTGGACAATACAGGATAACTGAATAATTTTAATTTTAATGTATTTTTTGAGAAGAAAATCATGTTTTTATAGCATTGCTAAAATCAGGACAAGCGTTGGTTCAAGGGCTTTCGGCCCAGACCGCTCGATCTACCCGAAAGTGTTGAAGGTGAAAATTAGGCTTCGTTGTAGAAATAATCGAAGTTTGATGATCATTTAAACTCAAATATATTGTACTTGCGTTGTTGCAGAATGTAGATGTATTTGTATGTATCTGATGTATGCAGAATGTAGTTGTATTAGAATGTAGTTGAATGTAGTTGTTGCCGATTCCCACGTCGCATGAATTTGGAAACAAATTTGGCGAAGTTTCGTCAACTTGGCGGCTTTAGACAAGTTTCTAAAAATTGGAAAATCTAAGTGATTGGTCAAGAATTTCCCTAGTTACTAAGAAACGGGTTTTATTTTTTTCACAAGGGGGGGGGGGACATAAGGTTGCTCGCGATTTAGAGAAAATATTGTCAAGAGAAATTATGAATAGTGAATATATCAGTGTTTTGAGGAGATTATCTTCTTGTTTGTGAATAAATTAAAAATTTATTTGCTGTTTTATTATATCAGACGTTTCTTTGTTTATCCTGAAAATGCACTGGCGAATTCACAGGATACATCGTATTAACATACAAAACTATCCGCCCGATTTCGATAAAATTTGGCAGTTAGGTAAGTCATGCTGGTATAGTTTCTCTGGCACAGATTAGATTTTAGTATGAAACGAAAATATAGAATTGAATATCTTTTCATAAACATAGTTTAAGAAGTATTTTTTAAGCAAATAGTTAGTTGCTTTTACATTATTTTAAGACAAAGCGAATGAAAGCACTCATCTTGCGTCAGGATTAACAATTAAGATATTTTATTCATTTATTTTTAATTTTAACGACTTGACGTCATTTTGTAAGGCCCCAATTATTTAAATAAAAAATCTGATGTGGGCAACACATGACTTTCCTTATATAATGCAATGAAATTACTATTTTTACAATAAAAAAATAGGTTTTTCTTATAGTAGCTATTTATATTCTTTCCAAGTAATTGAATTTTCGTCAAGTAGTCGCCATTTTCACTGATTTAGTGTCATTTTTATCCAGTTAGTGTCCAGATTTAGTGTCATATTTATGGCGGGATTTCCGTTAATTTGGCAACATTTAAAAAAGTCGCCAAGTTGGCGACATTCCGCCGAATTCGGCGCCAAAATATCGCCAAGCGTTATGGATTTAGAGATAAGTTATTCTTACAGCAGATAAATAACTATTGGCATTCAAATACAAAAATATTACTCAAAGTATCTATTTTCATGAATCCATGAGAATCCATCATGAATCCATGAGCTAAATCCACGAGAATGATGCCACCCAATTTATCGCATGATATTACATATGAAAAGTGAACATGTTTCTCAACAGTTAATATATTTTTTTTAATTTATGGGATCATTTGATAAATTTATTTAAAAATTATGCAATATCTCGAGAACGGTTCATGCCAGCGTTCTAAAGTTTATGTCAATCGTTTTCAAAGGATAAATTAGATTAGAAATGTCTATTTACGTAACTTTATTCAAGATTTTGGTTTTTTGATGATTTTTTCAAAATTTCACTCGACAATTTAGGGGGGTTCTGAACATTTGATTACGTTTAAAAAACAATGGGCTTCCAGTATGTTCAATTTGTATTTTTGTACCAAATTTCGTTCGAATCGGTCCATTTGTTCGTCAGTTATTGTCTCCACAGACTCACTGACACACACACACATACTTTCACACTCCCACACACACAGGCATCACCTCAAAAATGTTTGATTCGTGATCAGAGATGCTTGAAACGTGCTCTCCCGTCGAAAACTCGAATTCGAATTTTCGACCCCGTCACAATACTTTCCTTATACATTATGTATGTAAGGAAAGTAAAAAGAGAATAATAATTACCAGTACCATACCGTTTGCGATACATCTACTATCTCAAAAATGATTTCTGGCAATAAAAATATCTTTTCTTGCTACCAGAATTGCCAACGCTTTGATAAACCCTATGGTTAGAATTATAACAAAAAAATTATTGGATTCCATGGATCACATTTATAAGTAATTAAAAACATCCATTTTGGAGAGCTAAACAATCAAAAGTGGCTAAAATGACTGCCTTGCATAACATCCATATTCTGTAAACAATTTTCCTTTCTACAGGGAAATTTCATACCATTTTGTCACCAGTGCTAGTCAACTCATGAAAGGAATTTATTTATCGTTATTCCTAACAAAATGAATGATAACTACCAGTTTTTTTCTGTTACATATGTATTATATAAAAAATCATTTTAATTGGAAACGATGATTAGGTCAACTTCAAGTTTAAACTCAAGAAAACTGCTCCATACTAGGACGCAGCAAATTAAAATCTGAGATTGTCAGTACAGTAGCCCCTCGTTATATCGCGCTTACCGGGAGACATGGCAAAATGCTCGATATATCGGGCGATATGATAAAAATTATCATTTCCTTAAAAATTAGTATTTCCTTAATGCACTTCAGCATACTAAATTTTGGATTTTGAAATTATCACAAACTATTTCGAAAAAATGTTTTCTGAATTATACCAAAATCTAATCAGCACCAGTGTACCCCGCAAGTAACTTACCAAATGTGTAAAATATGTTTGAAAATTTTTCAATTTGAGTGGATACATACATTGCACAGACTCAGAGCCTCAAACAGATGTCAACCTAAAAATAGTTAATTCGTGTTATATTTATAATGCCTGAAATTTGAATATCCGTCACAACTCGATTTTTAATGAATATTTTCGTTTTTTCCCTATGCATTAACTTCTATTGTAAGGGACGTAAAAAAATGTTTATTTGAAAAATAAATAATAGTTTTGAAGTAAATTTGAAAAACTAAATCATACACAGGATGTACATAAAAGAATATCGGGATTTTAGCTTTTTATAATGTCTCTTAGATGATGTGTGCAGAAATTGTTTCAAGACCAGAATCAAAGGGCAGAAACGACAGTTTTAGTAGGGCGTGCAGTTTAAGTTGTGCGTGCAGTTTTATTAGGGCGGACGGTATAAGTTGTGCGTGTAGTTTTTGTAGTGTTCATGCCCCAATGTTCCTAGTCTTCCTGCCTTACAGCCTTAGTACACGCTGATTAAAGTTCTTTTATATGAGTAATGTTAAGTTCTTGTGTGTATTATGTATACAGACTGCTCTGAGAATAAGCGATGTTTAAATTTAATCATTTTTATGCAAATATGTATATAACTATATTTACCTCTAGAAATTAGTTTGTATAGACATATGCCATTTAAAAATATTTGACATATACATATATATGTTTTTGATACGTCCGAACTTATGAGTAGATGTATGCTTTGTGTGTTATTGTATGTTGTACTGTAGCCCGGTGCAAGATAGTTACATAGGCGTAGCCAGGGAGAGGGGTGCCGGGGCACTCCCCCCCCCCTCCGCTCTGGTAAAGATTACCACAAAATTTCTGCAATAAGACAGTCACCAAAAGTTCTGACCACCAGATTTAAAAAAAAAAAAAATCAAACGTTGAAAAGAACAGACAATAAAACTCTTTACGCACATTATCGGATTGTGCGCTGGTGTGCACATTTCAAATCTAATTCCCAAGCAAAACTTTCCAAACACACCAGCTACAGCTTTAAAATATATACACGAAAATTTCTTTCCAAATATCAGCGTTCTTCTTCGTATTGCAGCAACCCTTCCTGTGACATCTGGTAAATGTGAACATTTCGCAAGCAGTTTGAGGAAACTGAATAATTACACTAGAGCTACTATGACTAAAGAAAGAAAAAGTTCTCTTACTTTAATCCATATTTACTACAACAAAAATATATCAATTGACAGAGTAATTGATGTTTTTACTAGTATACACCCAAGAAAATTACAGTTAGGAAATATTTTAAATGGCTAAAATAAAGTAAAACGACCTTTCAGTTACCGCAGGCCATTTCCAGATTCAAGGACTTTTTCATTTTTATTGTAATTAATAATTAATGTGTTAAGTGTTTTAAAAAGTTTCCTGTTTTCATTTGGAAATGAAATGACTTATCTTGTATACAGGGCCTGATAAAAGTATTTTTTAATAAATTTTTTCAATTGAAATTAATTTTTTCAAATATTTTTATTTATACATTTTGAAAAGTCTTTAAAATCGGAGTGTGGCTCATAAGACTATTTTCCCTTACGAATTTTTTTTTTATCAGGGCGCCTCCCTGCGCCAACAGCTGGCTACGCCTATGTAGTTAACTGCTATAATTGACAACATACTTACAGTATCTTGCAGTTTTAAAAGTTAGGTTTTATTTAGCATCACCGAATTTCAAATTCCGTGGTGAGGCATAGTCAGGTTGTAAACCCAATGGGTCGGCCCTCGTTCACGGTGATTGATTGATTGATTAAATTTCGGGAAGAATTCGCCTATTGGTTGGATGTGTTACTAAAGGAGCTCACATTTAACACTTGTAGGGAAAAACTATAGGTGTTACTCTTTCATTTTATTTGTAATTCATTATTGTAATTCAAAGTTAAAAGATATTAAACAGCTTTAAAACCCAGATATTCTTTTATGTACACCCTGTATTTTGTGTTACATATCACTATTAACGTAGCACAGTTAAAATTCAGGGCCTGGAACCAATAATGCAATGGGGCCTCAGACTAAAACCAACTATGCAAATGTGATGCCGAAATTCTTTAACCCGCTCCAGAAACATTACTCTAGCACTGCTTTTAACGGCAGCATTATGATGCAACAGAAGATTACAATTTTTAATATATGCCTTTTTAATTTTATGGTCATATCCAGATATCCCTCGGATTTTTTGGAGACCCTGTAAGCTGAAATTGTTTTTAATTGTCTCAAAATGTTCGCATTTTATTATATTTGGAAAGAAAGCAAAGAATTATATTGTGAAACATCACAACACTTTTATTTTAATGATGTGGCAACTGAGCGAACGCTTTCAGCCAATCAGAAGACGACACATTTGCGCGCTTTTCCCCTTTGTGAGAAAATGCGTTGTCTTCTGATTGGCTGAAAGCGTTCGCTTAGTTGCCACTCTGCAAACTCTAAACTGGAGCTCAACCACGGAGGTCTAAGAGTGAACGCTAGACAATTATTTCGGTTTACTGGATTTGCATCAAACCCATTATGAAATGCTATTTAATATTATTGGAGATTTTTAATGAAAGATTTAGAATAAAATAATTTTGAATAATATAATTCGGAATAGAAAAAATTTAGAATAATCATTAAAGACAAAATTTGAATAATTAAAATTAAAATAATTAAAAAAAATTTAATGATTCATAAAAATGTTAATTTTTTAAATAATAAAATAAAAGTGTTGTGATGTTTCACAACAAATTATTTACGCAATTGAGTAAAAAATGTTAATAATTTCAAAACGGAAAAGCGCGGAGAAATTTCTCAGACCCATCTAAAACAGGAGCCTCTAAGCGACCGCATCGTCTGTTATTGGTGCCTCCACCCTTAGAGAGCCACAAATGTCTCGCTAAAAGTAGTATTCTAAAATTTGCAAAATCCGTTGAAACCATATTTTTAAAACCATAACAACACTTTTATTGCACATTATCATGCATTGTATACGAAAGAGAAGTATCCTTCCCAGAATTTAAAAAAAATTACTATACACATTATTGCCTTTTTCAGGCAAATAAATACCTTGCTATCCAAAGATATTCTTAACTGAAGGAAATTTAGCAATTTTTTTTTTAAATATTTCGTATCATGCCATGAAAAAAATTAATATATCAATTTGTTTTTGCTATCATTTCCGAAAGTTATAATAAAATGTTAAAGAGAAATAATTTGTGATGGTATACAAGAAAAGTGTCCAGAGGGACTTTCAAAAGTGAGTTTAAAGCTTTTACAGAGTTTTTACAGACTGATTCTAAAATAAATAATCTGATGTGGGCAACACATGACTTTCCTTATATATTGCAATGAATTTACTACTTTTACAGTAAAAAAAATAGATTATTTTTATACTAGTTATTCTTTCCAAGATATTGAATTTTCGTCAATGAGTCGTCATTGATTTAGCTCCATTTTTATCCATTTGGCGAATTTTTCGTTAATTTAACAACATTTAAAAAGTCGCCAAGTTGGCGACATTCCACCAAATTCGTCGCCAAAATCTCGCCAAGCGTTATGGACAAAGAAATAAGTTATTCTTACAACAAATAAATGACTATTGACGTTCAAATACAAAAGTATTACTCAAAGTTTCTTTTTTCATGAATGAAACGAGCTAGATCCACAAGAATGATGTCACCCAATTTATCGCATGGTATTACATATGAAAAGTGAACATGTTTCTCAATAGGATTTTTTTTTATTTTATATGACTTTTTGATAATTTTTTTGAAAAATGTGCAATATCTCGAGAACGGTTCGTATTAGCGTTCTAAAATTTATGTCAACTGTTTTCTAATGAAAAATTACATAAGAAATGTCTATTTGCGCAACTTTATTAGTGGTTTTGATTTTTTGACGATTTTTTCAAAATTTCACTCGAAAATTTAGGGGGGGGGGGTCTGAACATTCGATTGCGTATAAAAACAATAGGCTTCCAGTGCTTACGGATTGTAATTTTTGCACCAAATTTTGTTCGAATCGGTCCATTCGTTCGTCAGTTATCGTCTCCACAGACTCGCTGACACACACATACACAGACATCACTTCAAAAATGTTTGATTCATGATCAGGGATGCTTGAAACGTGCTCTCCCGTCGAAAACTCGAATTCGAATTTTCGACGCCGTCACAATACTTTCCTTATACATTATGTATATAAGGAAAATAAAAATCGCATATCTTTACGAAAACTGTAGCTCATCTTACAAATTGTTTGTTCATTATTAATCAGTTAGAATATTAAAATAGAGAAGAGTAGCTTAAAAGTTTTGGGATTGAGGAAAAGGATGGCTGGTTTATGCCCCATCATTTGGGTTTCATCAGATAAAAACCTTGGTTTGTAAACAGTTTTTAAACCAAAGGTTAAATCTTAGTTTTTTCGTTTAAAAAGAAAAGGTTTTTTTTTTTCTGACTCCGGTTGTTAGGAAACAATTAATTTCTTAGAATTGGCAACATAATGAAAACGCTTCACGTATTTGGGACGCAAACGGCTACTTATATCTGACAATTAAAAACAGCACAATTGTAGGTATAATGGTAATAAACCACTATGTCTCAGAAGTTAAATACACTACAACGGGACCCATTCTCTATAAACCATCACATTTTATCGTATATTTTAAATGTTTCTACCAGCAATGTGGAAAAATTACTGTGACACGACACAATCAACCGCGATTCTAGCGGAGGAAAATGCAAAAATTAAGGAATAATAATTATTATTGCATTTATGTTTATGATACATCTTCTATTTCATAAATGACTTGTGGCGATTAAAATATTTTTTTCCTCCTACCAGAGTTGACAACACTTTGATAATTTTTATGGATAGAATCATAACAAAGAATGACAAGATTTCATGCATCACCTTTATAAGGAGTTTAAAAAGGATGCTAAACGTGCAGAAAATGGCTAAATCTGTTATACTTTCTTTAATACTCGTATTCTACTAAAAATTTTCCTTTCTAACGGAAATTTCACACGATTTGTCACCCATGCAAGGCAAATCATGTCAGTAATTTATTAATTATTTAAACATAACAAAATGCATGCTATCTACCAAAAAATTTTTTTAAATAAATCTTATTTGAAAAAACACTTTAGATAACGAACAAATGTTCCGTTATACTGCGCAAAATCAAGTAAACTGTTCCAAACTTGGATGCAGCAAATAAAAAAAAATTGTTGTGATTAGCATTTAACTTTCCCGACAGATTTTTTCAATTCTTTTCATTTTTAAATTCAATGCCTCATTTTATATTTACGATTAAAAGATATTTTTCCTCCTACCAGAGTTGACAACACTTTGATAAATTTTATGGATAGAATCATAACAAAGAATGACAAGATTTCGTGCATCACCTTTATAAGAAGTTTAAAAAGGATGCTAAACGTGCAGAAAATGGCTAAATCTGTTATACTTTCTTTAATACTCGTATTCTACTAAAAATTTCCCTTTCTAACGGAAATTTCACACGATTTGTCACCCATGCAAGGCAAATCATGTCAGTAATTTATTAATTATTTAAACATAACAAAATGCATGCTATCTACCAAAAAAATTTTTTAAATAAATCTTATTTGAAAAAACACTTTAGATAACGAACAACTGTTTCATTACATTGCGCAAAATCAAGTAAACTGTTCCAAACTTGGATGCAGAAAATAAAAAAAAATTGTTGTGATTAGCATTTAACTTACCCCACAGATTTTTTTCAATTCCTTTCATTTTTAAATTCAATGCCTCAATTTATATTTCATAATCCATAAAATTGAGTTTTATCGCCCAAAATGACAAGGACACTAATTTGAAATTATATCCTGTTTTCAATTTTAAAATATTTTCTTTTCGTCAGGCCAGTTATCAGCATAAGGAAACGTCGCCAATTCGTGAAAATTAAAATAAACTAAAATGTTTAAAAAATGGTTCATCGTAGAGCATAGGGGTTGGAATTACACTTTTCTTTGTTAAAAATGATATGTGAAACTAGTATTTCATTACTTTATTTCAGCATATTACTTTCCGCGTATTTCATTACTGTATTTCAGCATATTCATATATACTTTCCTTATATACATAATGTATAAGGAAAGTATTGTGACGGGAGGTCGAAAATTCGAAATGGAGTTTTCGACGGGAGAGCACGTTTCAAGCATCCCTGATCACGAATCAAACATTCATTAGAAAACGATTGACATAAATTTTATAACGCTAACGTGAACCGTTCTCGAGATATTGCACATTTTTCAAAAAAAATAATAAAAAGTTATATAAAATGAAGAGAAATATTTCCAATTGAGAAACATGTTCATTTTTCATATGTAATACCATGCGATAAATTTGCTGACATCATTCTCGTGGATCTAGCTCGTTCCATTCATGAAAAAGATACTTTGAGTAATACTTTTGTATTTGAACGCCAATAGTCATTTATCTACTGTAAGAATAACTTATTTCTCCGTCCACAACGCTTGGCGAGATTTTTGCGACGAATTTGGCGAAATGTCACCAACTTGGCGACATTTTTAATTGTTGCCAAATTAACAAAAATCTCGCCAAATGAATAAAAATGACGCTAAATCAATGAAAATGACGACTCATTGAAGAAAATTCAATATCTTGGAAAGTATATAAGTATCTACTATAAGAATAACATTTTTTTAACAGTAAAAGTAGTAAATTCATTGCACTCATAAGGAAAGTCATGTGTTGCCCACATCAGATTTTTTAATTTTAGATTTTGAAATTCTTGCAAACCATATCCAAAAACGGAGGGTTATATATTCTGAATTGTACAAAAATCCAATCAGCACCAGTGTAGTCCACAAGTGACTTATGAAATGTTGTAAAATTTGTTCGGATAGTTTTCAATTAGAGTTAATACATATATATTGCACAGACTCAGACCCTCAGATAGATGTCGGCCTAAAATTAGTTGATTCGTGTTATATAATGCCTGAAATGTGAATATTCCTCAGAACTCGAATTCTGATTTTTAACGAATATTCTCGTTTTTAACACTTTACAACAAATTTGAAAAGTTTTTATGACTTTGTTCATTCATTCTGTCTGTCTGTCTGTCCGTTAGCACGATAACTGCCGTAAAAATGACATGACTTAATCGAAATGAAATTTTAGTATGTTGTTCAGACAGTTCTGTAGGACCTATGGGAATATAAAGGAATAATATCACCCAATTAGTTTTGGATTGAACCCGGGTTTAAAAAAATGAAATACATTGAGCCCTATGGGACCTAATTTTTCAAACATTTTTCAACCGGATTTAAAATTCACAAATTGCTTCGAAAATTTTAGTTAATATTCAAATTGTTCCATAAAATATATAAAAAAAAATTCAGCGAAATATATTCAGTAGTTTTTAAAAAAAAATAAAATAATAATAACACCTCGTATATGAAGCGATCACGTGACTATGATATGAAAATATCACGTGACCCACTTCAAAATGACATATGGCATCCATCTTGTCTCAAAATCGTGATTTTTAAAGTTCTTCTTAATTCATATTGAGTGTTGTATCCGTCCTAAAACCACTTTATTTTTCTTACATTCTGTGCATCTACATACTGAAACAACGCAATTACAATATATTTTTGAGTTTAAATGCTCATCCAAATTTGATTATTTTTACAACGAAGCCTATTTTTCACCTATGTAAAATGTAAACAGCAAAATATGTAGAATGAGTTGTATTAGAATTGCTGTATTTCTTTAACGCAAAATCATTTAGTTCATGGAGTCTGCGTAGCTGATATGAATGCAATATTCATTGATTTTACAAAGAGAGGGACGATTTTTTTCGATTAAGTTTTACGCATAGAGTTTAATTACTTGCAGCTCCATGGTCTTAAATTTTAAATAAAATAAATTATTATAGTATTGTGATGAATGACATGAATGGGAAATTATTTATGAATGAAATGTTGCTTTTATAGAGAGAGCCAGGCGTGTTATTTTTTCTATGACGTCATTTGAATGAATTTCAGTTGTTTTCGATGAAGTATTCAAATATAATAAATTATCGTAGTATTATGATAATTCTAAATTTATTACCGAGGAATGTATAACATTTTAGAGATATTTAAACCAGGCAATTTATATTTCAATGCCGTCATTTGAATAAAGTTCATTTTTTTTTCGATGAAGGTTTAAGTTTTCAAATATAATAAATCAATGTAGTATTGTGCTAAGTTTCAAAATGTTACCGAGGAATGTATTGCATTTTAGACTTGATTAAATAAAATTGCATTAAAGTTGGAAAGTGTTTCATAATCAATGCTTTAAGCTTGATTGATCTTTCTTGTTTAAGTATGCATTAACATGCATGGTATGGAAAATAAAAATATTTATTTGAAAAATATATAATAATTTTTATGTAAATATTAAAAACTAAATCATATATTTTGCGTAATATATTAATGGTACACTCTGCTACATTCATCACAATTGTACCAACACAGTTAAAACTTAGGGCCCGGACCCGACAATGTAAAGGAGCCCCTGACTGAAAACAACTGTACATATGTGAAGCGAAAATTCTATAATCCACTCCAGAAACTTTACACTCCTTTCGACGGCAGAATTATGACACTACAAAACAGTACAATTTTTAATATTTTCTTCTTAAATGTTATAGTGATATCCATTTGACTTTATGTAGAACTTGTATGCTGAAATTGTTATTTTAGTGTTTGAGTATTTTCGCATTTTATCATTTTTAGAAGGAAAACAAAAAATCTGATGTGAGCAGCACATGACTTTCCCTGCAGTCTTATATCCACGTTCTCTTTATTTTAATTAAATTTAATTCACTTTTAATTCAATTTTCATTCTCATTTGGTAACTGGACTTATTTTCAAAGGTGGCGTAGAGAAAATACGAAAAAACTAAAATATCTCGAGAACGGCTTGTCCTAGTGTAATGGAGTTGGCTTATTCTTTTCTTCGTTAAAAATTACGTATAATACAAGCACTTAATGGATATATTTGAGCATACGTAATTTTTTATTTTAGATTTTGACGATTTATGCGGGCCATTTTGCAAAATTTCCGAATGCTATTTTTCACAAATCGTACCAAAACCTAATCAGCACCAGGGTGACCCGCAAATGACTTATCTACCAATCTTTGTGATATTCGGTCCATTAGTTTTTCAGATAGAGTCGATACAGTCTTTTGCGGGACATTTCGCAAAAAAAGTCGGGTTGTTTTATTCCGAGTAGTACCCAAAACTAATCTGTACCAGATTCGCCCACAAGTGACTTACCTACCAAATTTTATGAAATTCGGTCCATTAGTTTTTTAGTTAGAGTATATACAAAATCTGCACAGACAGAGAGACACACAGACGTTACGCTAAAAATAGTTTTTTCGTATTCTAGAGGTATCGAAACTTGTCGATCCGTCGAAAAGTCGAGTTGCGATTTTCGGCATGAACCCAATACTTTCCCTATACATTACCATGTACTGCAGGAAAAATAAAAATCTGATGTGGGCAGCACATGACTTTCCCTGTAGACTCAAATTCATTTTTCCTTTATTTCTTTAAGAACTTAGTCTTTTTTTAGATATTGGTGATTTTTGCGGGTCATTTCGTAAAATAAGGCAGGTTGTTCTTTTTCGAATCGTACCAAAATCTAATCAGCACCAAAGTATCCCACATGTGATGTATCTACCAAATTTTGTGAAATTTGGTCAATTTATATTTTAGCTAGAGTGAATAAATGAGATTTTTGAGGGCCCTTTCGCAAAAAAAGGCGGGTTCTTTATTTCCGAATTGTACCAAAAACTAATCAGCATCGGGGTCACACACAAGGGTCTTACCTACCAAATTTTGTGAAATTCGGTCCATTAGTTTTTTGTGGATACATACATTGCACAGACACACAGACAGACACACACACAGACGTCACGCTAAAAATAGTTTTCTCGTATTCTAGACGTCTCGAAACGTGTAGATCCGTCGAAAACTCGAGTTGCGATTTTCGACATGATTCCAATATTTTCCTTATACATTACCATGTATTGCAGGGAAAGTAAAAATTATTCCCATAGTTGAGTAAAATTTGTTAATAAATTCAAATCGGTAAAGTGCGGAGAAATTTTGCGGACCCATCTAAAACAGGGGCTCCTACAAGACCGCTTCTTCTATTATTGGAGCCTTCGACCTTAGAGCCACAAATGTCATAGCTAAAATTTGTACTTTAATGTTTGCAAAATCTATTCCAATTTTAAAACCCTAACAATACTTTTATTATACATTATGATGAATTATACGAAAATGAAGCGTTTCCAAACTTATAAAAAATTATTTATCTCGGACATTGCTGCATTCTTCGGGCAACTAACTTTCTATTTAAACATTTTCTTTCCTTCGTCTTTCTTTCTCTCTTTTCTTTTTGTCGTACTTTCTACTCTGAAATGGACCCACTAGACCTGCTCACGCTAAACTTTGATCCCCTATTGTTGCTTCGCGACTTTCGCTTCCACGCAGCGGGAGTAGAACTTGCTAAATAACTGTTTGATGTATAAAAATTGGTTGCTATATTTAGTGACCGCTAATAGGCAAAGCCCGGTAATATAATATAATGGACTGTAAAAAATTCCCAAAATCTGAATAAAAATTTAATCTCGTATATCTCTGTCTTCACCGCATAACTATCTATCTTCTACTTTATTTCAATTCAGACATTGAAACAATTCATTCATAAAAACGGGCTTATATGTCGTGAACCGTGTCTCGCACGTAAAAATGCCCCCACAATAGAGTCCTACAATGGGTTTACTGAACCAAAATCAACATCTAACTACTCGTGCTGCAAAAATTATTGAAACGTTTTAGCAACTGCAGGGAAATGGACAGACAGCGGCCCTTTGGATCCAATACTTCAACATGGTAGCGTTGATGAAAGATTACATCAACGCTGAACGGTCGGGTGATTGGAATACGCATCTCAAGTGTGTACAACGAATGATCCCCATCCTTCATGCGGCCGGTCATTTTTCTCATACGCCAAATGCTGTCACCTGTACTTACAGGACATGTTGCAGCTGGAGTCCATGATGACCCCAGAAAATTTTTTAAAAATTGCAGATCAGAGGTACTTCATAATGCGAAGAATCAATAGCTTTTAGACGGGGGTATGGTCAGACATGACCATAGAACAGACTTTAATGTGTAGCATGAAAAGTGTAGGGGGCCTCATGCGAGGACGGGGAGTCACTGATAGTGTCTTGAGCAAGTGGACCTTGGGGATGACTGCAACTCACGACATCTGCTCATTCCTTGAAGAGGTTTGCTGTGTTCTCTTTTCATCTGCTGAACAACATGAAGATATCCGAAAATCTCGAAGAAGTAGGGATACCGGAGATATTGATAAGCTCTCTGCTTGACTTGATAATCACCCACCATTTCCTGAACTACAGCAAATCATTTCTATAGCAACTAGACTAGTAGGGGATGCCTGTTTCAATGCTATAGCAATTGGCAAACAATCGATGCAGAAAATTGTGGGAAAATCATCCTTTTTACTTTCCCTGCAATACATGGTAATAGGGAAAGTATTGGAATCATGTCGAAAATCGCAACTCGAGTTTTCGACGGATCTACACGTTTCAAGACCTCTGGAATACACAAAACCATTTTTAGCGTGACGTCTGTGTGTGTGTCTGTCTGCGCAGATTTTGCATCCACCTTAACTAAAAACCTAATAGACCGAATTTCACAGAATTTGGTAAGTAAGTCACTTGTGGGCGAGTCTGGTGTTGATTAGTTTTGGGTACGATTCGGGGTAAAAGAACCCGTCTTTTTTTGCGAAATGGCCCGCAAAAGTTTTTATCCACTCTAGCTGAAAATCTAATGGACTGAATTTCACAAAATTCGGTAGATGAGTCACTTATAAGTCACACTGGTGCTGATTAGATTTTGGTACGATTCGGAAAAAAATAACTTGCCTTTTTTTGCAAAATGGCTCGCAAAAATTGTAAAAATCTACACTAAAAAGCTACCTATGCTTAAATATATCCATTAAATGCTTGTTTAATACGTAATTTTTTACGAAGAAAATAATAAGACCAACCCCATTACACTAGGCCTAGCCGTTCTCGAGATATATTAGTTTTTTTTCGTATTTTCTCCATGCCACCTTTGAAAATAAGTCCAGTTATCAAATGAGAGCGAAAATTGAATTAAAAGTGAATTAATTTTAATTAAAATAAAGAGAATGTGGTTATAAGTCTGCAGGGAAAGTCATGTGCTGTCCACATCAGATTTTTAAGCGTCTCGTTGTTACGAAAATTGTTTGCCGTTTCGTTCAAGTGTAAAAGAATTTTGTATCAGTAAAGGGTCGATAGATTTTTTGAACACGAAGAAAACATTCATTTTCCTTTCTACTTAAAGTCGCCATCCGTTGTCAGTCCCATACTCACAAAGAATATCGATGCTACTAAATTCATTACTAAATTCAAAAATGTGTTACAGGACAAAATTTTGACAATGGTTTAAACATTCGTAACTGTACGACGTTACATCCGCTTTATCTAAGCCACATTTCTTTCAAGATTTACTCGACGCCGCGCCTTAAGATGTTTCACAGTGAAACAAATTCATGCATTTTGAATAATATATTAATAGTTGTTACACTTTTACTTTCATTACAATAGAGGCTGCACGGGCTGTAACTCATGGCCCAGACGCCAGAATGAGACGGGACCCCAGATTGAGACCAACTGTAGCCAAAGTAGCCCGTAATTCAATAATCCAGGATCTTTAAAAACCTTAACGCAGCACTGGTTTGGACGGCTGAATGTTGACATTAACAGAAGAGTAGTTTTTGTTTTTTTTAAGTTTTACTCTAATATCTCTTCGATTTTCTTAGATCCCTTGAATAGAACTTATTTTTAACTGCCTCAGTATTTTTGTATTTTATTTTTCCTATAAAAAAATATTATGTGGGCAGCACATGACTTTCCCTGCAAACTTATATCCACATTCTTTTTATTTTTAAATTTAATTCACTTTTAATTCAATTTCCGTTCTCATTTGGTAACTGAACTTATTTTCAATGATGGCGTAGATGAAATAAGAAAACAAAATATCTCGAGAACGGCTAGTTCTATTGTAATGGGGTTGACCTTATTTTTTTCATCTTTAAAAATTACGTATAAAACAAGCATTTAAAGGATATATTTGAGCTTACGTAGTTTTTTATTTTATATTTTGACGAGTTTTGCAGACCATTTTGCAAAAAAAGGCAGGTTATTTTTTTCAGAATCATACCAAAATCTAATAGCACGAGGGTGACCCACAAGCCACTTATCTACAGAATTTTGTAAAATTCGGTCCATTAGTTTTCCAGCTAGAGTGGATACAGGCTTTCGAAGACCATTTCGCAAAAAAAGGCGGATTCTTTTATCCCGAATTGTACCCAAAACTAATCAGCACCAGATTCGCCCACAAGTGGCTTACCTACCAAATTTTATGAAATTCGGTCAATTAGTTTTTTAGTTAGAGTGGATACAAAATCTGCACAGATAGACATACAGACAGACACACACACAGACGTCACGTTTAAAATAGTTTTTTCGTATTCGAGAGGTCTCGAAACGCGTAGATCCTTCGAAAACTCGAGTTGCGATTTTCGGCATGATTCCAATACTTTCCCTATACATTGCCATGTATTGCAGGGAAAGTCAAAGACAAAAAGTTATTCACATAATAGAGTAACCAAAGCGACCACTTCGTTATTAGTACATTACATCACCCCCCCCCCCCCTTCTTGACACTCCGAAATCACACTAAACTTGGTATTAAGTGTCCAAAATCCGTCAAAACTCATTCCTATTTTAGAACACGTAACAACACTGTTCCGATATATTTTTATGTTATAGATATTTTAAAGTTTCCAGAATGAGGAAGGAAGTTATTCCGCAATCATCTGTTTTTTCCCGTAATTTTCTTTCAATTAAAAAAATTTCCAATGGAATTATAGACAACATTTGCAGAAGCATTGACCAAGTCGTTAAATTAAAACATACATCATGTAAAATTTATTTTACCTTTTTTTTTATGACAGTTATTGCAAATGGAAATGAGAGATATTTGAACGTATATACATTCCAAATACACACACACACAGACACCAGTTTAGAAATGAAGAATTCGCGTTCCAGACTGCTCGCAAAGTAATGATCCGTTAAAAATTCGAGTTCAAAAAGGAAAATAAAATGAAAATTTTTAAAAAGGAATAAAAAAATTTAAAGAAAAATTAAAAACATACATAGCCCACTCAATAAGTCTCCGGTCTAACAAAGAAAAATAATTTTTTTTTTTAGAAATTCAACTTTATTCATCAACATACTCTCCGTCAAGAGTGATATACTCATTCCAACGCTCCTCTAACTTTTCGATGCCTTTTTTGTAGAACGATTTGTCTTTGCTCTCAAAATAGACCTCGGTTTCGGCAATCACTTCTTCATTTGAGCCAAATTTCTTTCCCTGGAGCATTTTTGTGATGTCTGCAAAAACCCAGTAGTCGCTAGGGGCCAGATCTGGAGAGTACGATGGGTGAGGAAGCAATTCGAAGCGTAATTCATATAATTTAACTATCGTTTTCATCGACTTGTGACACGGGGCATTGTCTTGGTGGAACAGCACTTTTTTCTTTTGCATATGAGGCCGTTTTTTCTTGATTTCCACACTCAATCGATCCAATAATGCCATGTAATATTCTCTATTGATAGTTTTACCTTTCTCGAGATAGTCGCTGAACAAAATACCATGCGCGTCCCAAAATACGGATGCCATAACCTTGCCAGCTGACTTTTGGGTTTTTGGTCGCTTTGGACGACTTTCACCGGCTGCTGTCCACTCAACTGACGATCTTTTTGATTCAGTTGTGTAGTAATGGATCCATGCTTTATCCATTGTCACATACCGACGCAAGAAATCCTTCTTATCTCGCTTGAACAGCTCCAAACAGCGCTCTGAATCGTCGACGTGTTGTTGCTTTTGGTCGGGTGTGAGCAAACGCGGCACCCACTTCGAAAGCAACTTACGCATGCTCAAATTTTCGTGTAAAATTGTAAACACACTACCTTCTGATATCTTTAAGGTGTCAGCTATCTCACGCAACTTCACTTTACGGTCTTTCAAAACTATTTTGTTGACTTTTTTATGTTTTCCGAAACAACTGCAGATTGTGAGCGACCAAAGCGTTCAGCATCATCGGTGTTTGTACGACCGCGTTTAAATTCAGCATACCAGTCAATAATAGTTGATTTCCCTGGTGCAGAGTCTCCATAACGCTTATCAAGCCACTGTTTGGCTACAACTGTATTTTTCCCTATCAAAACACAATGTTTAATCAACACACGAAATTCTTTTTTATCCATTGTTTTGAAAATTACAAAATTGGGGTCACTAAAACCACTGTAACCTATAAACTAATTGTCAGAATGTCATGAAATTTTGACACGTGTCGTTTGAAGGTTGGTACTATCCAGAAATCAAATGGGTCTCTCAACAGTGTTGCCATATATGTGTCAGACCGGAGACTTATTGAGTGGAGTGTTACATTTTGTGTATTATATTAATGGTTCTCATACATGTTTACTTTCTTCACAATATAGATTACAAGGGCTATAACTCAGGGTTAGAACCAGACAATGAAAAGGGACTCCAGACTGAGGCCAACTGTAGTCATAAGTGGCAGTAACTCGGTAATCCAGGGCTTCCAGAAACCTTAAGCTAGCACTTTTTTGGCGAAAGAATTATTATAACACAGCAGAAGAGTATCAGATTTTATTTTTTCTTTTTAAATTTTATTTTGAGAATCTTTGAATTCCTGGAGACCACGTAAACAGGAATTGTTTTATTAACTGTTTCAGTATTTTTACATTTCAATATTTTCTGGAAAAGAAGGCACAAATTACTCACATAATTGAGTAAATATTTTAATAAATTCAAACGTGAAAAAGTTTTGAGAACTTTCGGGGTTCCATCTTAATCAGGAGCACACTACCACATTGTTCGGTAGATTAGGAGTTCCTGATTTCCTCACAGTTATCATGCCAAAAATAGTGTTAAGACATACCGTCTGGAATCGTGGGTGTATCCTCAGCATACAAGAATGAGCCCAAGTTTGTTTATTTACAAACGCAGCGTAAACAGAAACGATATACAACAAATAGCTCGATAACCATCTCATAAGATCGCTGAACAACTATCAATTTCAGTATAACACCAATTAAATGCTCGGCTAATTTCACAAAATAGCCGACACTATTCTCAAAAATCTGACGTATCTCACAATTCAATGTACCGCGTATCACGCCAACTGCTCACAAATTTAGCGATGCCTCCTTTTATATACTCTCCGTAGAAACATCCAGAAGGGGCTCGTATCTCGATGAGTATTAGTTGTTTCAAGAAAGTTGGAGTACATTCCCGAAGTCTCCAAAAGTTGCCAAATTTGATAATCCCCATACTCCGAACTTCAGCATATGCTAACCGTAAAGTCACGTTTTAGGAATGGCTGACTGTAAAGATATTTTCGCTTACATGTTTTCAAAAGAGACTTCAATAAATGCATTTAACACGTTAGTAACAATAGTATTCTAAAGTTCGTTGAAAACTCAATTCAAATTTTCAAATCCATAACAACCCGTTTCCGATGTATTGCTAGGAAAGTAGTTTCCAAAATTAGGAAAATATTTATCTCTAACGTGGCTGTCTTATTTAAGCAAATTTCCATTTGAAAATCTCCGTTTTTAAAGGAAACTTCACTGGAATTAGGGAATCAAAAATACAAGAATCGGTTAATGTTATTAGAAATATATATCATATAAAATTTGTTTTAATAATTTTTCTGAAGGTTATTGCGAATTTCCATACATAATAATTTGTTCCCATAACTTACATATTCCTAGGAGAAAAAATGAAAACAACGTGAAAAAGTTACTGCAATACGACCCTATAAACCGGATTTAGCAGAAGTAAATGCAAAAGCAATATTTTTATTTTCTTTGTCAAACATAGTAATGTATAGGGATTAGTATGGGCTAAAAATTCAAAAGAGATTTTTCTTACCTTCTTTACAATTTATTACCCCTTCTTTTTCTAATCAACTTAGTTTAGACTTTGATGATTTTTGCGGGCCATTTTGCAAAAAAAGACAGGTTATTTTTTTCCGAATCGTACCAAAATCTAATCAGCACCCGGGTGACCCACAAGCAATCTATATACCGAATTTTGTGAAATTTGGTACTTTAGATTTTCAGCTGGAGTGGATACAGACTTTTGCGGGCCATTTCGAAAAAAAAGGCGGGTTCTTTTATCCTGAATCGTAGCCAAAACTAATCAGCACCAGATTCGCCCACAAGTGACTTACCAAATTTTATGAAATTCGGTCAACTAGAGTGGATACAATATCTGTACAGACAGACAGACACACAAACAGACAGACGCATACACAGACGTCACGTTAAAAATAGTTTTTTCGTATTCTAGAGGTCTCGAAACGTGTAGATCCGTCGAAATCTCGAGTTGCGATTTTCGGCATTCCAATACTTTCCCTCTACATTACCATGTATTGCAGGGAAAGTAAATGTCTTACTTCTATTTACTTGATATCTTCCATTGCTTAAACGTATTATATTTTTTGAACAACTAATTGTTTCCTTCGCCAAAATTTAAGTTTTTTGAGCTTTTATAATTTTGTTGTTATTGTAGCATTAATCTGCATCTGCAAACCAAATATCAAAGTTGTCAGATGAACGGATCTGAAATAAAATATTGATTGGGGAGGGGGGAATGCCACAGAAAGATGCCGTCAACAGTACATACGATTCCTGATTTTTAACTACGGAACCGCAAAATTGAAAGATTTACATTAATCACTAGATCATAAATGTAATCGACTTTCGCCCCCCCCCCCTCCCTGAAAGTTCTTCGCATACGTCCACGCATACACACAGACATTACTTAAACTAACGCTCGATTCGAATTCCAGAGATTCTGTTTGAAAAACTTGATTTCGATATTTCGAACCCGTCACAATATTTTCCCTATATTATATTATGTAATAAATTAAAAATAAATAAGAAATAAGAATATTGGATATACGGCATAGGTAAGTACCATAACCTCCCTTTCATCCCCCATAGGATAAAAATTTCCATCAGTTCTCCATAAGGTCTTTAGTTCTTTATTTATTCTTTATTAGTTTTCTCTTTTATCTCTTTCACACATTTTATTTTCTCTTGTGCCCCTCAAAATAAGGCATTGCGTATTTTCGCAAAATATTAGTGCTACCTGCACATAACGAAAACTTCATCTTACTTCTTAACTCACATCCAAATCACTAAATTGTTGAAAGTTTATCATATGTGGCTCAAAATATGTAGAATAAATGTTTCTCTATATTAGAGAAAAATCATACGAGCTGCTGTCCTGCATTGCGAACAGACGGGAAGACGTACAGTTCTGAAAATTTATATATAGAATAACATGAACCCGTAGATGTGCAAAACAGTCTTAGAATTTTGATTTAATCCTTACTATTAATGAATACAAAATTTAGAATTCCCGTATGGGGATGGATTTAAGTCGACTTCCGCCGATGGGGTAGAGCCGACTTCCAACTTCTTTGTGATTGGTTACTGGCAGTTTCGTTGCAAAGATGGCTGAAGACAGAACAAGTGTTTGTTTTATTCATGGAGTTAGAAAGGAGGAGATAAAATTCCTATGGGTGAAACGTTTGAAAATGCCATAATGATTTGAGAATTATATCTAGGTGTCGCTAGTGTTTGTAAAGTAGTTGCTATTGTTAGTTGACACTATAAAAAGGCGTAGTATTTAGTATATGTATTTTTAATAATTTTTAAATTAAGGATTTCTTAATTCTGAGTATAATTAACCAGTATTTTTTCATAGTTGTAGGATAGAGCATAGAATATGTGGAGATAAAAATGAATTGGAAAGTAAAATAATTTTGAATACGTAGGAATATTCTTTATTGCTTCAGTTATTCTTTGCGTTGTACTAATAATTAATTTTTACAAAATTAACAGTTCAAATAAATATTTTAAGTCTTTCGCCATAGAAATGCATACAATACAGGACTACTTAGCTCATCCCAGCGCCACCTGAATTATTGTCTCAAACGATATTGGCGTTTTCTTAATATGAAGATTTAACTCCTTACTTTTACCTCCATGGTTTTATTGTTGATTACTTAGGGGCGTTTCGCAGCTATAGTTGCCATGATCAATTAAGTTGTTAATTGCATCAATAATGTAATTATTGATGCAATTAACAATGTATTGTTAACTTTATGTTCTTATGATCTTATTGTTAACTTTTATAAACAATTAAACAATATAATTACGAAAACTAATGTTACATGATCACGAATTAAGTATTTACCTGGCTATTAATGCAGCTCCGATTGGGTTCCTTATTATTATAAAACGTCACTAAAGTGAAAATATTCTTATTGAACTAGGAATGAAATTAGGAAACGCTCTGGAGCTGCTGAATGGCCGACAGGAATTTAAACGTCTGGAGCTTCTGGAATGTCTGGAAATATAATGAAGTTCACTATTGGAAAGATAAATGCATAATGTCCACATAGTGGAACTGTACAGTTCAATGCTGTTGTAGAAAGGTCAGAGCATTTATGTTGTTGTCAAAGTAGTGGGCAAATTATTATACGAACAGAAGGTTCTCTTCGTTCCCCGGAATTGATGAACGCCGCGAGCAGGGGCGGAACTCCAAGTACACATAATTTTTACTTTCCTTATGTACATAATGTATAAGGAAAGTATTGTGACGGGGTCGAAAATTCGAATTCGAGTTTTCGACGGGACAGCACGTTTCAAGCATCCCTGATCACGAATCAAACATTTTTGAAGTGATGTCTGTGTGTGTGTGTGAAAGTATGTGTGTGTGTGTGTGTGTGCGTCAGTGAGTCTGTGGAGACGATAACTGACGAACGAATGGACCGATTCGAACCAAATTTGGTACAAAAATCACAATCCGTAAACACTGGAAGCCTATTGTTTTTATACGTAATCGAATGTTCAGTACCCCCTTAAATTTTCGAATGAAATTTTGAAAAAATCGTCAAAAAATCAAAACCGCTAATAAAGTTACGCGAATAGACATTTCTTATGTAATTTTTCATTAGAAAACGATTGGCATAAATTTTAGAACGCTAACATGAACCGTTCTCGAGATATTGCACATTTTTCAAAAAAATTATGAAAAAGTCACATAAAAAAAAAATTCCTATTGAGAAACATGTTCACTTTTCATATGTAATACCATGCGATAAATTGAGTGACATCATTCTCGTGGATCTAGCTCGTTCCATTCATGAAAAAATATACTTTGAATAATACTTTTGTATTTGAACGCCAATAGTCATTTATCTGTTGTAAGAATAAATTTTTTCTTAGTGCATAACGCTTGGCGAGATTTTGGCGACGAATTTGGCGGAATGCCGCCAACTTGGCGACTTTTTTGAAATGTTGCCAAATTAATGAAAATCTCGCCGAATGGATAAAAATGATGCTAAATCAATGAAAATGACGACTAATTGTCGAAAATTCAATATCTTGGAAAGAATATTAGTATCTACTATAAGAAAAACCTATTTTTTTACTGCAAAAGTAGTAAATTCATTACATTATATAAGGAAAGTCATGTGATGCCCACATCAGATTTTTTTTATTTCTGAACGTTCATTTTTTAATCAAACATTTTTAAAAATGGGAATTCAAATTAATTAAAAGTAAGTAAACATTTGAAATTCAAATACTTGTCATAAAAGTAATCAAGATGTTGAAAATTTTAATTCAATTAAAAACATAAACCATTCCAAATACATGATGTTAATAGTATAATTACAACCGATGCCAAGTTCACTAAATCGTGGAAACCGTTCCCTTTGGTTATTTTTAAATAATTTAAATTTAAATTAATTTTTGATTATTTTTCAAGTTCAAAATATTTAATTTTCAAAATGTTTAAAAATGTTTCTTTAAAATATATTTTAAAAATTGAATTGTAACTTTTTCATGCTTCGGTCATAATAGAGACAGTAACGCTAACCGCACCTTTTCGTGAAATTAACTAAAAATTTATAACCATAAAAATATTAAAACAATTTCAAAAATAAACATCAACATCAGAACAATTGTATATCTCAAACATGTAAAAGCAAAAAACATTTAAAAATATACATGTTTTAAAGTAAAAGTATATTTTAAAAATTTATTTCGCCAATAAAGTCAATAAAATGCAACACTTAGCAACCCAATTATACAAACTTTGTTCTGATTGGTTACTGCCATGGAGGTAAAAGTAAGGAGTTAAATCTTCATATTAAGAAAACGCCAATATCGTTTGAGTCAATAATTCAGGTGGCGCTGGGATAAGATAAGTAGTCCTGTATTGTATGCGTTTCTATGGCGAAAGACCTAAAATATTTATTTACACTGTCAATTTTGTAAAAATTAATTATTAGTACAACGCAAAAAATAACTGAAGCAATAAAGAATATTCCTGGGTATTCAAAATTATTTTACTTTCCAATTCATTTTTATCTCCGCATATTCTGTACTCTATCCTACAACTATGAAAAAATATTGGTTAATTATACTCATAATTAAGGAATCCTTAATTTAAAAATTATTAAAAATACATATACTAAATACTACGCATTTCTATAGTGTCAACTAATAATAGCAGCCACTTTACAAACACTAGCGACACCTGGATATAATTCTCAAAGCATTATGGTATTTTCAAGCGTTTCACTAGCCGTCATGTCGCCATTCCGTGCGACATGGTCTTTGTGTGAATTTGGAGAGAAAAGCTCCTTTCTTTTCATTTCTGTGCCTGCAATGTGCTAAGCCTTATTTAAATTGATTTTACCATGGAGGTAAAAGTAAGGAGTTAAATCTTCATATTAGGAAAACGCCAATATCGTTTGAGACAATAATTCAGGTGGCGCTGTGATAAGATAAGTAGTTCTGTATTGTATGCATTTCTATGGCGAAAGACCTAAAATATTTATTTAGACTATCAATTTTGTAAAAATAAATTATTAGTGCAATGAAAAGTAGAACTGAAGCAATAAAAAATATTCCCAAGTATTCAAAATTTTACCTTTTAATTGATTTTTATCTCACTATATTCTGTACTCTTTCCTACAACTATTCAAAAATACTGGTTAATTATACTCATAATAAGGCAGCCTTTAATTTAAAAATAATCAAAAATACATATACTAAATACTACGTCTTTCTATAGTGTCAACTAACAATAGCAACTACTTTACTAACACTAGCGACACCAAGATATAATTCTCAAAGCATTATGGCATTTTCAAGAGTTTCATCCATAGGAGTTTTATCTCCTCCTTTCAAACTCCATGGTCACTGCGTTACTAAATGATCGAAGTAAAGTGTATTTTTGTTGTGCGCGATCCGCCTCTACCTAGTTGCTGCTTGGCCCTATCAACTCTTGAAGCAAATTGTCTGGCTTCGCTTTGCTATGGTAAAATAGACTTTTCTAAACACGAAATATACTTTTTTAAAAAGCTGTGAGAAAGTTCGATGCAAACACAGACAGATCACCTTTTCTCAAGACAAATAGGCAAGAAGATGAATGGGCCTATACACAGTGACGTCACATGTACCGGAAGCAGCATGGCTAACGTGGAGAACTAATCAGCCCATATGTGTCACTCCTCTTGTAGCGTAACCCTGGACCATAAGTTACCTCATTAATCACGTGTGTAAGACAGTTACAGTCACGACTTGGGCTCTATTAAAAGCTCTTCCCAGTCGCACCATTAGGAAGTTTTTGAGAGGATGTTAAATGTGTGAACAGGAGTTAGCGAAAATAATTTGTCTATCTTTTGACGTTCACGAGGCAATTTGAAATCGGAATATAAGGAATTTTTTCTGGGTTGGGCATAAGTAAAGTTTAGAGGATATTGTCAAATGTAGGGCCGTAGTCAGGCAGGGCCAGAGGGAGGGAGGGACTGATAAAAATATTAAATTTTCAGTGGTGATATGAAATTTCATACAATATATCATCTAAATTTCCCATGAAAAAATTGCTCTTTGAGAATTTTTTTTTATAATTATTTCCGTTTGTACAGTACAAAAATAAGATGTTTTAGTTTGGCTAAATTTGTAATTATACTGGTGATGATCAAATTATTTACATATTTAACTTAAAAATGTAAATCTATTTACGAATATAGTATTTAGGGTATTTTTACATTATTGCGAGGTTTATTATTATACAGAGGTAATATCAACTGGTGAGTATTTAATAGAGTTAATATTATGAATTAACTTATATTAACTTTCAGAATTTTTTTTCGATAAATTAATAGCTTCACTGCTAATTAATGCTTACATTAAAATTAATTGTAAATATAATACATAAATATTGATAAAAAGTAGCTGTATGGATTAATCAAATATTTGCTTACAATTATAGCTATACAATTAACTATTTGCCTAGACCAAATGCAAACTCACTCATTAAAGCTTAAAAGAGGGGAAGATTTATTGTGTATAACTGGCGAAATTACTGTTGAAATCAGATCTGCAAAATAACAGAGAGATTTTGGTTTGGTTGTATTTAGATTTTTCAACAAATTTGCAAAGAACTGCCCTATTACTTTCTATATTAAACTGCTAAATAGTATTGTTGTGACACATCATAACACTTTAATTTTAATTATTTTAAATTTTATCTTTAAATATCATTCTAAATTTATTCTATTCCAAATTATATTATTCAAAATTATTTTATTCTAGCTATTCATTAAAACTCTACAATAATATTAAATAGCATTCATAATTGCTTTCATGCTAAATTGGGTTTCATGCTAAGTTGTGCAGATTCTGTAAACCAGAATAATTGTCTGGCACTCACTCTTTGATCTCCATGGTTGGGCGCTAGTTTAGATTTTGTGAAATGGCAATTAAACGAACGTTTTCAGCCAATCACAACGTGCCAAGACTGTGCGGGAATTCCCTTTATGTGAGAAAAACGCTGACTGTCTCTCTTAAAATTGGCTAAGTTGACATGCTAAGATGGAATTTATTTTTTAAATGCGCATTATACGTCATATGAAGATAATAAAAACTGTTTTAACCACAATTTATCCTTCTTGTTTACTAAAACAGTAGCGACTTGCTCAGATAAAATGATAACAAACTAGCTAGCTCCCAGGCGGTTCCCGTCCTCAGCCTCATTTCTTATCATCGTGTCACATCTTAATTTTCGACAACGCACGCAACGTTAGTTTTGCGGTGTTGTATAACCCCCCCCCCCCCTCCCCTATTTGCAATCTTAGTCAAACGCTACTGTTAAATATTTAGGAAAGGGAGACTACCGAAAGAAACATCAACGCGGTTGGATAGACATGAATGCCTGGAATCTAAGATTACCGGAATCGGCATTCTGGATGTTGCTCGATGTTTGTCTTTTCAAGGAAGAGGGGTCTTGACATCGTTGAAATGAATTTTCTCTCACGTAACGCAGTGCAGATAGTACGAGGAGATAGAAAGTCTTGCAACTCAGATTTGTTATCTCATTCTTGAAGTGTAAGAATTTTGATTTCTGCGAATGATGATTTATTGTAGCTTGGTGTCGAAAATCCGTTTCGTCTGAACATTAATACGTTTAGGTAGAATATATTTCGGATTTATAGTCGGAATAATATATGTTATTCTGTAAAACTTCCGGGCTTATATCATCAGCCAGGCTTGAGTTATTACAAACTTTATCTTCCTATTGTAGCGTTTCTCAGTTTAGAGTCAATATCTCCCTGGTGGACCTCGGACGAATTATGATATAAAAATCCTGTTATACTACAGGGTGTTTCAATTTCTCTCGGCCCCTGAATTTTCTTTATAACGTTCAAACTAATGAACGCAATTCAATGAAATTTGACATGGCCCAGTAAGTTTAACGAACTAAATGTTAAGCCTGTTATACGAGTATGACGGGCTTCATAATTTTTGTAGTATATGAAAATAGTTTTATTTGTCAATAAGTTTTTATTTTTACTTTCCCTGCAATGCATGGTAATGTATAGGGAAAGTATTGGAATCATGCCGAAAATCGCAACTCGAGTTTTCGACGGATTTTGAGACCTCTAGAATAGGAAAAACTGTTTTTAGCGTGACGTCTGTGTGTGTCTGTCTGTCTGTGCAATGTATGTATCCACTCTAACTCAAAAACTAATGGACCGAATTTCATAAAATTTGGTAGGTAAGTCACTTGTAGGCGAATCTGGTGCTGATTAGTTTTGGATATGATTCGGGATGAAAGAACCCGCCTTTTTTTTGGCGAAATGACCGGAAAAGCCTGTATCCACTCTAGATAAAAACAAATGGACCGAATTTCACAAAATTTGGTAGATAAGTCAGTTATGGGTTACCCTGGTGCTGATTAAATTTTGGAAAAAAAACTTGCCTTTTTTTGCAAAATGGCCCACAAAAATAGTCAAAATCTAAAATAAAAAACTACGTATGCTCAAATATATCCATTAAATGCTGGTTTTATACGTAATTTTTAACGAAGAAAAGAATAAGACCAACCCCATTACACTAGGACTAGCCGTTCTCGAGATATTTTAGTTTTTTCGTATTTTCTCTACGCCCCTTTGAAAATAAGTCCAGTTACCAAATGAGAACGAAAATTGAATCAAAAGTGAATTAAATTTAATTAAAATAAAGAGAAAGTGGATATAAATCTGCAGGGAAAGTCATATGCTGCCCACATCAGATTTTTTTTATTGGGAACCCATTATTACAACATTTCTTTTTGTTAATCTTAAATTTCGGACTAAAACGTTAATTCTTTTTTTTATTTCAGTTTATTCAGTTGTAATTCATTTTCTCTTATAAAGTCTGCATTTTTTTCTTAACTTCATATATTAGGTTCTAAAACAAATGAGACATCATATTTTCCAAACACCGAGGTGAAATTGGAACAGACACGCTTTCTACAGGGTGTTTCACTCGCTCTTGGCCCCTGATTTTCTCTTAAAACTTTTAAACTAATGGATGCAATTCAATGAAATTTGACATGGACATACTTTGGTATATGGTGGCACTACTCTCTACCCCAAAAGTGAAAAATAGACTGCAGGCTTTCCCACAGAAGTCCTTATATACACTAACGAGGAAATGGGGGTTTCCAGAAGCACATGTCAACGGCCTGAAAAGAAAAGTAAAGATGCTTTTCATACAACAAAATATGTCCGTGTCAAATTTCACTGATTGAGATCCATTTGTTTGAAAGTTATAAAAGAAGATCAGAGTACGAGAGGGAGAAAAACACCTAGTATTATTCCTCAAGAGATAGGCAACGCTAGATCAAATCCAAAAGATCATGGGATTATTCAATGTGGGCTTGAGCTGCATTTACATAGAGGATATCTCTGGAATAATAAATACCGGAAAAGATATGGCCAGGTGAAGTTTTGACAGTGTTGCATTTAGGATATGGTTTATGCCATACTAAAAGTAAGAAGTCACCAGCAACTCTGCTGTATCACCCAGTAGTGGAATTGACAAGGCAAATTAGACTGTTGACTACTGAAAAACGCCTAATAGAAGATGTCTAGGAAATTTTAAAGTTCTATTCTTCAGCTCCTGTACACATATTGTACATTTGAAAGTAAAATATTTTCAAGTGTAAATCGATTTCTGTACATTGTGAATCGAAAGTTACCACTAATTTAACTATTTTCTATTGATATAACAATATCAATAGAAAATAGTTAAATTAGTGGTAACTTTCGTTAATATATAAATAAGCATCCGTAACAGGTAACAGCATCTATGAACCGGTTTGGCACATGTGCACTCGTCAGCAGGAAATGATACATATAATGCAACAAGCAAAGAAAATCTGATGTGGGCAACACATGACTTTCCTTATATAATGCAATGAATTTACTACTTTCACAGTTAAAAAAGATGTTATTGTTATAGTAGATACTTATATACTTTCCAAGATATTGAATTTTCTTCAATTAGTCGTCAGTTTCATTGATTTAGAGTCATTTCTATCAATTTGGCGAGATTTTTGTTAATTTGACAACAATTAAAAATGTCGCCAAGTTGGCGACATTCCTCTAAATTCGTCACAAATCTCGCCAAGCGTTATGGATGGAGAAATAAGTTATTCTTACAGCAAATAAATGACTATTGGTGTTCGAATACAAAAGTATTACTTAAAGAATTTTTTTTTAAGAATGGAACGAGCTAGATCCACAAGAATAATGTCACCCAATTTATCGCATGGTATTACATATGAAAAGTGAACATGTTTCTCAATAGGAATTTTTTTTTATTTTATATAACTTTTTGATAATTTTTTTGAAAAATGTGCAATATCTCGAGAACGGTTAATGTTACGTTCTAAAATTTATGTCAATCGTTTTCTAATGAAAATTTACATAAGAAATGTCTATTTGCGTAACTTTATTAGCGGTTTTGATTTTTTGACGATTTTTTCAAAATTTCACTCGAAAATTTAGGAGGGGGGGGTGAACATTCGATTGCGTATAAAAACAATAGGCTTCCAGTGTTTACGTATTGTGATTTTTGTACCAAATTTCGTTCGAATCGGTCCATTCGTTCGTCAGTTATCGTCTCCACAGACTCACTGACACACACACACACACATACCTTCACACACACATACTTTCACACACACACACACACACACACAGAGACATCACTTCAAACATGTTTGATTAGTGATCAGGGATGCTTGAAACGTGCTCTCCCGTCGAAAACTCGAATTCGAATATTCGATCCCGTCACAATACTTTCCTTATACATTATGTATATAAAGAAAGTAACTATGTGAAATATATTTTAGAACCATCATAGAAACCGGCAAATCCAGTCCTACAACGTAGCCGTTCACAGACAAGCCACAGACGCAGCCAAATCTACCTGCTTCTAGAACTCCACTATAAGGGGCATTCCCAAAGTCAGGATTGTCCTCCGATTGCAGATAATAATATCCAAAGACCAGTTTCTCGTTTAGTGCGTGTGTGAATAGTAAGGAAGTGTAGTCATCTGTATTAGATTCTTTCTCCTCAAAAGGATTTGCTACCTCTCTATTACTGCCTCTCCTGGTAACTACTGCTGTATTACTGCCTCTCCTGGCAACTACTGCTGTATTTATGCCCCTCCTGGCAACTACTGCTGTATTACTGCCTCTCCTGGCAACTACTGCTGTATTAATCAAGATTGGTATCAAGTCTGCTTTCAAGAGAATTCGTCTGCATTAAAATTCGTAAGCGTTTAAACTTATTTTGAACTTATTTTGTAATTTCCGTGGATATTTCTTGTATTATTTTTAGTAAGCTTATTTACCATTTTATATTTTATGCAAATTTGCTTTAAACTGGTCTCTATATATATAAACATTCCATGTTTTTACTCTTCATATAGCCACTGATGAAGGGCGTATATACGTCCGAAAGCTTTCTGGCAGTTTTTAATAATGTTCTGTACGTCTTTCAGGATGCGTTTAAGTAAAAGACCTTTCGTTTTTTAAAACGCTTTGTCCTTGATTTTATCTACTGCTGTATTACTGCCAGTCTTGGAAACTACTGCTATATTACTGCCTCTGCTAGCAACTACTGCTATATTACTGCCTCTCCTGGCAACTCATTTTCAGTCAATGGATATGTCGTAATTTGGTACATCATCAGGGATAAGTGAAGTCTTAACCGAAAGGAGTGAATGAAAGCTCAAAGTGCTAATTTTCATTTTCCAATATTGACCCTATGAAGAAAAACTGTAACTTTTCAATCAATGTATCACGACCCCGTAACTGAGCGTACATCAAGCATAATGGAACACATTTCTACCGCTTAATAATTTCAGCAAATCTTTAGAAATAATCACAGATGTCGCTATCTTCATTCCAACCACACTCTAATTTTTTTTATCTCTGCAAATCCGCTTAAAATATTACGACACACTTAAACCCTTGAAATTCCCCTTTCTGAAAGCCATCTAAACCCAAGGACATACAAACAAAAAAAAATGAAAATGTTCTACATACGGAATACTCATTTCGGTAGCATTCCCCGTCTTCGAACGGAAGCACCTGCGTTTGCGCTCCCTCCCAAGTAAAATATCTCGAGAACCACGCATCTACGATGTCCTAATGATGACACAACACCCCCCACCCCTTTGCGTTTCCTTCAAAGTGAAGATATGTGGAGGAGGTTCCTCCTTTGGGTTTCGACTTAATGGGGTAGGAAGAGGAAGATTTATTTCCAGGTTTGGAACCTTTGGAAATCGGATGTTGAGTTTCTGTTTCTCCAGCTTGGTTTGGATTTTTGGAAAAACATATATAAATGAAAGTAGTTATTGGGGTAACTGTAAATACCGTAGAGCTCAAGCCCTCCCAGAAATGACGCTAAAATATTTACAACCAATTTTACTGCTTCCATCTTTTAATTTGAAGATCTTCCATTTTTATTTTTTCTTACTACTGTATAGAAAACGCATTGTTTGCCTGAAAATTTTCGAAATAAAAAGAGAGGAAGTGTATGCATGTGTGATTGCAGTGAAGTAGACAGTGGGTGGGGGAAGAGATTAATTTTCACTGAACTACCTACAGGTTTACGCCATAATCTGCCAAGGAGTGGGAAGGCAATAATATCTCCCAAAATTGGCGGGAAAATTATTTTAGTTCTCCACAGAGTCCATAGTCCATGCTGGAAAGAGAAATCCAGCTCTGTAAGCCCCCCACTCCGTTTTTCAAAGTCTTGTAAACATGGGTGGGACAACCCAGTGGTTAGGCACGGGAATTGCACTCTGAAGGCCCAAGTTCGATTCTCGGTTCTACCCAAACTGTCCTCGTGTTCTCGCGGAGTGCGGGAAAGTTTAATATGTGGTTCTGTACGTCCTTCTGAGAGGTTGGTGATAGGGGAATGAGTTTACGATCCCTGTGGGTGCTGCCCCCACTGGGTTCCGGTCTAAATTGGGTGGCACTTCAATACCGCCCAAAAAGATATCTTACAATTCTGAGGAGGTTGGACGGTCTGGGTCGAAAAAAAAGAAAATCCTGTGGCTTGCGTGTTGGTATGCTTGGACATCACTTAAAAACAAATGCTCATATTTCTAGGCATTTTAGTGTTTAAATATAAAATGTAAAAATTAAAACTGGGTATATTTTTTGTAATTTGCCATGACTAGAAGATGAATTATTTGATGCTGAGATTTCAGTAGCATTATTCTCCCATGAGGACACAAATGATGGTAATTATAAATAACGTGCAAGTAAGGTTCGCTCGCTTGTTTCATATAACAAAATCCATGGACCGGTTCCTTGCTTTTTCGTGTTTTCATCAGCCTGGATTACCAGCACAAATGATGGTAATTGTAAATATCGTGCAAGTAAGGTTCGCTCTCTTGTTTCATATAACAAAATCCATGGACCGGTTCCTTGCTTTTTCGTATTTTCATCAGTCTGGATTACCAGCACAAATGATGGTAATTGTAAATATCGTGCAAGTAAGGTTCGCTCGCTTGTTTCATATAACAAAATCCATGGACCGGTTCCTTGCTTTTTCGTGTTTTCATCAGCCTGGATTACCAGCACAAATGATGGTAATTGTAAATATCGTGCAAGTAAGGTTCGCTCTCTTGTTTCATATAACAAAATCCATGGACCGGTTCCTTGCTTTTTCGTGTTTTCATCAGTCTGGATTACCAGCACAAATGATGGTAATTGTAAATATCGTGCAAGTAAGGTTCGCTCGCTTGTTTCATATAACAAAATCCATGGACCGGTTGCTTGCTTTTTCGTATTTTCATCAGTCTGGATTACCAGCACAAATGATGGTAATTGTAAATATCGTGCAAGTAAGGTTCGCTCGCTTGTTTCATATAACAAAATCCATGGACCGGTTCCTTGCTTTTTTGTATTTTCATCAGCCTGGATTACCAGCACAAATGATGGTAGTTGTAAATATCGTGAAAGTAAGGTTCACTCGCTTGTTTCACTGTCGCATGGTAAACCCATGAGCCAATATTTTCGGGAATGCGACCTAGAGTCTTCTTATTTATTTTTGGGGGTCAGCCTTCTCGTTCGGCCATCTGCACTCGAAATAGAAAACCAGGATGTCGAAGTTTCTTTAGATCTCGTATTCGTACCGAAAGATTTAACGGGCGTCCTTTTCGGACGGGTCAGAGGGTTCTCGGCTGGTTTGAATTAGTTGACCGAAAGAGTATCGGTTTCGCAGGGGCTTGAAAAGGGGCTTTTGTTTCTGGGGGTCTAAAAGCCAATGGCGTTGCTTTGGGGTCAAGGGGTTAAGACCCTGAATCCAATGGGATGTTTGTGTGCGCCTCAGGGGCGTGTTTTAAAATCTTGGAGAGAGAGAGTTTTTTGAGAATTTAAAAGAGGAGCGAGGAGAAGGAACTGAGTTTGGAGTGAGTAAAGAAGTGTTCACAACAAAGTCCTCTGAGAAATGCTGTTCAGAGAGATGTCGTTTATTCGGCGATTGTTTGGTGAGTTACACATTTAAGGGCCTGTGCCTGATTTGTATCTTTTAGCTCTCTCTCCCTCTCTATTTTAATAAGTAGTATTTGACTCCAAGTAAATATAAACTATTTAACTCCAAATAAATTAATCTTTACCAGTTTAAGTCAGGTGTTTTAATGATAGCTTACCATCTGTTCCAAATTAGTCTATGAGACTCCTTACCAATGTTTATTTTGATTTGTTATTAGAATGGTTGATCAATGCAGATATGTTAAGTGGAGCATTTTGTGTATTATGTTTTCTTGTATATAGGTTTAAATATTGTAAATAAATTAATGTTATTATTTAAAAATACGGCCTTCTTTCTTCTTCGCGCTCTAACCGGGCGTGTCCTAAAAAGGGAAGTTACCTTAGGACAAATAAAATTGGTGCCGTGACCAGGATGAGAATTATGTTTGGTTCACTAACCAAGGAAAATATAATTTGTAACAGATGGTAAGCTATCATGAAAACACCTGACTTAAACTGGTAAAGATTAATTTATTTGGAGTTAACTAGTTTATATTTACTTGGAGTCAAATACTACTTATTAAAATGGAGAGGGAGAGAGAGCTAAAAGATACAAATCAGGCACAGGCCCTTAAATGTGTAACTCACCAAACAATCGCCGAATAAACGACATCTCTCTGAACAGCATTTCTCAGAGGACTTTGTTGTGAACACTTCTTTACTCACTCCAAACTCAGCTCCTTCTCCTCGCTCCTCTTTTAAATTCTCAAAAAACTCTCTCTCTCCAAGATTTTAAAACACGCCCCTGAGGCGCACACAAACATCCCATTGGATGCAGGGTCTTAACCCCTTGATCCCAAAGCAACGCCATTGGCTTTTAGACCCCCAGAAACAAAAGCCCCTTTTCAAGCCCCTGCGAAACCGATACTCTTTCGGTCAACTAATTCAAACCAGCCGAGAACCCTCTGACCCGTCCGAAAAGGACGCCCGTTAAATCTTTCGGTACGAATACGAGATCTAAAGAAACTTCGACATCCTGGTTTTCTATTTCGAGTGCAGATGGCCGAACGAAAAGGCTGGCCCCCAAAAATAAATAAGAAGACTCTAGGTCGCATTCCCGAAAATATTGGCTCATGGGTTTACCATGCGACATTTCACATAACAGAATCCATGGACCGGTTCCTCGCTTTTGTGTTTTCATTAGCCTGGAATAGCCAATACCTGTAATAGCAGCTAGAAAGTCTGCTGACAACAAGCGTTATAACTGCAATGGCAGTAAAGAAACTCGCTTCCATAAAAAATGAGATATTTGCAGCAGTCATTAACTACTATTTCATTCTGATGAGTGCATAAAAATCGCAAAACCGGTCCATGGATGCTGTTATCTGAAATGAGAGCGGAATACTAGCATTTGAATGTTCCATTTAGATGAGTGGGTAGGTTTTCGTACAGTGTTTGCAATTGTTTGATGTGCACCAAATTGTAAACTGTTTCAATATTTGCAATTTGCAAATCTACGGTAACCTTGTAAAGATCCTTGCTGCCCCAATCGGGAATCGAACCCTGGATCTCCGAACTGGCCAGCCGACCTTCTACCGTACGAAAGCTACTGGGACGAAATTGCAAACTCTTATCGTGATGAAGTGGACTCTGCATTCTCCATCCTCTAATGTCAGATTGGCAGGTAGCTGACAATCTGAGAGATCTCCTCCTGCTACCTTTTATCTCAGGTTAGCCTCCTGGTTCTACTATTTTTACCCAGGTTAGTATCCTATCAATATCCTATCAATAGTATAGGTAGTTATCCTATCAATTTGAAATCGGCTCTCAATCGTCCACTGAATCCGTACTGGTCGTACTAAGGTCACTTTCAGACCTTCGACATATTAATTTTGATCAATTAATTTTGATCAATGAATCCCTTTATTTCATTCTTATGAACTTATTGTGTTCCCTCCATAAAAAAAAAAATCTATGTTAACTGTTCTTATTTTCTCTGTTCTTTCTTTTTCTTTTGACCATTTTTATTTGTATTTTTTCTAATTATTCTTTTCTAAATTTTATTCTAAATTTCTGTTTTTGTTTTCTATGTGCCTATTTTTTTTCCTTTTCATATATTTTCTTTTCATATATTTTCTAAATTTTACTTTTAAAATTTTATTATTTTCTTTAATTTTAATCTATTTTTCATTATGTTAATATACCTCACTCTAAATTTTATTTTTCAATGATCTTTTTATCTATATTCGCAATAACCCTTTACCCATTTTTGAAAAATGGACGTACTTGTCAAGTTCTAATATAATGTAAAACTCTCTGTTTAATCACAATCTTTTTCATCAATTGTTATCTTTTTAGATCTAAATAAATGTTCGTTTGGTGCGATGGTAGAACTTGGGTGTCTCCTGAGTGCAGGAGGTATCCTTTCCCGGCCGTGCAGCTAGCTACTCTAAACCCACTATGTGAGTCGCAAGGTCTGGGGTCTTCAGACCTTCGACATAGTTGCACTAACCTACAGGGCTGATTTGTTCAGACGCCATTGTAAAGAGCCTTACTACCCAACCTAGAATCGAACCCTGGTTCTCCGAACTGGCCAGCCGACGCTCTGGCGTTGAGCTACTTGGACGAAACTGCAAGCTCTTATTGTCGAAATGAGCTCTGCAACCTATTAATGAAACAAAACTTTACACACTTAACTCACTATACTCTTTTTGGAGCATTATTGCCAAACAATTTAACTATTCAAACATTTCAGAAATTAACTTCGTAAATTAGCAATTAATACAATATGGTAATCAACTGGCCAGCGCCCACAATGACGACATATAAATAGATCTCAATGGGTAGTGTAAATCAGTCATTAGTTTATAAGAGGTAGTGTAAATCCGAACACGTTTCTAGTGGAGGTGTTAAATCGATCTCATTTGTAAGTGTTGTGAATCCGAACTCATATGTAAAGGCTGATGTAAATCGTAACTAGTTTGTAAGTGTTGATGTAAATTCAACTTATTTGTGATTGTATAAGTATTGGTTGTTGTTGAGAGCCAGACTGTCCAACCTACCAGGAAGATGTTGATGTTGATGACCCAGATCGTCCGACCTACCAGAAAGGTGTAAGGTAACTGTATGGACGGCCGGGAAGTGCCACCCAATTTAGACCGGAACCCAGTGGGGTACCAGGAAGATGTAATGTAACCGTTTGGACGGCCGGGAAGTGCCACCCAATTTAGGCCGAAACCCAGTGGGGAGGCACCCACAGGGACAGTACTCTCCTTCCCCACATGTTTAACCATGTTCGGGCTACCGCGCCCGAAATGTGCCAACAGCACGCGGTGTTCCCAGGTGGTCACCTACCCAAGTACTAACCGTGCCCGATGCTGCTTGACTTCGATGATCTAACGAGAACCGGTGTTTTCAGCACGGTAGGGCCGTTGGCTCTGTATAAGTAACGGTGTAATGTATGAATATGTTTGTAAATGAAGTGCTGGTGTAGATCCGGAAGTTTGTGATTGATGGTACAAATCCAAACTTATGTATAAACTGTTGGTGTAAATCCGAACGCAATTAAAGTGGTGGTTTAATCCTAACTCGTTTGTAAATCGTAATGTACATCCGAATTCATAAGTTGTGGTGTAAATTCGAACTCATTTGAAAGAGGTGGTTAAAATCTAAACTCATTTAAAAGTTGTATTTTAATCCGAACTCGTTTGAAAATAGCAATGCACATCAGGACTCATTTGTAAGTTTTGGTGTAAATTAGAACTCATTTGTAAGTTGTGGTGTAAATTAGAACTCATTTACAAGTGGTGATTAAAATGTGAACTCATGTGTAAGTGGTGGCTAAAATCTAAACTCATTGATAAGTGGTACTTTAATCCGAACTCGTTCGTATATAGTAATGCACATCCAAACTCATTTGTAAGCTGTGGTGTAAATTGGAGCTCATTTGCAAGTGACGGTTAAAATCTGAATTCATGTGTAAGTGGCAGTTAAAATCTGAACTCAGTTATAAATGGTGGTTCAATTCGAACTCGTTTGTAAATAGTAATGCACACCTGAACTCATTTGTAACTTGTGGTATAAATTCGAACTCATGTGCAAGTGAATTCATTGATAAGTAGTGATTAAAATCTAAACTCATGTGTAAGTGGTAGTTAAAATCTAAACTCCACTAAGTGGTTAAAAAATACTAATAACTCTAATAGTGGTAAAAAATAATAAAATCTAATAGTGGTAAAAAAATAATAAACTCTAATAATGGTAAAAAAATAATAAACTCTAGCAATGGTAATAACTCTAATAAGTAGTTAAAATCTAATAAGTAATGGTCGAATCTCATAAGTAAAGGTGTAAATCTCGACTCTTTTATCTGATACTTATTGGTATAATCATCTGATTGTAAAACAAGGAATAGACTTGCCAGAGAACAACTTTTAAATTGACATCTTTGTGAAACAACCTTAAACCGAAGTACCAAAACACGTACATCCATGTAACCTGATTCGAAAGATGCTTCCGAGAATTCAAAATTCGCCTCATCCCCGGTAACTCAGCTCATTCTTCCGAGGATGAAAGTAGCTTTATTTAAAACCCCTGGTTCATAACTGAACAGCCTGTTAGCCCCTCACAAAGGTAAGCTTTATGCAGGTTCATTCAGCCTATGTGTTTTTCTAAGAAAAAAACAGAATTTCTACGATGGCGGTAAATTACTTGTGGCAGATGGTGGTAAAGGAAATGTGCACAGATGAGTCGGAGTTATAGAACTTACTCATATCAAATAGGATTTTAAATACAGTCAAACTAGTTTATAACGAAGTAAGAAATAGCGAAATTGCTGTTACAAAGAAGACATCCAATTTCTGTCAAAGTGAATAAAAATATCTATATCGCATTAGTTTTTATAACAAACTGTTTTAAAGAAAACGTAATTAAGTACAATTTAATAAAACAAACTAGTGCTTTGTTTTAATAATTTGTGCTTAATTACGTTGCTTAAGTGTTTCTTATCCTTACATAAACTGCTTTTCTTGTTTATTTTCTAGGTTTTAATGAGTTTTATATTCCATTTTCAATGACTTCGTCTTTCAATTGTTTATACAATTTAAGTTTAAAAATGCCAAATTTCTTTAATCATTTACGGTTTCTTTTGAATTGTAGGCGGCATAAGATTATTTCAAAATATATTTATTTCTATGCTGCAATGTTATATTTATTTGTGCTTAATCACGTTGTATGCGTTTTTCTTTATCCTTTACACATTTCCATTTTCTTATTAATTTCCTTGGCTTCAGCTGACCTTAGTTGCCATTTTTTATAGTTTCATTTTTCAATTATTTATACAATTTGCATTTAAAAAGACCAAAGTTCTTGAATCATTTAAAGTTTCTTTTGAATTATAGACATCGTAAGATTGATCCTACATGTATTTCTATGCTGTTGTGATTTATTAATTTTTACTTAATTACGCTGTTTAGTTTTTCCTTATCCTTTGCACAAAGTGTTTTTCTTATTAATTTCCTCTGTTTCAGTGGACTTTACTTTTCATTTTTCATGGTTTCATCCTTCAATAATTTGTACCATTTCCATTTTAAAACGTCAAAGTCCTTGAATCATTTAAGGTTTCTCTTGAATTGTAGGCATCGGATTGTTCCAAACAGAATTTCTGTGCTCCTATAATTTATAAATTTGTGCTTAATTACGATGCTTGAGTTTTTCCTTATAATTTGCACAAAGTGTTTTTCTTATTAATTTCTTCGGCTTCAAACGGCATTATAACTCCCATTTTCTCATATCTTCATCTCTCAGTAGTTATTGAAATTTACTTTCAAAAAGGTCAAAGTTCTTGATTCATCTAAGGTTTCTTTTGAATTGTAGGCGTTGTAAAATTATCCCAAAATGTATTTCTAAGCTGCTTTCTTTTATTAAACTATGCTGAATTACGTTATTTGGATGTTTTCCTTATATTTTGCACAAAGTGTTTTTTCTTATGAACTGTATTACAGTCTAGTGCTTTTAATGTGTATTTTTACCCTTGTATTTCCATTGCATCAAAATAAAATGTGCTCAAATATTTAATATAAAATTAATCATGCAATTAAGTCTTGTCAAAATCTTACAAGTGTAACTTTGTTATTAAGTTTAAAGATGGTTTAATCTCTGCACATATGAAACACTTTTTTAATTAGATGTAGGGTTGTTAATCACATTTTATTCATAATAAAGCTGTTTTTATATGCAGTACTTGTCACACCACATAGTTATATTAAGGATTCATTATATTCTATAAAACTTAGAAAGTAAGAAAAAAAATGATATTCAACATTTTATATCTTAGAAAGTGCGCATTTAAAACCCACTTTTTTCTTTTAGTGATAAATCAATATTTTTATATGCAATTTTTAAAGTATAAAGAAATATATTTATAGAGTTGAAAACTATGGACCATTTTTCGAATAAAATTTGGTATGAGAAATGAGAGATATTACTCAAAAAATTTTGCATCCAAAACAATTTTTTTATCTAATTATAAAGAATAATTGCTTACTTTAAATTCAGATTAATTTGTGTTTAAAATCCGTTTCTATTTTATGCAATATTGCAACTTATCGTTCAAGAAATTTTCAAAATTTCATCTTAAAAATGAAAAAATTATGAAAATATGAAAAAATTAGGTTTATTTTAGAGACTAATTTATGTTATATATTATTAAAATGTCATCAAAATGTATTGAAAAGATTCAGCATTGTCTTACGCACAATGTCAAAAAATCATATTTTGAGAAGAATGACTTAATTGTTAACTAAAATGAATGAAATTAATTAACTACTGAATTAATTAACTTAATTGACTAAATTATGTCTTATAAAAATTTCCCATATTTGATCTGAACCATTATGGAGGTAAAAGCTACCTGCTGTCTCATATATGATACACACATAGACATTGTGGTGGTAAAAACTAGTTTCATATATGATACATAGACATTACAGAGTTAATGCCGAATGTATCGTTTAAGCTATATTTTCTGCTAATTCGGAATGCCCGAAAAAAATCTGATGTGAGCAGCACATGACTTTCCTTATATAATGCAATGAATTTACTACTTTTACAGCAAAAAAAAAAGGTTATTCTTATAGTAGATACTTATATTCTTTCTAAGATATTGAATTTTCGTTAAGTCATCATTTTCAACGATTTAGCGTCATTTTTATCCATTTGGCGAGATTTTCGTTAATTTGGCAACATTTAAAAAGTCGCCAAGTTGGCGACATTCCACCAAATTCGTCGCCAAAATCTCGTTAAGCGTTATGGACGGACAAATAAGTTATTCTTATAACAGATAAATGACTATCGGCGTTCAAATACAAATGTATTACTCAAAGTAACTTTTCTTGTGAATGGAACGCCCTAGATCCACGAGAATGATGTCACCCAATTTATCGTATGATATTACATATGAAAATTGAGCATGTTTCTCAACAGTTAATATATTTTTTTTAATTTATGGGATTATTTTATAAATTTATTTGAAAAATGTACAATATCTCGGGAAAGGTTCTTGCTAGCTTTCTAAATTTTATGTCAATCGTTTTCTAAGGAAAAAAAATCTGATGTGGGCAACACATGACTTTCCTAATATAATGCAATAAATTTACTACTTTTACAGCTAAAAAAAAGTTATTCTTATAGTATATACTTATATTCTTTCTATGATACTGAATTTTCTTCAATTAGTCGTCATTTTCATTGATTTAGAGTCATTTTTCTCAATTTGAGAGATTTTTGTTAATTTGGCAGCAATTAAAAATGTCGCCAAGTTGGCAACATTCCGCCAAATTCGTCGCCAAAATCTTGCCAAGCATTATGAACGGAGTAATAAGTTATTCTTACATCAGATAAATGACTATTGGCGTTCAAATATAAAAGTATTACTCAAAATATCTTTTTTCAAGAATGGAACGAGCTAGATTCACGACAATGATGTCACCAAATTTATCGCATGGTATTACATATGAAAAGTGAACATGTTTCACAATACGAAATATTTTTATTTTTTATTTTATAAAATAATTTTTTTTAAAAATGTGCAATATCTCGAGAACGATTCATGTTAGCGGTCTAAAATTTATGCCAATCGTTTTCTAATGAAAAATTACATAAGAAATGTCTGTTTGCGTAACTTAATTAGCGGTTTTGATTTTTTGACGATTTTATCAAAATTTCATTCGAAAATTTAGGGGGGTTCTGAACATTCGATTACGTATAAAAACAATAGGCTTCCAGTGTTTACGGATTGTGATTTTTGTTCCAGATTTCGTTCGAATCGGTCCATTTGTTCGTCAGTTATCTTCTCCACAGATTCACTGACACACACACACACACATACTTTCACACACACACACACACACACAGACATCACTTCAAAAGTGTTTGATTCGTGATCAGGGATGCTTGAAACGTGCTCACCCGTCGAAAACTCGAATTCGAATTTTTGACCCCGTCACAATACTTTCCTTATACATTCTGTATATAAGGAAAGTAATAACATAAGAAATATCTATTTGCGCAACTTTATTAAAGGTTTTGATTTTTTGATGATTTTTTCAAAATTTCACTCGAAAATTTAGGGGGTTCTGAACATTCGATTACGTTTAAAAAGAATTGGTTTCCAGTATTCATGGATTGTGATTTTTGTACCAAATTTCATTCGAATCGCCCCATTCGTTCGTGAGATATCGTCTCCACAGACTGACTCACTGACACACACACACACACACACACACACACACACACACACACACACACACACACACACACACACACACACTCAGACATCACCTCAAAAATATTTGATTCGTGATCAGGGATGCTTGAAACTTGCTCTCCCGTCGAAAACTCGAATTCGAATTTTCGACCCCGTCACAATACTTTCCTTATACATTATGTATATAAGGAAAGTAAATATCTCTTTTGATAAAGTCATTTTTACTGCAGTTATATGCGAACGGACAGATAGAATGAACAAAGACATAAACACTTTTCAGCTATGTTGGAAAGTGTTAAAAATTTAAATAATTTTTCGGAAATAGGACCCAGATTAAGAATATATAAAAATAATTTTAACATTTTAATATTTTAAACTTTTTTCTTCGAAGAAGATTAAAAAAGTAGCTCATTATGTATATAAGGAAAGTAATATATTGAGCAACAAGAGATCTTTTAGTGCACATTCTAACACATTTACTTCTCTTCCCCGCAGGGTTCGTTTAGTTCTTAATAATTCATTTGAGTATAAAAGCCTCTTTATTCTACGTAACTCACGTCAAAAGTGTTCTATGTTCTACAATTATATACAGAGTTTCTTGTGCTTCCTTTTCGGCAGATTACCATGTTTTTCTAAGAAAAAACTTAACTACATACGAAGTGGGTTTCTTACGCTATTTATAGAGATGAAATCTCGGATATATTTTCTTGATTTATGCCAGTGAGGTATGAATGAATAAGACGTAATATTAATTTCCCTTCATACATAGTATTATGAATAGGACAAGTGTATTTATTATTGTATACATATAAAAATCTGATGTGGGCTGCACATGACTTTCCTAATATAATACAATGAATTTTTTTACTACTTTTACAGAAAAAGAAAATAGTTTATTCTTATAGTAAAAACTCATATTCGTTCCAAGATATTGGCATTTCGTCAATTAGTCGTCATTTTCATTCATTTAGCGTCATTTTTATCCATTTGGCCAGATTTTCGTTAATTTGGCAACATTTAAAAAGTCGCCAGGTTGATGACATTCCGCCAAACTCGTCGCCAAAATCTCGCCAAGCGTTATGGACGGAGAAATAAGTTCTTATAGCAAATTGTCGTTCATATACAAAAGTATTACTCAGAGTATCTTTTCCCGTGGATGGAACGAGCTAGATCCACGAGAATGATGTCACGAAATGTATCACATTTTATACATATAAAAAGTGAGCATGTTTCTCAACAGTTAATATTTTCTTTTAATTTATGGGATTTTTTTATAAATTTATTTGAAAAATGTGTAATATCTCCAGAACGGTTCATGCAAGCGTTCTAAAGTTTATGCCAATCGTTTTCGAAGAAAAAATTACATAAGAAATGCCTATTTGCGTAACTTTCTTAATTTTTGATAAATATTTCAATATTTCACTCGAAACTTTAGGGGGTTCTAAACATTCGATTGTGTTTAAAAACAATAAACTTCCAGTATTCACGAAGTGTAATTTTTGTAACGAATTTCATTTGAATCGCTCCACTTGTTCGTGAGAAATCATTTCCACAGACTCACTGACACACACACACACACACACAATTTCGCACACACAAACACACACACACACACACACACACACATACATCACCTCGAAAATGTTCGATTCGTGATCAACTATGCTTGAAACATATTCTCCCGTCGAAAACTCGAATTCGTATATTCGACCCCGTCATAATGCTTTCCTTATACATTATATGTATATAAGAAAAGTAAAAAGGTGGAAACAAATATGTTTTTACTTTCCATGCAATACATGGTAATGTATAGGGAAAGTATTGGAATCATGTCGAAAATCGCAACTCGAGTTTTCGACGGATCTACGCGTTTCGAGACCTCTAGAATACGAAAAAACTATTTTTAGCGTGACGTACGTGTGTGTGTCTGTCTGTGCAGATTTTGTATCCACTCTAACTAAAAAACTAATTGACTGAATTTCATAGAATTTGGTAGGTAAGTTATTGGTGGGCGAATCTGGTGCTGATTAGTTTTGGGTACGATTCGGGATAAAAGAACCCGCCTTTTTTTTTAGAAATGTTCCTCAAAAGCCTGTTTCCACTCTAGCTGAAACACTAGTGGACCGAATTTCACAAAATTCGGTAGATAAGTCGCTTGTGGGTTACCTTGGTGCTGATTAGATTTTGGTACGATTTGAAAAAACAAAACAGCCTTTTTCTGCGAAATGGCCAATAAAAATCGTTAAAATCTAAAGTAAAAATACTACGTATACTCAAATATATCCAATAAATGCTTGTTATATACGTAATTTTTAACAAAGAAAGGAATAAGACCAACCCCATTGCACTAGGACTTGCCTTTCTAGACATAGTCGTTTCGTATTTTTGCTACGCCACCTTTGAAAATAAGTCCAGTTGCCAAATGTGAACGAAAATTGAATTAAAAGTGAATTAAATTTAATTAAAATAAAGAGAACGCGAATATAAGTCTGCAGGAAAGTCATGTTCTGCCCACATCAGATTTTTAAAATTCATCAAATATATATTGATCAAGTATTTTCATGACAGTTGCATTGCTTACATCCGATATTGTTGCTTTAATAATCTTTATATTAAAAAATTAGCTGATGCCACTGTATGATAAATTTCGTGTTAAGAGTTTCTCTGTCTGATACCGCAAAAAATATATAATTTGGTACATTTGTAGAGAAATGTCAGGGAAACACGCTGAACTAAACTATATTTCGACTTATTTACGAAGAAATATTTGATGTCCGACATTTGGAATATAGTTATATCAAAGACAGAATACGAGTATTTGAACTGAGAGCCCTGCACAGGCTAACAAGGCCATGAATTTTTTCAGGCATCTATCTACATAGTTGAATTTTTGCACGAATGCCCCCCTTTTTAACACTTTCCAACATAGTTGAAAAGCGTTTATGACTTTGTTCATCCTGCCTTTAGCACGATAATTGCCGTAAAAATGACTTTATCAAAATGAAATGTTAGTATGTTGTTCAGACTGTCTGTGGGACATACGGGAATGTAAATGAATAATATCACCCAAATAGTTTTGGATTGATCCTGGGTTGAAAAGTAAAAATACATTGAACCCTATGTGACCTAATTCTTCAAACATTTTTTAAGCAGAGTTAAAATTCACTAATTGCTTCGAAAATATTAGGAAATATTCAAGTTATCCCATAATATATATATATAGAAAAATTCACCAAAATACGTTCGGTAGCTTTTTAAATAAAAATTAAAATAATAATTACACTCATATTATATGAAGAAAAATAGAACTTCAAATTAAAATATGGCATCCATCTTTTTTTCACAGTGTAAAAATCGTCATTTCTAAAGTTTGTTTAAATATATATTTAGTGTTGCATCCGTTCTAAAACCGCTTTATTCTTGTATATTTCCTGTGCCAAAGTAATTACAATATTTTGGACTTTAAATGATCATTAAGCTTTGATTATTTCTGCAACGAAGCCTAATTTTAATGAATGCAGAATGTAAACAAGTGATTATAAGATGCGTTGTATAAGAATTACTGAATTTTTTTCACGCAAAATTGTTTAGCTCTGGAGTCTGGAATAAAAGTGATATGAATGAAATATCCATTGCTTCTACACAGAGAGCCAGACGATTTATATTTCGAAGACGTCATTTAAATAAAGTTCAACTTTTTCGATGAATTTTTAAGTTTTCAAATATAATAAATTACTGTAGTACTGTGATAATTTAAAATACATCAGCGCTGAATGTATCGCATTTTAGAGATGTTTAAATAAAATTGCATTTCAATTAGAAAGTGTTTCACAATCAATGCTTTATGCATGATTGATCTTTCTTGTTTGAATTTTGAAATTTTGATGTAATTTATGAGTTATTCTAGTTTTTATGCACTTCTAAAGTGAAACATTTTCTTCTGTATGGGCGTATAACTCGAGTTTTACTCTCTCATACCACAAAATGTATAGCATATAATAAATATGAAATTTGGTACATTTGTAGAGAAATGGTAGGGAAACAAGCTGAAATAAATTATTCATCGATTTGAAACTTTGATCTGAGTTGAAATAGCTCGCAAAACCAGTTAGAATCTATAGCTAATATTTAAACCAGCTAATATTTAGAGGCAGAGCTGGGGACACCATATCTAACAGAAAATCTGTTGTGGGCGACACATGACTTTCCTTATATAATGCAATGAATTTACTACTTTTACAGTAAAAATAATAGGTTTTTCTTATAGTAGATATTTATATTCTTTCCAAGATATTGAATTTTTACAATTAGTCGTCATTTTCATTGATTTAGCGTCATTTTTTTCCATTTGGAGAGATTTTCGTTAATTTCGCAGCATTTCAAAAAGTCGTCCAGTTGGCGACATTTCCTCAAATTCGTCGCCAAAATTTCGCCAAGCGTTATGGACAGAGAAATAAGTTATTCTTACAGCAGATAAATTACGATTGGCGTTCAAATACAAAAGTATTACTCAAAATATCATTTCTCATGAATGGAACGAGCTAGATCCACGAGAATGATGTCATCCAATTTATCGCATGATATTACATATGAAAAGTGAACATGTTTCTCAACAGTTTATATTTTATTTTAATTTATGGGGTTTTTTGAAAAATTTATTTGAAAAATGTGCAATATCTCGAGAATGGTTCGTGCTAGCGTTCTAAAGTTTATGTCAATCGTTTTCTAAGGAAAAATTACATAAGAAATGTCTATTTGCGTAACTTTATTAAAGATTTAGATTTTATGATTTTTTCGAAAATTTCACTCGAAAATTTATGGGGTTCTGAACATTCGATTACGTTTAAAAGCAATAGGATTCCAGTATTCACGGATTGCGATTTTTGTAACAAATTTCATTTGAATCGCTCCATTTGTTCGTGAGATATCGTCTCCACAGACTCATTGACACACACACACACAGGAAAAGAGAGAGAGAGAGAGAAAGAGAGAGAGAGAGAGAGAGATATATCACTTCAAAAATGTTTGATTCATGATCAGGGATTCTTGAAACGTGCTCTCCCGTCGAAAACTCGAATTCGAATTTTCGACCCCGTCACAATACTTTCCTTATACATTATGTATATAAAGAAGTAATTAAGGGAATACATAATATATATCCGATGAAAAATAACATATATACATGACGCCATAAGATAAAAAAATTAACACTCTTTCAGTTGCATGTATTTAAGCACTGAATACTATATAATATATATCGAAGGACCCATATATTTTCGAAATCTAATTACAGCATACGATCAGGTAGTGGCTGAGGATTGCGGCACTAGATGGTGCTATTTCCAATTCTCAACATACCGTGACAAATGGTGTTATACTTGGCATGATAATCTTTTCCACGTTTATGTCCTTTTTCCTCAGTACTTTCGGCTGTTATTACTTTTTTCATTTATTTATCCTAGAATATTTTCTCGAGAATCGTCATATCACTCTTTTCGAAATCTCGGAAATATCACAGAATTATTTTTTGCAGCATGACAACGCTCCCGCACACACAACAAGCACTTTGTCAAATAGTTTCTGCCGAAAAATAAAGGGACATTCGTCCAATATTATCCCACTATCCAGATCTGGACCCGTACGACTTCTTCTAGTTTCCAAGGAAGAAAATAATAAGCTGAAGGGAAGAAGATTTGAAGATGTCTCACGTTAAAAAAAAGACATACGGTACAAAACCGCACACTGAAACAAGGCGGTAAAAAGCATTTCCGGCATTGGGAAGTATATCGCATTTCCAGGAGAGTCATTTGAAAGGAATTTGCATAAAAATATGATAAATCTACTCTAATAATTATTTGCGATTTCGAGAAATATGGTATTTTCACTCGAATTTTCCACTCATAATCAACCCCAGAGTCATTGCACGTCATGCGCTGTTCCACATCAGACTTTTTCAGCACAGAAAATTAACGACTGCATCTCATTTCATCAACTTCCTTTTCGATTTTTATGACACTCTCTCCTGGCTTACGAATATCTCAACTCCACTCTTTTATGCTACTCGCCGCATTCCATTGATGCAAAAGCACGCTTCGCCTTTCATTCATAAACAAACACTCGCGCGTCAACACAGCGCGCGCTTTAAGAGCCGCGATTTAATTAAAACGGACGACCATGGCGAGACTAAATAACGAGAAAAAAAAATTCTCACGGTCCTCTATTAAAAAATAGAGGACTTGATAACATCCCTCCGTGTTCAATGCGGCGTGGCGAGCATCAGATGGTGAGCCCCTGTCGCTAATTAATTTTATATTACATCCTCACGCTGATAGCGCAGTATCGTGTGTCCCTCAGGAGCTGGCTGTGAGGGGTTGCTGTAGAGAATTTGGCGATTTATTTTGCACGGATATCGGACTACATTTCCTTTGCGGATGCTAAAATTCATGGGCCAGTTTCGTAGATAACATTTTCATTGCAGTTTACTGTCAAATGGAGTGGACCTTAAAACTAAAAATTTCGTTTTCAGAGGTCATGTGATACATATATTACAAGAAAGGGCATATTTAAAATTATAAAAAGAAGCCTTTTTCAACAAAACTGGCAGAATAGGTCAAAATATACAGGCACTTAAATATGTCAAAAATAATAAAGAAATCTGATGTGGCCAGCACATGACTTTCCCTGCAGACTTATTTATATCCACGTTCTCTTTATTTTAATTAAATTTAATTCACTTTTAATCCAATTTTCGTTCTCATTTGGTAACTGGAGTTATTTTCAAAGGTTGCGAAGAGAAAATATGAAAAAAACTTAAATATCTCGAGAACGGCTAGTCCTAGTGTAATGGGGTTGGTCTTATTATTTTCTTAGTTAAACATTACGTATAAAACAAGCATTTAATGGATATATTTGAGCATACGTAGTTTTTTATTTTAGATTTTGGCGAATTTTGCGGGCCCTTTTGCAACAAAAGGCAGGTTATTTTTTCCGAATCATTCCAAAATCTAATCAACACCAGTGTGTTCCACAAGTGACTTATCTACCGAATTTTGTGAAATTCGGTCTATTAGTTTCTCAGCTAGAGTTGATACACGCTTTTGCGGGTCATTTCGCAAGAAAAGGCGGGTTCTTTTATCCCGAATCATACCCAAAACTAATCAGCACAAGATTCGCCCACAAGTGACTTACCTGCCAAATTTTATGAAATTCGATCCATTAGTTTTTAGTTAGAGTGGATACAAAATCTGCACAGACAGACAGACACACAAACACACACACAGACGTCACGCTAAAAATAGTTTATTCGTATTCTAGAGGTCTCGAAACATGTAGATCCATTGAAAACTCGAGTTGCGATTTTCGGCTTGATTCCAATACTTTCCCTATACATTACCATGTGTAGAGAAAGTAAAAACTACTGAAAATTGTAGGTAGGGGTGGAGGTGAGGGGTTACATTTGTAATAATGTCACATAAGCGGAGAACAAAAAGAAAATTTGTAATTAAATTGGAAGGGGTCTGGTTGAAAAGGTCATTTTTGTGTTGCTTTGATATGGAATAACGTTTATAATTTTTTTTTCTATTTGATATCTCAGTTATCGAGGAGCTCTTAAAATTAAATCCAAACACATCTGTAGAATGATGTAATCAATTCACTAAATTGAATGGTGACCGGTATTCCATTAGACACACCGAAAAAGAATGTAGTGATTATTACTGAAAATACAAACAAATACATACGACTATCAACAGTTGGTAAACATTCCTGAACTTGGCTTCAATTCATAAAGTCAGGTATCCAGTTTTAATCCCTATACACAGATTTCCAAAAAATATGAGTTTGAACAAAATATTCTAATATCCATCTATATATGCTAACCATTAGGCCACAGTTCTTAGCTTATAACATACCACTTGGGGGGGGGGGGGGATCAAAAATCAAAACAAAAATTGCAAATTTTTATTCAAACTATGTAACTCAGATATTTAAAGATAAAAACAAAAACAAAAATAATAATTTAAGTTGTGGCATACTAATAAAGTCGTTCCATTTCGCTAAACTACTCTCTTCCCAATCTCAAACTCCAATTGCTGTTTCCAGTATTTATGGACCAGTTTTGCAGTTTTTAACACTTTACAACATAGTGAAAGTGTTTATGACTTTTTTCATTCTGTCTGTCTGTCCGTTAGCACGATAACTGCCGTAAAAATGGCTTTATCAAAATTAAATTTTAGTATGTTTTTCAGACGATCTGTGGGACCTATGCGAATATAAGTGAATAATATCACCCAATTAGTTTTTTATTGAACCCGGGTTGGAAAAATGAAATACATTGAAGACCTACTTTTTCCAACATTTTTTAAGCGAATTTAAAATTCGCAAATTGCTTCGAAAATTTTAGAAAATATTCAAATTATCCCATACAATATATAAAAAAAATTTCAGTAAAATATGTTACGTAGTTTTTTAAATAAAAATTATTTAATATAGGGAGAAAACCAAATTCAATTAAATTCTGACTCTCGTTATATCCTCCAGAAAGAAAAAAGAGATATATTATATAATAAATATCTCTCCAAGAGTTTAATTATTTTACTTATGAGTAAGATTTCACATTTTAAAATAAATATGGTAGATAACAATTTTTCAAATTTAAAAAAAAAGAAATTATTATAGTATTGTGATGAATGAAACGATTAGAAAAATGTTTATGAATGAAATAAAGCTTTTATATAGAGGCGATTTATATTTCGAGGACGTCATTTGAATAAGGTTCATTTGTTTTCGAGTAAGTTTTCAAATATAATAAATTATTGCAGTGTCATGATAATTTTAAAAATATTACCGAGGAATGTATCGCATTTTAGAGATATTTAAACCAGGCAATTTATATTTCAATGCCGTCATTTGAATGAAGTTCATTTTCTTCGATGAAATTTTCAAATATAGTAAATTAATGTAGTATTGTGATAATTTTAAAAATATTACCGCGGAATGTATCGCATTTTAGAGATGTTTGTATAAAATTGAATTGAAGTTGGAAAGTGTTTCATAATCAATGCTTTATGCATGATTGATGTTTCTTGTTATCGTTATTTAGCATAGAATAACATAACTGCATTATATGGCCAACTTCATAGGTTACCACAGAAAGTCGCAAAATTGTGGTGCTTTCACAGTAATTTCTCTTGTTATTGAAGTTAATTGATGTTACATGCCGAAGAGTGCAAAAAAGAGCGAAACCAGTGGAAGGATGCTTGTATCTGTGTGTGTGATTCCTAATATATATACAGTTTAGGTATACATTAATACAGAAGGCAACATCATTTTGTAAAAATGCTCTACTACAATGAAACCCATATATTAAACGGCTTTCCAACAAGTAGGCATATAAAAAGAATCGAAGTTAACTCTAAAGGCAAATGAATATACAGGGTGTCCAGTGCTATCGGTTCCCAATGGCTATTTCCTCAACCTTTTGTCACAGAGATATTCTTCCAACTGCAAAAATGTTTTAATTTTAATATCTATTACCTTAGAAACAGTTTAAATCAATAAATACATTTCTGAAAGAAATACGAAATATAAATTTTTATGCGGTGCCCCGGTCCAACCAATTATATTTAGGAAAATCAGCCTCATAAGATTTCATGCAAAATAAAAACAAATCTTCCTTTTACGACCAAAATTCACCGAGTTATGAAGCATTAAACTTTATGACTGAAGTCGCTTTTCCACGCATAAAAATGTCCCGTTTCAGGCAACCTACCAATCAGGGACCGTATTGATCATTTCTTAGCACATAAAGTGCTCCAACTTTAAACAACTATAAGTCGGTCAATTTTGGTAGTAAAAGGATGATTTTTTTTGTTATTTTGCATAAAATTGTATGAGGATGATTTTCCAAAATATAATTGGTAAGACCGGGGAACTGTATAAAAATGTATATTTCGTATTTCTTTCAGAAATGCATTTATTGATTTAAACTATTTCAAAGATCATAGATTTTAAAATTTAAATCATTTCTTCAATTGAAAGTGTATCTCTATGTGACTAACGGTTGAGGAAATAGCCATTGGGCACCGATAGCACTGGACACCCTGTATAATAATTCACACCTTTGTCAAGAATTATTCATTTGTGATGCAAGATCTAGTGCAATCTTTTCACAGGACAATACATCATTTTATAATATTTTATAAAGATTCATAATCATATAGTTGTTAAATCGTAAGAGCTATGCTGCTATCTTTGTGGTTTATCCCATGACACTGCAGTAGTTCACCATTTGATTGAGTTCATCAAACAAATATTTGAAACAACATCTGCCTACATTATTTTTTAAACAAAGCTGTTTTACTCTTTACAAGAAAAAAAAAACCTGATGTGAGCAGCGCATGACTTTCCCAGCAGACTTATATCCACGTTATCTTTATTTTAATTAAATTTAATTCGCTTTTAATTCAATTTTCGTTCTCATTTGATAACTGGACTTATTTTCAAAGGTGGCGTAGAGAAAATACGAAAAAAACTAAAATATCTCGTAATATATCTTATTCTTTTCGTCGTTAAAAATTACGTATTAAATAAGCATTTAATGGAGATATTTGGGCATACATAGTTTTTTATTTGCGATTTTTGTGGGCCATTTTGCAAAAAAAGGCAGGTTATTTTTTTTTAATCGTACCAAAATCTAATCAGCACCAGGATGTTCTACAAGTGACTTATCTACCGAATTTTGTGAAATTCGGTCCATTAGATTTTTAACTCGAGTGGATACAAATTTTTTCTGATCATTTTGCAGAAAAAGGTGGGTATTTTTATCCCGTATCGTACCCAAAGCTAATTAGCACTAGATTCGCCCACAAGTGACTTACCTACCAAATTTTATGAAATTCGGTCCGTTAGTTTTTGAGTTAGAGTGGATACAAAATCTGCACAAGCAGGCATACAGACACACAGACAGACAGACAGACAGAAACACACACAAACGTCACGCTAAAAATAGTTTTTTTCGTATTCTAGAGGTCTCGAAACGTGTAAATCCGTCAAAAACTCGAGTTACGATTTTCGGCATTCCCTATACATTACCATGTATTGCAGGGAAAGTAAAAATCATAAACTTGTGTCCTTATAATAAGATTTCAATATACCAGCTGAGTGGCAATTTTATCCCTCAGCTCGTGGAAATGGAGTGTGTAATGGAGTGGTTGGTGTAGTGAAATTGAACAGGCTCGTCAGCATGGAACAGCTGACATTTAAAATGGCCGTTGCAGCCCCATGCTCCCGGCTGTAATTTTTAAGAAATGTGAAACTTTGTAGGCGGTATAACTGAATTTATCAGTTTTTACTTTCCCTGCAATACATGGTAATGTATAGGGAAAGTATTGGAATCATGCCGAAAATCACAACTCGAGTTTTCGACGGTTCTATACATTTCGAGACCTCTAGAATGCGAAAAAACTATTTTTAGCGTGACGTCTGTGTGTGTGTCTGTGTGTCTGTCTGTCTGTGCAGATTTTGTATCCACTCTAACTAAAAAACTAATTGACCGAATTTCATAAAATTTGGTAGGCAAGTCACTTGTGGACGAATCTGCTGCTGATTAGTTTTGGGTACAATTCGGGATAAAAGAACCCGCCTTTTTTTGCGAAATGGCCCGCAAAAGCTTGTATCCACTCTAGCTGAAAATCTAATGGACCAAATTTCACAAAATTTGGTAGATAAGTCGCTTGTGGATCATCCTGGTGCTGATTAGATTTTGGTACGATTCGGAAAAAAACAACCTGCCATTTTTTGCAAAATGGCCCGCAAAAATCGACAAAATCTAAAATAAAATACTACGTATGCTGAAATATATCCATTAAATGCTTGTTTTATGCGTAATTTTTAACAAAGAAAAGAATAAGACCTACCCCATTACATTAGGACTAGCCGTTCTCGAGATATTTTCGTTTTTTCGTTTCTTCTCTACGCCACCTTTGAAAATGACTCCAGTTACCAAATGAGAACGAAAATTGAATTAATAGTGAATTAAATTTAATTAAAATAAAGTGAAAGTGTATATAAGTCTGCAGGGAAAGTCATGTGCTGCTAACATCAGATTTTTCTAGTCAGTACGGACCCGAAGTTTTCTGGAGCCCCAAGCAGATTGCCATGAAAAGTCTTCATCTGAACAATTCATTCAGTAAAGCTTCACAAATCTGAAAATGAGTTATCCAATTAGATGGCAATTTTTGTATACAGTTTTGCCTCATCATCTGTATTTCAGTCGTTTGGCATATTTCTTTCTTTTTAGCTTTTGAAAGATGAGTTAAAATAACCTACGGAACTATGATTTATATGCATGTTAAGCATCATTTAAGAAATGTGATGTGAGCAGCACATGACTTTACCTGCACATTCAAATTTATTTTCTCTTCCCCAACCCATTAAATTGAGTTTTAATTGCAAAAAATGGCACTGACAATTATTTGAGATAGAACTGGGAATTCAGTATAATTGCCATATATTGAACATATATATTGAACATAATTTTAGCACAAAGTCTATAGTAAAGCCACTAATCACGACTTGGACTGTGTCAAGCTCAGGCTTTAAATTGCAAACTGTTTTCACTATCAGGCTTTAGATTGCAAGAAGTTTTCGGGCTCCGACTTTACATTGCAAAATATTTTCTAGCCAGAGGACTCGTAAACGCCTAAAATTCTAATTCTATATTCTTTACTACCATTTGGCAGGAAGATACTTGTGACCTGTAAACGGATTGACAAAAGTTTGTGTATTTATAAATGCCGTAATGACTGGGCAATAGCATCAAACTACAAACACCGAATCCGCTTCAATTTAAGATCGCTCTTCCATTACAGATACCAGCAATACGCGGACCGGTTTTGAGCTTTTTGGCTCTCCTCAGCGCAGAATTATTATACCCTCAACCTTGGGGCACACATTTGTGCAATCAATTCAGGGATGCAAAGACTCCAAGCGTTCTTAAAATTTGCCCTTTTGGCTTTTGGTGGCCACCACGTATGAGAGCATCTATGTAAGCCGACATTTACAGTCGTATCACGCAGCAAGTAATTTTATAATAAAACATTTTACTGGCCAATATAGCGATACACGAATAAATATAGCAACCCCCGGCCTTCATCCACATCGCTCTCAAAGATCAAGAGAGCACTCGGAGTGAAAACGGTGATCGTCCGTATTTACGGGAAAACGGTGACACGTGACCCCCTGTCTGTTTCAATGAGAACCGACCGAGAACGAGATTTCAGAGCGAGAAGAGGGTGGGGGGTATCACCCCCTATGGATCGTTTGACACTTGGGTCAAAGGTGAAGAGAGAAGTCCTTTGCTACCGCAGTAGCTTCTCTCAGAGTAAAGAAACGGAGAATGTTGTGGAGATGAGAGGCCGCTCAGAGAGAAATCCGTTGTTTGGCAACACTTAAAGAATAGCGGAGAGTAGGGGTTGATGTGTGTTTGAAGTATTACGTTCAATATGTATCAGAATCGTAGCTAGTAGTGCCCAAGCTAAACAGTAAAATTGACGCCATCCCTCTCCCCCCACCCACCCACACACACATCGGAGCAAGCGTCAGATTTTATTATAGTATACCTGTTGCTGGTATAACACAGATCTTGTATAAAAATAGTACGAATATTATTGTTATCTGCAAACATCCAGAGAGTAGCTGCTGGTGTGTAGTGAAGTGTAATGTTCAATATGTATCGCAACTGTAGCTAGTAGCGCCCAAGCTAAACAGTGAAATTGACGCCCTCTCTCTAACCTCGCACACACACATCGGAGCAAGTGTCAGGTTTTATTATATGCCTACTGTTGGTATAATACAAATCTTGTATAAAAATATTGATAATATTATTGTTATCTGCAATTATGCGGAGAATAGGGACTGGTGTGTGTTTGAAGTGTAATGTTCAACATGTATCAGAACCGTAGCTAGTAGTGGGTTAAACAGTATCTAGTAGTGGGTTAAACAGGGGTTAACCGTAGGGGTTAACCCCTGTTAACCGTAGGGGTTAACCCCTGTAAACAGGGGTTAACCGTAGCTAGTAGTGGGTTAAACAGGGTTAAACAGTATCTTTTTTCCAATGGCTGACATGAACAAAACATGAACAAAACTTGAACTTGACATGGACAAAATACAAAAGTAACCAACAATAAGAAACAACGACAAAAGTTCAAAAGATAACCGAACGTTATCGCCCCAATAGTCTTCTCGCAATATCTGAAAGCCTCAATAGCACCATTGTGGACTCCACAGCGGTGCAGGTGGTTGAACAGTAAAATAACCAGAAGTTTTATTCCTGACATAGTAGATATCGGCTATTCCAGGTTAACGAGCCAATAATAAGAGAAAAAGTCCATGGATACTATCGTCTGCAATGATAGAGCCATCTTTTCCGCAAATTGCTAAAATGGAACATTACATTCATAATTAAACATAAACAGGCACAATACCAAGTTGTTTCCTATAAATTAGATACAAAATTCAATGATATAAATTTACAACTTTCATGCTCAATTAGTGGCGTCGCCAAGTGTGGATTCGCCCCCCCCCCCCCCCCCCACACACACAGACACACAGACACCCATCAGAAACCACTGACATTTGTAGAAATGATATTTGGAGTCAAGAAAATAAAATATTTTGTTAAAAGTCTCCCCAAGTCCCCTTTTTTTCTGACGACGCTAAATTACTTCATGGATGAACATTCGAAATCTTTCAATGAATGGAAGTGTAGCTGTAACATCGGATACTGCGCAACTAAATGACGCATATGAGTCCGAAATTCGAGAAACAGTTGTTATTCAAAACCGTGACTGAAACTTTTCACCATTAAAAAAAAAAGTCTTAAAAATATTTCTTGGATCAATTACAGCCCGGATGTATGAAAAAATAATTTAGAAATAGAATATGGTAATTAAACTACATTCTTTTCGTTTGTCTTCTCCATGTCCATTTGGAGAGTTTGTTTACTTTTTTGTCAAACAACAGGGTTTGTTTGGATGCACTTAAAGGGGGTTGAATTTTAGTTATGTTTCATTACAATGTAGGGATCACTGCTGTGAGATATGATACTACATAGATGGGGGTCAATGACTTACGGGAAATATCACACATAACTTCAAACCAACCGAAAATGGCAATTCTGTATTACACCTTCTAATCTAATTAGCTATGGCGGCGTTAAAATTAAGTATATATGCTGGTTTTAGGAAGTTTTAATTTATCGTATTATGTGCAGCATCTCTTGGGCGATTATTTAAATATACTTTTTGGTATAGGTGCAGTGTAATACCTTTCTCATTCTTAGCGATTTTAGGTGAGATTCTAACAATCCCTGCTATGATTTGGGGAATATTCCATTCTAGCAACATTTTCCGTGTCCTTTGCTGCCCTTTTGTCGCCAAGGTAAAAATCGCAACATTCCATTTTGGCAGCGCTTTCCGCGTCTTTTGTCGCCCTTTTGCTGTCCTTTGTCGCCATGTTACTGTCCTTTGTCGCCCTTTTGTCGCCAAGGTAAAAATAAAAAAAAAATCTGATTTTCATGCTGTGCTCTATGAACTACAGAACACCTGTTGCACAAGCAGTTGTTGCTGCGTGCGACCTCCGATAACCAGCGGCGCCGGATTCTGTGATGTTCATTTAGTAAGCGTAGAACCATGTTTGAATTGCTACATATCAACTGTTGCACAAACAGTGATTTCTACCTTAGCGACAAAAGACGACAAAGGCGTGACAAAAGACGAGGAAAGGCTTGCTAGAATGGAATGTTGCGATTTTAACCTTGGCGACAAAAGGCGACAAAAGACTTGGAAATTGCTGCCAGAATGGAATATTCTCCAAATCAAAGCACGGATTGCCAGAATCTCACCTAAAATCGCCAAAACTTAAAAATTGATTATACTACATATTCCTACATTTTTAGCAACTACCGCTAATGTATGAAAATGATTATATTTCCCCACGCGAAATCTGTATAATAATTGTGTTACTTATTTCTGTTTTTCCGCACCCTAGAGATGCCCCCTAGTGACCTAGAAAGCTGAATATTCGCACAATTGTTTCGGCCACTAGGCAGAACCTAAGAATACCTAAGACACCTAAATACATAAGAAATGATACGTAACATTAAGGGTCTGATTTTTTAATGATTTTTTTTGAAAATTTCCATCGAGAATTTAGGAGTCTTCCCAACATTCGATTGCGTTTAAAATCAATAGATTTCTAGTTTTCACTGATTGCAATTTTTGTACCAAACGTAGTTTGAAGAGCTCCATTCATTCGTGAGATATCGTCTCTACAGACTGATGGATACACACACATACGTATGACACACACGCATAACAAATACACACATACTTACGCACATACTTACACACACACACTCCCTCACACACACACACACACACAAACACACACTCCCTCACACTCACACGCACACAAACTCCCTCACACACACACACACACACACACACGCAGACAGACATCACCTCAAGAACTATTGATTCGAGTTCAGTGATGTTCGAAACGTGCTCTTCCGTCAAAAACTCGATTTCGAATTTTAGACCCTGTCACAATACTTTCCCTATACATTAAACTACGCATATAGGGAAAGAAAAAAGTTGGAACCAATATTTCCTTGAGTGTGAATTTTCTTGTCTTTGAGGGACTTAAATACTAGTAATGTTATGAGAATATTAAATTTGAAATAATACAAGCTATAATATATATATATATATATATATATATATATAAGGGAAATTATAAAATATTCATTCAATATCAAATACTCGACATAATTTATCTACCTGCATAAAGGATGTTATAGCATTTATATCTGCATTATCGTATTCAGTCTCCCCCTCTCCCCCCCCCCCCCCGTCATACACATAAACACCTGTCAAAAGTGGTTTTTACTTTCCCAGCAATACATACTAATGTATAGGGAAAGTATTGAAATCATGTCGAAAATCGCAACCTAAGTTTTCGACGGATCTACAAGTTTTGGAATCTATAGAACACGAAAACATTATTTTTAGCGTGACGTCTGTATGTGTGTGTGTGTCTGTCTCTGCAATATTTATATCCACTCTAACTCAAAAACTAATGGACAAATTTTCATAAAATTTGGTAGGTCAGTCACTTGTGTATGACCCTGGTTCTGATTAGTTTTTAGTAAGATTTGCGATGAAACAACCCGCCTTTTTTTTTTTTTTTTTTTTTTTTTTTTTTTTTTTTTCTTGCAAAATGATCCGAAAAAATTGTCTGTATCCACTCTAGCTGAAAAACTAATATATCAAATTTTACAAAATTTGGTAGATAAATCACTTGTTACCCTGGTGCTGATTAGATTTTGGCACGATTCGGAAATAGTAACATAAACCGTCAAAATCTAAAATAAAAAATTACTTATGCTCAAATATATCAATTAAATGCTTGTTTGTACGTAAATTTTAACGATGAAAAGCATAAGACCAACCCCATTACACTAGGGCTAGCCGTTCTCGAGATATTTTAGTTTTTTTTTTGCATTTTCGCTACGCCACCGCTGAAAAAAAGGTCCAGTTGCCAACTGAGAACGAAAATTGAATTAAAAGTGCAAATTCAGTGTCATTTAAAATAATTATGGACGTTATTTTGCGCAATTAAACTCAATATAATGAATTATTGAAGAAATAAAGAAAACGTGAATATGAGTCTGCAGAGAAAGTCAAGTGCTGCCCACAGATTTTTACTTTCCCTGCAATACATGGTAATATATAGGGAAAGTATTTGAATCATGTCGAAAATCGTAACTCGAGTTTTCGACGGATTTAATCGTTTTGGTACCTCTAGAACACGAAAAAACTATTTTTAGCGTGACGTCTGCGCGCGCGTGTGTGTGTGTTGTTGTTGTTGTTGAGACCCTGACCGTCCGACCTACCAGAAAGGTGTAAGGTAACTGTATGGACGGCCGGGAAGTGCCACCCAATTTAGACCGGAACCCAGTGGGGGAGGCATCCACAGGGACCGTACCCTCCTTCCCCTACCACCAACCTCTCGGAAGGACTTACGGACCCACATGTTTAACGTGATCGTACTCCGCATGAACACGGCGGCATTTGTGGTAGCGTGCAAATCTAGCGCGCAAACCACGGGGATACCGCACCCGAGATGGCCAACAGCACGCGGTGTTCCGAGGTGGTCACCCACCAAGTACTAACCGCGCCCGATGCTGCTTGACTTCGGTGATCTAACGAGAACCGGTGTTTTCAGCACGGTACGGCCGTTGGCCCGCGTGTGTGTGTGTGTGTTTGTACAATGTATGTATCCACTCTAACTCAAAATCTAATGGGCCAAAGTTCACAACCGCATTATCGCATTTTCGCTATACCACCTTTGAAAATAACTCCAGATACCAAATGAAAACAAAAATTGAATTAAAAGTGCAAATTCAGTGTAATTTTTAAATAATTATGGTTTTTATGTTATAAAATTAAACTCAATTTAATGAATTATTGAAGAAATAAAGATAATGTGGTTATGAGTTTGCAGGAAAGCAAACTTATAATATTAAAGAAATTCTGTATTCTAAAAATAAGAAATTTATCTTTTAAATTCACGAATTTAGAAACTGCCATATTTATTACAGCCCATGTCTGGAATATCGTTCGCAGACCACTTGGAATGTTCGTCTGGAATGTGAGCAAGGAATATCGTCTGCATCTGCATAGATAAATAAATTCGACGAAATGGCGAGAAATGGTCAATTTTCTACTTTAAGAGTTCGTAACTTTTAAACTGATTCGAATTTAAAAGAAAATTCGGCGAGGTCTGTTGCATCCGGGGATCAGATAACTTTGCACCGAATTGATGTCATTTGTACGTCATTGTAGTGCTTAATTGGGCTTCATTTGTACAAATGACGCACACAGACGGACAAAAAGACAAATATCTTTTATGTCAGATGCGAAATATATAAAATTTTTCCTGAAAATTTTAGCATTTGAAATTTTAACGGATAAGCACGTTCGAAGACCTTACCCAATTCAATCTATCGATATTCACCATTCTGAATATCAATAGATTCTTAGAATTCAAAAACAAGTTCTTATGTTTTTCATGTCACGCAATATATTTAATTTTTTAATATTTTATTCGAAAAATACTTATCTGACACTAAGATGGCACGTACAATGACTACATAGATCTATGTACACTAACTAGATAGTCATTTTACATAGTGTCGCCAGCAGCCAACGGCCGTACCGTGCTGAAAACACCGGTTCTCGTTAGATCACCGAAGTCAAGCAGCATCGGGCGCGGTTAGTACTTGGATGGGTGACCACCTGGGAACACCGCGTGCTGTTGGCACATTTCGGGTGCGATAGCCCGGTGGTTTGCGCGCTGGATTAGCACGCTGCCACAACTGTCGCCGTGTTTATGCGGAGTAAACATGTTAAACATGTGGGTCCGTAAGTCCTTCCGAGAGGTTGGTGGTAGGGGAAGGAGGGTACGGTCCCTGTGAATGCCTCCCCCACTGGGTTCCGGTCTAAATTGGGTGGCACTTCCCGGCCGTCCAAACGGTTACCTTACACCTTTCTGGTAGGTTGGACGGTCTGGATCTCAACAACAACATAGTGTCGCCAGATGTACATAGCCGGCTCTCTCTTGCAACCAGTGTTTCTTTCAGGCATACATCAGAGGGAGCAAGGCTCCGGCGATTATTCGTCCCCCGATTACCTACGATTAGGGGGCCAGGATGATTTATTCCTCAGATCTGCACCTGAAGATAGTTTTGTATTGCAGAAACAAATATTCTTAAGCAATTTAGGAGAATTGAAATAAATATTTATTAGAATGTTTCTAGTAACAATATCATTTAAAATACCATAATAATTTGCACATAATTGTGAATTTTAATTTCCTTTACATTACACATTCCTTACGAAGAGCTAGTATATAATAAAATGCAATACAAACACAAATCAAAGTAATTTTCGGAAACTCACAACGAGACAAATTTAATAACACTGCATGACAAATTCCTTAACAATGCATCCTAATTGATAAAAAGCAATTTTCAGACAAATTCGCCAAAGACTTAACACTGTAATCTTATTCGGATTGCCGGTCATATTCAAGATAATTTTGTTTCTGTAAAAGACGACATAACAAACTAAATTGCATTTTTCAGGGAATGTGTGTGGGAATGCAAAGCGAGGGAATAATTGCATTTTCATTTCAGGCATTCCTTGATCTCAAAATTCCTGAAATGTCTCAGGAATATACCGAAAGAATAATTGCGAGAATTAAGGGAATTTCGTCGAGAGTGTTTAAATAATTACCACGAAACTAAAGTGCATTAAGTTTATGAAGATTACTAAAGAAATGCAAGTCTAATGAGGAAAAAACACAGAGGAGAGTGAAATATTTTAAAAAGGAAGTGAGAATAGGAAGAAAAGGAAGCAAAAAAGGTAGAAGAAGGGAGGAAAGAGAAGATGACAAATATCTTTCGAAAATTTGCGGAATAGTTTCAGTAATGATATTTTATTTTGTTAATTAGATTAATTTGAAATTATGCTAAGCGAAATTTCTTTTTACGTCGTATGAATTAGGGAAGAAAATAATTCCTGGGTGACGTCATGATTCATAACTTTTCTAGATTCATGACCTTCTGATATCATTAGTGCCAAATTCACTCAACATTTACATAAATTAAATTTATAACCAACTTTATTTTAGATTTATTTTCTAAAAGTTAGTTGATGATGTTACACGTGTATTTTTCGAAACTGGTTGTTTTCCAATTAATTTTATCATATAGCACATGCGTTCTTATCATATTCACTGAGGAAGTTTTGAATTTTTCTACTATCACATTGTCGTCCTCCTGAATGTTTCTTTACATGTTTTTTTTTCATTTTGTTTGGCAAAGATTTTATTTCTGTGTCACGTGATGCAGTTATTTATTAACAGACGCCTTCTTACCTAAGGTAATGTGGTTGTTCTGCCTTTTCACCTTGAAAGACAGAACAAGGTAAAAAGGCAAATCTTGTGCTGTTTGATTTGTGGTTCTTCTGCCTTTTTTTTATCGAAAACGGTTGATAATTTTAATCAACTATCGTACCAAATATAACAACTTTAATCAGTAGTCATATTTAGTCAGTTTAAGAAAATCAATCTATTATCAATCAATATTTAGACTGATTTAAGTAGTCTGTGAAGTAAGTTCATATGACTACTTATGTTATATACACACAATTCCTATAACTTAAACTAAGTAATTTTAGTTGAAGTCATATGAATTAGTGGCGTCACTAAGAAAAAAATTCCTTTATCATAACTTCCTGTAGCATCCTCCTGTAGAATTACATTTTATATCTTTCAAATGTTACTTTCCTTATATGCATAGCATAATGTATAATGAAAGCATTGTGACGGAGTGAAAATTCGAATTCCAGTTTTCGACGGGAGAGCATGTTTCAAGCATCCCTGAACAAGAATCAAACGTTTTTGAGATGATGTGTGTGTGTGTATGAGTGTGTGTGTGCGTATGTGTGTGTGTATCAGTGAGTCTGGAGACGATATTTCACGAACGAATGGAGCGATTCGAACGAAATATGGTACAAAAACTACATTCCGTAAATACCGGAAACCTATTGTTTTTATACGCAATCGAATGTTCAGAACCCCGTTTAAATTTTGAAATTTTGAAAACAAAAATCATCAAAAAATCAAAACCATTAATAAAGTTACATAACTAGTCATTTTTTATGTAATTTTTTTTAAAGAAACAATTGTCGTAAATTTTAGAATTCTAACATGAATGTGCAATATATCGTTCTCGAGATATTGCACATTTTTCAAAAAAATTATTAAAAACTCATGTAAAATAAAAAAAAAAATTCCAATTGAGAAACATGTTCACTTTTCATATGTAATACCATGCGATAAATTTTGTGACATCATTCTCGTGGATCTAACTCGTTCCATTCATGAAAAAGATATTTTGAGTAATACTTTTGTATTTGAATGCCAATAGTCATTTATCTGCTGTAAGAATAAATTATTTCTTCGTCCATAACGCTTGGCGAAATTTTGGCGACAAATTTGGTGGAATGTCGCCAACTTGGTGACTTTTTTAAATGTTGCTAAATTAACGAAAAACTCGCCAAATGGATAAAAATGACGCTAAATCAATGACGACTCATTGATGATGACGACATGGAAAATGACGACTCATTGATGGAAATTCAATATCTCGGAAAGAATATAAATAACTACTATGAAAATAATCTATTTTTTTTTTACTGTGAAACTAGTAAATTCATTGCATCATATAAGGAAAGTCATGTGCTGCCCACATCAGATTTTTTTAATTGAATGTTTAGAATAACAATGCCATTTAGGATGCTATAGGAATTTGCACATGATTGTGAATTTTATGTTTTTTTATATTATATATTCCGTACGAAGAACGGCTATGTAGTACGGGTAAGTACCAGATATTTTATGAATTAAATTCATAAATTTATGTCAGCTGAAGTATAAGTTACTTCACGTGTCAGGTAACAATACTGAAGTATTTGAGAGGAGAATATATTGTTAACTAAAAAGTCATGTGCTTCAAAAACGTTTAGAGAGCTTTTATAAGCAACAACAGCTTTTATAAAGAGACAATTTTAAGATGATTTCTTAGGTTTTGTTGGAGAAAGTTTACGAACACAATAAGCCTCTTTTATGAGGGAGAATAATACTGTTTTTAGCTTTTTCCTAGTGATATTTATGGAGATTTAAATAGATTTTTTTTTTCTGTTTTTGCAATTCCATAGCTTTGATTTAAATTATCTCGATTTAAATTATGTCATGCAGCCATAGGCTTCTATTTTAGTACGAATTAATTTGGCTAGAATTTTCATGCTGTTTTGTAATTTTTGTGGCACCACAAAAACGTTATATAAGTACATGAAAATGCTCGCGCACACACAAACAATATATATTTATTATATTATTTATGTAATTAGACTGGAAGGAATTTCGATATGAGGATACGGGAATTACGATACGGGAATTGCGATCCAAAATAACTTGGGATCTAACCTGAAATATCACTGTTCTGAATTTCGTATCTTCTTCTTCAACCCAGACCATCCGACCTACCCGAAGGTGTAAGGCATCTGTTTGGCCACGAAATGCCACCCAGTCTAGACCGAAATCCAGTGGGGGCGGCATCCACGGGGACCGTATCCTCCTTCCTCTACCGCCAACCTCTTGGAAAGATTTACGGACCCACATATTTGACGTGCACTTACTCCGCGGAAACACGGAGACAGTTTGAGAAGAGCGGGGAATTGAACTCCGGTCGTCTGAGTGCACTTAACCACTGGGCTATCTCACCCCGTGAATTTCGTAGCTGTGGATTCGCTCAGGTTTTCCGCTATGCAACCAGAGAGATAATTAGGAGACAAACAGAAATCTTCCTTTGTTATGCTAGAAATTAAACCCGTCACATGACGAAGTGCATAAAGCAAAATATTCTCTCATATACTTCCGCGCTAGCATCTTTATACTTCGTTTTAAAAGAATTAAATTAAATATTTTAACAGAATGTTTTGAATAACAGTGTTATTTAGAATACTACAGGAATTTGCACATAATTGTGAATTTCATGTGTTTTTATAATATATAAACCGTACGAAGAACGGGTATAAGGTTAGTTCATTATAATTTTAATTTTTATTAAATTTTAATAAATTATAAGAATTAAAAAAAATCTGATGTGGGCAGCACATGATTTTCCTTATATAATGCAAGGAATTTACGCCTTTTACAGTCAAAATATAATGTATAATATCCAAGATACTGTGTTTTTATCGCTGAATTGTACATTTGGAGATTTTTCAAATAACATGTAAAACTATTTCAAAATACCCAATAAAATTATATTTCGAGCAACTCTAAATAAGCAATTATCAGTATTGATAGCATCCCCAATAAGTTTATAGTTCATATATTAAAGTATTTTATTAATTAATGTATAAATTAGGCATCATTTTCATTAATTTAGCGTCATTTTTGCAATTTTGAGGATATATTTGTCAATCTGAGATTAAATTTAACTTTTCTAAGCTATCCGCTAAGTTCGCCAAATGCATCACCAAGTGTTACAGACAAACGGAGAGAAGAGTATTTCTTATATACTAGAAGGCATGCCCATCATATGACGGAAATCAGAATTTGCAAAACATTACTTCCCATATGGCGTCATTTTGGCGACATTTTTGTCACTTTGGCAACATTTAAGATAATTGACAAGTTGGCGACGTCCCGCTAAATTTCTCGCCAAGCGTTACGGACGGAGAAATGAGTTATTATTATAGTCTACTTTTATGTTCTTTCCAAGAAATCAAACTTTCATCAATTAGTCGTCATTTCCATTGATTTAGCGTCAATTTCATCAATTTGGTGACATTTTCGTTAATCAGGTCACATTTTAAAAAGTCGCCAAGTTGGCGACATTCCGCCAAAATCTCGCCTAGCGTTATGGAAGGAGAAATAAGTTATTCTTATAGCAGATAAATGACTATTGGCGTCAGAAGGTAACAGTATTACCCAAAGTATCATTTCTCATGAATGGAACGAGCTAGATCCACGAGAATGACGTCACCAAATTCATCGCATGCAATTACTTATAAAAAGTGAACATATTTCACAATAGTTAATAATTTGTTTTTATTTTATATGACTTTTTGATATTTTCTTTTTTACTTTCCTTATATACATAATGTATAAGGAAAGTATTGTGACGGGGTCGAAAATTCGAATTCGAGTTTTCGACGGGAGAGCACGTTTCAAGCATCTCTGATCACGAATCAAACATTTTTGAAGTGATGTCTGTGTGTGTGTGTGTGTGTGTGTGTGTGTGTGTGTGTGAAAGTATGTGTGTGTGTGTGTGTGTCAGTGAGTCTGTGGAGACGATAACTGACGAACGAATGGACCGATTCGAACCAAATTTGGTACAAAAATCACAATCCGTAAACACTGGAAGCCTATTGTTTTTATACGCAATCGAATGTTCAGAACCCCCCTAAATTTTCTAATGAAATCGTCAAAAAATCAAAACCACTAAAAAAGTTACGCAAATAGACATTTCTTATGTAATTTTTCATTAGAAAACGATTGGCATAAATTTTAGAACGCTAACATGAACCGTTCTCGAGATATTGCACATTTTTTAAAAAAATTATCAAAAAGTCATAAAATAAAAAAAAAATATTTCCTATTGAGAAACATGTTCACTTTTCATATGTAATACCATACGATAAATTGGGTGACATCATTCTCGTGGATCTAGCTCGTTCCATTCATGAAAAAAGATACTTTGAGTAATACGTTTGTATTTGAACGCCAATAGCCATTTGTCTGTTGTAAGAATAACTTATTTCTTACAACAGACCAAAATTCCAAAATTCTTGGCGAGATTTTGGCGACGAATTTGGCGGAATGTCGCCAACTTGGCGACTCTTTGAAATGTTGCCAAATTAACGAAAATCTCTCCAAATGAATGGAAATGACGCTAAATCAATGGAAATGACGACTAATACTCGAAAATTCAATATCTTGGAAAGAATATAAATATCTACTATAAGAAAAACCTATTTTTTGTACTCTAAAAGTAGTAAATTCAGTACATTATATAAGGAAAGTCATGTGTTGCCCACATCAGATTTTTTTTAAATGTGAACTATCTCGAGAACGGTTCATGCTAGCGTTCTAACATTTACGTCAATTGTTTCTTTAAAAAAAATTACATGAAAAATAACTAGTTATGTAACTTTATTAAAGGTTTTGATTTTTTGATGATTTTTTTTCAAAATTTCAAAATTTAGACGGGGTTCTGAACATTCGATTGCGTATAAAAACAATAGGTTTCCGGTATTTACGGATTGTAGTTTTTGTACCAAATTTCGTTCGAATCGCTCCATTCGTTCGTGAAATATCGTCTCCAGACTGTCCAATATCTCGAGAACGATTCCTGTTAGAATTCTAAAATCTATTATGTCAATCGTTTTCTAATGAATAATTACATAAGAAATGTCTATGTGCATAACTATATTAAAGGTTTTGATTTTTTGACGATTTTTCAAAATTTCACTCGAAAATTTAGGGGGTTCTGAACATTTGATTGCATATAAAAACAATAGGCTTCCAGTGTTTACGGATTGTGATTTTTGTACCAAATTTCGTTCGCATCGTTCCATTCGTTATTCAGTTATCGTCTCCACAGACTCACTGACACACACACACACTTTCACACACACACACACACAGATATCACTTCAAAAATGTTTGATTCGTGATCAGGGATGCTTGAAACGTGCTCTCCCGTCGAAAACTCTAATTCGAATTTTCGACCCCGTCACAATACTTTCCTTATACATTATATATATAAGCAAAGTAATATTTAAATTAGTGATCCTAAAATGAAGTTTAAGAATCTCTGTTTTCGCTATACGGAATTATCTTCACAGGCAGATCTGAAGAATAAAGCATCCTGGTCCCGTTTGTAAACAAATATGAAATGGAATATGAAATGGAATCAATATATGTTAACATGAAAGCCCTAATATTGTATTAGAAAATACATCGGTACATCTTATGTTCTCGTAAGGTAGAAGTATATTAAAACATATATGCCCGTACATACAATATACGAGTTTGTGAAAATCTTTGCCAAAATAAAACAGATCAAGTAAAAAATTGAAAATATCGATATTCCTAATTAATCTTTAAACCAGAAGACCGTAATTGATATGCTGTAGTCAAAAATGTAATTTTGATAAAATTTATTTTATATGCATTTCTTTATTATTTAAATCGAAATAAATTAATAAAAATCATCTGCCGTATAAACACATTGGATTTACTTCCGTTACTAAGCGCTATGATATAATTTTCTTCAAATAAATTAGCAGAAAAAATGTCGTCTGCATAATGCTATCTCTGCAAAATGTATATTGAATTGCTTGTTTTTTATTAATATATCGACAATTCCTGAGCTTAGAAACTCACAATATGGACTAAATTTTAGGTGAGGCTATTCCAAGACTATCCACAAAATTTCATGAAATTCGGAGTAACCGTTGATGATGATGAGACAAACACGCACATACATATCTAAAGAGACAGATTTTCGATTTCATTTACATAGATTCCTGAATATAACCGCAATTTACCTATAATCATATCATGCGAAAAAAAATTGCCTTTTGTAATCAATTTAGAGGCGATTCCTTCGATTTTGGGCAATGCTCTGCAATTTTATAATTAACATTTTTCTTCTAGCTTGCTTTAGTGAAGAATTCATATTCCTAACTTCTTCAATTCTCCACTAGGGGTTGTTGTTGACACCCAGACCGTCCGACCTACCAAAAAGTTGTAAGCTAACTGTTTGGACGGCCGGGAAGTGCCACCCAATTTAGACCGGAACCCAGTGGGGGAGGCATCCACAGGGACCGTACCCTCCTTCCCCTACCACCAACTTCTCTGAAGGACTTACGGACGCACATATTTAACGTGACCGTACTCCGCATGAACACGACGGCAGTTGTGGCAGCGTGCAAATTCTCCACTAGGGGGGTTGAAATCCCTTTTATTCGGTCGTTCATGATCACATTACTATAGGTATACCTAAAGTGTATACTGTATACATTCACGCCTATATGCCTTTTAAATAGAAGTTGTTGACGTGCTAAAGAACTGTCCTATGAACGCTGTGTATAAATACTTTCCCTGCAATACATGGTAATATATAGGAAAAGTATTGGAATCATGCTGAAAATCGTAACTCGAGTTTTCGACGGATTTACGCGTTTCGAGACCTCTAGAATACAAAAAACTATTTTTAGCGTGACGTCTGTGTGTCTGTGCAGTTTTGTATCCACTGTAACTAAAAAACTAATTGACCGAATTTCATAAAATTTGGTAGGTATATATCACTTGTAGGCAAATCTGGTGCTGATTAGTTTTGGGTACAATTCGGGATAAAAGAACCCGCCTTTTTTAGCGAGATGGCCCGCGATAGCCTGTATATACTCTAACTGAAAAACTACTGGACTGAATTTCACAAAATTCGGTAGTTAAGTCGCTTGTGGATCCCTCTGGTGCTGATTAGATTTTGTTATGATTCAGAAAAAAAATAACGTGTCTTTTTTTGCAAAATGATTCGCAAAAATCTACAAAATCTAAAATAAAAAACTACGTATGCTCAAATGTATCCATTAAATGCTTGTTTTATACATAATCTTTAACAATGAAAAGAATAAGACCAATCCCATTACACTAGGAATAGCCGTTTTCGAAATATTTTAGTTTTTTCGTATTTTCTCTACACTATCTTTGAAAATAAGTCCAGTTACCAAATGAGAACGAAAATTGAATTAAAAGTGAATTAAATTTAATTAAAAAAATCTGATGTGGGCAACACATGACTTTTCTTATATAATGCAATGAATTTACTACTATTACAGCAAAAAAAATAGATTATTTTTATAGTAGATATTTATATTCTTTTCAAGATATTGAATTTTCGTCAATTAGTCGTCATTTTTATCCATTTGGCGAGTTTTTCGTTAATTTAGCAACATTTAAAAATGTCACCATGTTGGCGACATTCCACCAAATTCGTCGCCAAAATCTTGCCAAGCGTTATGGACGAAGAAATAAGTTATTCGTACAGCAGATAAATAACTATTGGCAGATAAATAACTATTCAAATACAAAAGTATTACTCAAAGTATCATTTTTTATGAATGGAACGAGCTAGATCCACGAGAATGATTTCACCAAATTTATCGCATGGTATTACATATGAAAAGTGAACATGTTTCTCAATAGAAAATATTTTATTTTATTTTATATGACTTTTTGATAATTTTTTTTAAATGTGCAATATCTCGAGAACGGTTCATGTTAGCGTTCTAAAATTTATGTCAATCGTTTTCTAGTGAAAAATTACATACGAAATGTCTATTTGCGTAACTTTATTAGCGGTTTTGATTTTTTGACGATTTTTTCAAAATTTCAGTCTAAAATTTAGGGGGTTCTGAACATTCGATTGCGTATAAAAGCAATAGGCTTCCAGTATTTACGGATTGTGATTATTGTACCAAATTTCGTTCGAATCGGTCCATTCGTTCGTCAGTTATCGTCTCCACAGACTCACTGACACACACACACATACTTTCACACACACACACACACACAGACATCACTTCAAAAGTGTTTGATTCGTGATCAGGGATGCTTGAAACGTGCTCTCCCGTCGATAACTCCAATTCGAATTTTCGACCCCGTCACACTACTTTCCTTATACATTATGTATATACACCTTAAGACGATCACCTAAGAAGGTTTCACCTTAAGACGATCTCGTGTTTTTGCCAGTTCTGATACGATTATTTGTATTTATAATACCCTTGTTAAATCAATTTTGGAATATTGTACAATGATTTGGGACCCTGTTTACAATCTGCATTCTCAACGGATAGAAATCGTGAAAAATAAACTATTACGTACTATTGATTACAGATTGACTGGCTATTATCCTTATGATATGCATACAAGGGAACTCAGACAGAAATATAGTTTAATGTCTCTTAAAAAAAGAAGAAGCTGGTCCTGCCTCTTGTTTTATTATAAGGTTTTAAATAATACTATTGATTGCCCTATTTAATTTTCTTACCTGGAATTTCACATACCTGTCATAACGCTTAGAGAGGTTTTGGGGGCGAATTTGGTGGAATTTCGCCAACTTGGCGACTTTTTTAAATGTTGCTAAATTAACGAAAAACTCGCCAAATGGATAAAAATGACGCTAAATCAATGACGACTCATTGATGATGACGACATGGAAAATGACGACTCATTGACGAAAACTCAATATCTTTGAAAGAATATAAATAACTACTATAAAAATAATCAATTTTTTTTTACTGCAAAAGTAGCAAATACATTGCATTATATAAAGAAAGTCATGTGCTGCCCACATCAGATTTTTTTTATTTTGCAATGAGGCAAGTGATCTCTTCATATATCATAGCTGTAATTATTATTTAAATTTTTATTTAAAAAACTACTGAATATAATTTGCTGAAAAATTTATTATACATTTTATGTGATAATTTGAATATTTCCTTAAATTCTTGAAACAATTTATGAATTTTAACTACGCTTAAAAAATGTTTGAAAAATTAGATCCCATAGGGTTCAATGTATTTCATTTTTTCAATCCGAGTTAAATATGGAACTAATTGGGTGATATTATTCTTTTACATTCCCATATCTCCCACAAACCGTTTCCGCCAGATAATAAAATTTAAATTTGATAAAATCATTTTTATGGTAGTTATCGTGTGAAAGGACAGACAGACAGACTGACACACAGACAGAATGACCAAAGTCATAAACACTTTTCAACTATGTTGGAAAGTGTTAAAAACGAACAAATATGCATAACAAGTATTCATGAACAATCCGACAAATACGTATGTGATAAAAATGAACAAATTCCAAAAATGAAATATCAAATATGTATACACAAGACAATATGCATGCACAATTTAGTAAAATATGAATGCACAAAAAATCGAAGAAAACGGGGATAAGCATAAAATGTATGAGCAAAAGATCATGCGAAAATGTTAGCACAAAAAAAACAAATTATGCACAAGCAAACTAAATACTAGTAAACTAATGAGTTCTCTAAACAGAAAATGGTATACTAACAGATCACTGAACTGAAAACAAACAAATAGGTAAACTCAAATCATTGAATATTTATGAAGAAACAAACAATGTATGTAATCAAAACGAACAATTATAATAAATCATAAACAGCAAATATGTATACACAAATAAAATATATACAAAAAAACAAATAAAATTTTGAGTAACATATGCACAAACACACCCATGTGTAAGCACAAAAATAAAATATAATATACTAATAGTGTGTGCAAACACTTAATCGACAAATATGAAGAAACATAAAGCAACATGTATATGCAATTAAACTATTTAAACGAAAATAAATTCAATATGAACACACAAGCAAATAAAATAAAAATCCTCACATAAACAAAATTCACTTGAAGAAACAAACATGTATGTAAGCATAAAAATCCAAATAGTGTTATAAAATTACATAAAAAATATAACTAACAAATATGCTGAAACATAAACAACAAATATGTACAGACAAATGAAATATCTATGTAAAAATCTAAACGAAAATTAAAAATATACATGGAAGCAAAATAACTAGCATATATCCCAAAACAAAAACAACAAAGATATATAGACAAATAAAATATCTATGCACAAATCAAACAAAACATGAATGCAATAAACAAACAAAAGATGAATGCAATAAACAAACAAAACATGAATGCAATAAACAAACAAAACATGAATGCAATAAACAAACAAAACATGAATGCAATAAACAAACAAAACATGAATACAACAAATAAGCAAAACACACAAACACAAACAAACGTATATGTAAAGACAAAATTCGAAAACTGCACATGCATGAAAAGAAATATGCAAAAACTAAAATAAAAAAAATCATTCACACAAATGAACAAGTATATAACCAAACGAACGAAAATTGTATGTATGTAATTCAGTTTCTTATACACCTCGTACAAAATTAATGACTGTTTAAGAAGGATGAGAAATAAATACTCTTCATTTTGCAAGAAGTTCTTTTTTTCACTGTAGAGCAAACAGGGCGAAGAAAGCCATCCATCATTTTTTTTAGCCGTGTGAACGAAAATGTGTTTTTAAATGTTTGTACATTAGATTACCACAGAAAGAGTAATTTGCAACAAGTATGTGGCTCTAAATTCTGATTTCTTTGTAAAGTCAAACGCGTTTAGCTGAATACAAGATAAACCAATATTCTGCTCATACTCGATTACAGTGAGCAACCTGCAAATCGCTAATTTAAGCGTTAAATCCGTTTTTCTCAATAAAACTCTACAGGGGACCTAGGATAGTCCTTTACCTCCAAGATCTTTGTAAGAAAATGTCCGTGAGTGTGCACGTTAGATTTATCTATAATAATAAAAGAAGATGTTTGTCTGTCCATCTGTTTGTGTTGTTGTTGAGACCCAGACCGTCTGATCTACCAGAAAGGTGTAAGGTAACTATTTGGACGGCGGGGAAGTGGTCTGTTTGTGTTGTATGTCGCGAAAAATCTAAGCGTATTACAACCATTAAATTTGATACGCATGTACTTCAAGACCTGGGACGATACTCCTCGGCGAGAACTTTTAAATATTTGAATAACTTTTTTAGTTATTTTAAGTCCAAAAAACTTCCTGTTCACGACAAATTTGTGCCATATCTTCCTTTGAGCGGTTGCATATTGAATTTTCTTCAATTAGTCGTCATTTTCATTGATTTAGCGTCATTTTTAATAATTTGGCGAGCTATTTGTTAATTTAGCAACAATTAAAAATGTCGCCAAGTTGGCTACATTCCGTCAAATTCGTCGCCAAAATCTCGCCAAGCGTTATGGACGGAGAAATAAGTTAGTCTTACAGCAGATAAATGACTGTTGGGGTTCAAATACAAAAGTATTACTAAAAGTATCTTTTTTTCATGAATGGAACGAGCTAGATCCACGAGAATGATGCCACCAAATTTATCGCATGGTATTATATATGAAGAGCGAATATGTTTCTCAATAGGAAATATTTTTTTTTTATATATAACTTTTTGATAGTTTTTTTTAATAATGTGCAACATCTCGAGAATGGTTCATGTTAGCGTTCTAAAATTTATGTCAATCGTTTTCTAATGAAAAATTACATAAGGAATGTCTATTTGCGTAACTTTAATAGCGGTCTTGATTTTTTGACGATTTTTTTAAAATTTCACTCGAAAATTTAGATGGGGTTCTGAACATTCGATTGCATATAAAAACAACAAGCTTCCAGTGTTTAAGGATTGTGATTTTTGTACCAAATTTCGTTCGAATCGGTCCATTCGTTCGTCAGTTATCACTGACACACACACACACACACACACACACACACATACTTTCACACACACACAGACATCACTTCAAATATGTTTGATTCGTGATCAGGGATGCTTGAAACGTGCTCTCCCGTCGAAAACTCGAATTCGAATTTTCGACCCCGTCACAATACTTTCCTTATACATTATGTATATAAGGAAAGTAAAAATGTATTTTAACATACTTGCATAGGAGGCTACGAAAGAAGGGTAATTCCCAACAAGTTTGCCACTCAAAAGTCTGATTTGATAACAAAGTCGAACGTGTTTAGCTGAATACCGGAGAGAGCAATATTCCGCCCAGACCCTATTATTATACTGAAGAGCATGTAACCCAGTAATTTGCCTGGTAATCTGTTCCGGACCGCTGATGCATATACGCAACGGATAGATTCTCCCTTCTCCGGTCCGAAGGTACACAAATATTCAGCGTATCTCTTTGCATATCTCTTTGCATATATCTCTTTGCATATCTCTTTGCATATATCTCTTTGCAGCCCTTACTAACAATATCAGGGTACTTTTATTCCCCAGCATTACGGCAGCTTATCAACCATAGATACAGGTGAACCTCGATATGGCGAACCTCGCTATCTCGAAATTTTCGATATCTCGAACTATTTTCATCCCCCTTCACGCACGGTATAAAACTAATATAAAACAAACTCTTTAACTCAAAATTTTTCTAATCAAACTCTCGATATCTCGAATTTTTTCATCTTACCATTTGGATCATCTTACCATTTTCATCTTTTCATTTGGAAAAATACGATCCAAAAATGTGTTTAATACAGATGAAACAGGACTGTTTTTTAAGTGCATGCCTGATAAAATTATGGCCATTAAAGGTGAAGCATGTCATGGCGGAAAAAGAGGCAAAGAAAGATTAACTGTGCTATTTTGCACTAATACGGATGGTTCAGAACGGCTCAAACCTCATGATAGGTAAATCTGCTAAACCCCGATGTTTTTCAGGAATGAAATCTTTTCCAATGACTTATTTGCGAACAATAAGGCTTGGATGACTGCCGAAATTTTCACTAATTGGTGAAGGAACTAGACAGAAAAATGTCCCGTGAAAATCACGATATTGTTCTCTTCTTGGACTATACTGTACAGTGCATAATCGCGTGCCGAAATTAAAATCCGTGAAAGTTCATTTCATGCCACCAAACACAACTTCTAAGTTACAGCCTTTGGACCAAGATATTATTCAGAGTTTTAAAGTAAACTATCGCCACAAAATTAAGCTCCTTTGGATCAGCCTAGCTCATTTGGAAAATGTGATTCAGTACCTGTAACCAAACTGTTATAGATGACTATTTTGCAAAGTAAAGAAATTGAAGATTAAATTTTAATAATGTATGTACGTACATAATATTACATTAAATGTGTATCCAATCATTTCAAGCTTCGCTTTATTTGTTGTCAGCATTTTCTTGGGCAATACCCAATTCTCTGTCTACAAGATAAAGTAAGTGATTTTTTTTTTAAATGTGTAAAGTATAGGACTATTATGTATATATTATCTTATGAATTCCTTAAATTTTTCAAATTTTCGATATCTCGAATTTTTGATATCTCGATTTTTTTTTTCTCCTCCCTTCAAATTCGACATATCGAGGTTCGACTGTATTTATTACTTTCCCTGCAATACACGGTAATGTATAGAGAAAGTATTGGAATCATGCCGAATATCGCAACTCGAGTTTCCGACGGATTTACACGTTTCGAGACCTCTGGAATACGAAAAAACTATTTTTAGCGTAACGTCTGTGTGTGTGTGTGTGTGTGTGTGTCTGTCTGTGTGTCTGTCTGTGTGTCTGTCTGTGTGCCTGTGTGCCTATCTGTCTGTTTGTCTGTCTGTGCAGATTTTGTATCCACTCTAACTCAATGTATCCACTCTAACTCAATGTATCCACTCTAACTAATGGTCCGAATTTCATAAAATTTGGTAGGTAAGTCACTTGTGGGCGAATCTGGTGCTGATTTGTTTTGGGTACGATTCGGGATAAGAGAATCCGCCTTTTTTTTGCGAAATGGCCCGCAAAAGATTATATCCACTCTAGCTAAAAAACTAACAGACTGAATTTCACAAAATTCAGTAAATAAGTTACTTGTAAGAAACCCTGGTGCTGATTAGATTTTGGTACGATTCGGAAAAAAATAATCTGTTTTTTTTTTTGCCCAACAGAATCGCCCAACAGAAATCGCCAAAATCTGAAATAAAAAACCACGTATGCTCAAATATATCCATTAAATGCTTGTTTAATACTTAATTTTTAACGAAGAAAATAATAAGACTAACTCCATTACAGTAGGACTATCCGTTCTCGAGATATTTTAGTTTTTTCATATTTTCTCTACGCCACCTTTGAAAATAAGTCCAGTTACCAAATGAGAACAAAAATTGAATTGAAAGGGAATTAAATTTAATTAAAATAAAGAGAACGTGGATATAAGTCTGCAAGGAAAGTCATGTGCTGCTGACATCAAATTTTTCAATAAGGAACCTGATGTCAAGAATGATGGCTGACGATTTAGATGACATGGCCCTAATGATTTCGATTTAGGAACGTTCCTGTGAACTAAAAATGCAGGTCTTCTGGACTGAAAGATAGTTGCTATGACTATGAGCTTAGCGCAGAACGTGTGAAAATTAATGGTATAATGAACATGGTACGAACTTAGTGCAGTACTATGAGAAGGATGTGTTGCCATAGAGATTACTACATAAAGCAAATGGTGAGTTGTAATTTTAGTATATTGAATACTGTAGATAAAGAACAGTAAGATCTTGAGTAATACTATAAGAACGAACTGATAATTAATAATATTTGATGCAGATAAATATTTGAGAATGTTTTTACTTTCCTTATATGCATAATGTACAAGGAATGTATTGTGATGGGGTCGAAAATTCGAATTCGAGTTTTCGACGGGAGAGCACGTTTCAAGCATACCTGATCACGAATCAAACATTTTTTGAGGTGATGTCTATGTCTGTGTGTGTGTGTTTGTAAAAGTATGTGTGTGTGTGTGTGTGTAAAAGTGTGTGTGTGTGTGTGTGTGTGTGTCGGTGAGTCTGTGGAGACGATATTTCACGAACGAATGGAGCGATTCGAATCAAATTTGGTGCAAAAATCACAATCGATGAATACTGGAAGCCTATTGTTTTTAAACGTAATCGAATGTTCAGAACCTTCCTAAATTTTCAAGTAAAATCTTGAAAAAATCAACAAAAAATCAGAACCTTTGATAAAATTACACAAATAGACATTCCTCATGTAATTCTTCCTTAGAAAACGATTGACATAAACTTTAGAATGCTAGCATAAACCGATCTTGAGATATTGCACATTTTTTAAATAAATTTATCAAAAAATTCCATAAATTAGAAAAAATATATTAACTGTTGAGAAACATGTTCACTTTTCATATGTAATATCATGCGATAATTTTGGTAACACCATTCTCGTGAATCTAGCGCGTTCCATTCATAAGAAAAGATACTTTGAGTAATACTTTTGTATTCGAACCCCAATAGTCATTTATCTGCTATAAGAATAACTTATTTCTCTTTATAACGCTTGGCGATGAATTTAGCGGTATTTCGCCAACTTGGCGACTTTTTTAAATGTTGCCGAATTAACGAAAATCTCGCCAAATACATAAAAATGACGCTAAATCAATGAAAATGGCGGCTAATTGACTAAAATTCAATATCTTGGAAAGAATATAAGTATCTACTATAAGAAAAACCCATTTTTTTACTGTGAAAGTAGTAAATTCATTGCATTATATAAGTAAAGTCATGTGTTGCCCACATCAGATTTTTTTTTACTTAAATTCATGCCCCTGATCCAGAAGTAGAGAAAAAACTTACTGGATACAATTTTGATCTGTTTAATTATGATTTGATGAATTGCTAAATAATTAAGTGAATATGTAATAATGAAATTAAGGGGTTATCTTTAAAAATAAATGAATAAAATAATCATATTGTAGAATTGTATATAAGTAACTGAAAGAAATTTGATAATAAACTAAATCATGATTGATTTTAATTGAGGATATGTGAATAATTATGGAATATTATGTTTGATATAAATGTATACAATTTGAAGAAAAATAGTAAGTTGCATCTAAGATACCTATATCTAGTCTAGAAATTTAATATAACAAATAAATGTGTTTTTCTTTATTATACATTTTAACTTGGCATTTATTGCATGGTCTCATCTTAATGATTTAATTGCTTCGCACGATATGCCAACATCGCTGGTAATGCACCTATATAGGTGATTTAATATTTAACGGTAAATGAACGGGAATGTCTTTTATACTCTTATTCAAAAACCCGAGACTAATTGTTAATTAGTTTCTTTCCATATTGGAATTTTTTTTATTAAGAAATTTAAAATAACCGCTTCCCTTTTCACTTAGTAAGATATGGAGAAATCTATTTACGTTACGAATGTGGAAACTGATTTCACTGCTACAGTATGTATGTTTGTGTGTATGGGGAATGTATGTATATGTTTGTGTGTATGTGTGCTTGTATGGTTTGCGTGTATGTATGTTTGTATACATGTCATGTATGTATGTTTTTGTGTATGTTAGTACGTGTATGTATGTTTGGCATAAATCGTTCTCCAAACATTACACGATTTACGAATGGATTTTTGAAAAAGTCATTAAAAGGACAGGACCTTCTTTAATGTAAATAAATAATAATTTCATATGTAATGACATAAACTTCAGAATACTAGCATGAACCTTTCTCGAGATATTACCCGTTTTTCCCAAACGAAATGGCATAAAGTTTAAAATGTATTTAGTATCTTCAAATATGTTCATTTTGAATATGCTATATTACGCTACACATCTGCTAACATCATTCTCATGAATCTAGATTGTTCCATTTATGAGAGAAGAAACCTTCGGTAATAGTTTTGTATTTTAACGCCAAAGAACTCCAAATAGTCATTTATTTCAAAGGATTTTGATTAAATATCAATTGCATTTTGATGGGGGAGGGGAGAGGTGCATGTGAGTAGGAATAAGTAATTCTGTCTGGACTAAAAGTTGCCAAAAGCGCTCAGTTTGAATTTATGTTCTATGAAATCAATGCCAAAACCATTGTGCTGCAAACTTTGTACATCGTGTTAAAGAAGCAAAGTGATTAAATTGCGTAGAGCAAGTCATGTGCTGCCCACATTAAATTTTTTATAACTAATTTTCTTTTTCATTCATATGGTCTTCTATAAACATTTCCACAAGTTAGGCTGGAGTCACCTAACAATAAAGCCCCTTCCATCATTCACGCTAGCTAGACATGGATATCTGCTCACGCTCACAAAAAAAAAAATCCTCACAACAATGCTCTTTGTTGCCCAACAACAATGCAGAAGAAAAGACGTCAGCATCGATCTGCTTCGCTCCCGGGCCTCCGTTACCATGGTAACCCCCCCCCCCTCTCCTCTTCGTCTATATTCGTCTCCAAAATGAACATTCTTGAACGCGTAATAAATTGGACGTTTTAACGCGGTCTGGCGGTAATTGGGCGATCTTTCATACGAGTGGGCGGGTCCATTGTGACATACCCGTGATGATGAGAGGGCGGAAGAGGGGAAGACGGTTTTTCGGAGGGGATAATAAATGTCATGTAAATAAAATGTGGGGGGAAAGTCTGGATAAGCGAAGGGAGTGTGTGGTCAATAAGTTTGGAAATAGCGATATTTAAATATAAAGTGAAAATTTGTGCTTTTCCTAAAAAATAGAGAATAAAAATCGTTTAAAGCCTTTTAAGACTAAGAATACTCAATATTTCTGAAAGATAATTATGGCGGATTCTGCCATTTATTTATTATTTTTATTTAAACCCTTAACTTGAAGTTGTCCGTAGATTCTTGTCTAAGAAAAATTTCAACACTTGCTGGTTAGCACGCGATTTTCAGCCCGGACGTAAGATTTTCTTTCTGTTTTAAGAATTTTTCGTATTAAAATGAGCTAGATTTGCTTTGTAAGATATCAGATTATGGAACATATATTTAATAAATACAAGAAATGATTTTACGCACTATTAATAAGTAAAGAAAACACAACTTAAATCGCTGCAAAAATATAATAGTGAAAGCAGACGATAGTTTTAGTTTTTAATACTGAAATTTCCTCCAAGGATATCCAGATATTTCAGAAAAAATTGTTTGCTTTATTACTTTATATGCTCTGAAAATCTAAGTATTATCAATACGATCGTCTGTTTTTATTGTTTTATTTGCCAAGAAAATCGAGGTATTTTCAAAACGACCGTCTGCTTTTATTATTTTATTTGCCAAGAAACACGAAGTATTATCCAAAGGATCGTCTGCATTTATTATTTATTTGCCAAGAAATTCCAAGTATTTTCAAAACGATCGTCTGCTTTTATTGCTTTATTTTAAAAAAAAATCTAAATATTTTCGAAACGATTGTCTGCTTTTATTATTTTATTTGCCAAAAAAATCGAAGTATTTTCAAAACGATCGTCAGCTTTTATTGTTTTATTTTCGAAAAATATCTAAATATTTTCAAAACGATTGTCTGCTTTTATTATTTTATTTGCCAAAAAAACCGAAGTATTTTCAAAGTGATCGTCAGTTTTTATTGTTTTATTTTTGAAAAAAATCGAAATATTTTTGAAACGATTGTCGGCTTTTATTGTTTTATTTGCACAGAAAATTAAAGTATTTTTGCGTAGATCATCTGTTTTTAACACTTTTACAACATAGTTGAAAAGTGTTTATAGCTTTGTTCATTCATTCCGTCTGTCTATCTGTCCGTTCGCACGATAACTGCCCTAAAAATTACTTTAACAAAATGAAATTTTAGTATGTTGTTCAGACGGTCTGTGGGACCTATAGGAATATAAATGAATAATATCATCCAAAAAATTTTGAATTGAACCCGGGTTGAAAAAATGAAATACATTGAACCCTGACCTAATTTTTCAAGCATTTTTTAAGCGAACATAAAAATTCGCAAATTACTTCGAAAGTTTTAGGAAATGTTCAAATTATCCCATAAAAAATATAAAAAAAATCAGCAAAATATATTCGGTACTTTTTAAAATAAAAGTGCAAATAATAATTAAACCCATATTTTATGAAGAGATCACATGACACACTTCAAAATAAAATATGGCATCCATCTTGTGTCAAAAACGTGATTTTTAAAGTTCTTTTCAATTTATATTTAGTATTGTATCCGTCCTAAAATCGATTTATTTTTGCTTAATTTCTGTGCATCTATATTCTGAAACAACGCAATTACAATACATTTGAGTTTAAATGATCAATGCCATCCATGTTGAGTCAAAATCATGATTTTTAAAGTTCTCTTTAATTTATGTTTAGTGTTGTATCTGTCCAAAAACTGCTTTATTTTTTATTAATTTCTGTGCATCTATATTTTGAAGCAACGCAATTACAACATATTTGAGCTTAAATGATCATCCAAACTTTGATTATTTCTAAAACGAAATCTAATTTTAACGTATGCAGAATGTAAACACATCAAGCTGCAAGATGAGTTGTATAGGAATTGCTGATTTTTTTAAAGCAAAATTATTTAGCTGGAGTCTGGAATAAAGCTGATATGAATGAAATATTCATTGATTTTACATAGAGAAGCAGACGATATTATAGCAAACTTTTTGAATGAAGTTTTAAACATAGAGTTAAAGTACTTTTACCTCCATTGTTTTAAGTTTTAAAGTAAAATAAATTATTGTAGTATTGTGATGAATGAAAGGAATGGAATAAAAGTGTATAAATGAAATATTTACTGCTTTTACATAGAGAGTCAGACGATTTATATTTCGATGACGTCATTTGAATAAAGTTCATTTTTTTTCGATGAAGCTTTAAGTTTTCAAATATAATAAATTATTGTAGTATTGTGATAACTTTAAAAATATTACAGCTGAATGTAATGCATTTTAGATATGTTTAAATAACATCGCATTGCAGTTGGAAAGCGTTTCATAATCAATGCTTTATGCATGATTGATCTTTCTCGTTATTTTTTTTTTATTTTATATGCGCAGAAAATATATTTTCGAAGCAATCGACTGCTTTTATTGTTTTATTTGAGCAGGAAATCTAAATAATTTTTAAACACTCATCTGCTTTTAATAAGGTAACCAAATATTCCCAAAATATGGTAACAGTCCCCGAACTTTACTTTGTCCCTAAAAATTATAAAACTGTTTGGGTACACAAAATGTCTTCAAATTTGAATGAATATCCCCAAATGTCCCTAACTTCTGTTTCATCTTATTCATACTTCTAAAAAATATGAAATATAAAAATCATTACCCAGAATTTGCATTGACTTGGAAAGTAAAAAATATTCATTTATTATCCATGTTCATTTTCTGTTGTAGAAGATATGTATATATCGCATATTCAGAAATCTTTAATCTATAAAAAATATATATATATATTTTCTTAAACTGTATTTTGTGTCAAAACCTTGCTTACAATTGAAAATTTAGTTTATCATTTGATAATGTTGGTTCATTACAGTTTTAGTCACATTGTTTTTTCATTACAGTTTTAGTCGCATTGTTGGTTCATTAAACTTTTAGTCACACTGTTGGTACATATTAGATCATAGTCTGAATTTATTCTGTAATTCATATCATATTCTTCATCGTTTAGCTTCTTTTAGTAAGGTTTAGTTGTAAATCAATTTTTGATTATTTACCAATTATTTACAATGGTGAGTGTAAAATTATATTTGTAAGTTGAATATTTTGATAATTTTTGTTTATTCCAATTTAAAAATCTTTGGATAATCCTGTCTGTTTTAAGATATATATTAAGTTTCTTATAAAATACATTATATTAGGCAAAAATATATGTTTAATGTAGAAATTAATGTCCACAAATGACTCTTGATTTATGAACACAGCGCTGCTTTGTTCTTATATCCTGTTTCAAAAATCTGATCACATTAGCCTTTAACATTTTATATGCACAAAAAAATCATTTTCAAAACGATGAATAGCTTTTTCCGTTTTATTTGTCCAGAAAATCGATTTTCAAAACGATCGATAGATGTTAATGTTTTATTTGCCCAGAAAATCGATTTTCGAAACGATCGATAGCTTCTACTGTTTTATTTGCCCAGAAAATCGATTTTCGTAACGATTGACAATTTTTACTATTTTATTTGCTCAGAAAAAAACAGTAAACAGTTTATCAAATAATTTTTGAAATGCCTGTATGGAAAAAAGTAACTGTGTGACCGTCACAATATATTTCCAAGGAATCTGCACTTATTTATATTTTCTGTTTCGTAATAAGTAAATTTTATCATTTTCATTTAAATTAATTTCTGTTAAATAAACATTTTCTGAAAGATAAGTCATGAAAATTACCATGTGTCAAATTTTTGAAATAATCAATATAGTTTTTACTGTCTTGTTTGCCCAGAAAATATTTTTTCAAAACCATCGATAGTTTTTACTGTTTTATTTACCCAGAAAAAAAAAATTTCGAAACGATCAACAGTTTTAACTGTTTGCATTTCCCAGAAAAAACAGTAAACAGTTTATCACATAATTTTTTAAATAACTGCAAGGTAAAAAGTAACTGCGTGAACGTCACAATATCGACAAATCTGCACTTGTTCGCATTTTCTGTTTTGCGATGAGCAAATTTTATCATTTTTATTTAAATAAATTTCTGTTAAACATTTTCTGAAAGATAAGTCATAAAAATTACCATGTGTCAAATTTTTGAAATGATTAATATTTTTTACAGTCTTATTTATCCAGAAAACCTTTTCTTTTTCAAAACCATCGATAAACTGTTTCATTTACCCAGAAAAATTTTTTCGAAACGATCAATAGTTTTTACTGTTTGCATTTCCCAGAAAAAACAGTAAACAGTTTATCACATAAGTTTTTAAATAACTGTAAGGTAAAAAGTAGCTGCGTAACCCTCACAATACAGAAGAATCTGCACTTGTTCGCATTTCTGTTTTGCGATGAGCCAGTTTTACCATTTTTATTTAAATTAATTTCTGTTAAACATTTTCTGAAAGATAAGTCATAAAAATGATCGTGTGCCAAATTTTCAAAATGATCGATAGATTTTACTGTTTTATTTGTCCCAAAATTATCTTTTCAAAATAATCCATAGTTTTTACTGTTTTATTTGCCCAAAAAATCTATTTTCGAAACAATCGTCTGATTTTATTATTTTATATGTGCAGAAATCTATTTTCGAAACGTAACAATCAATGAGTTTCATTTCTGAGGGAAAACATACCTTTTTACTCACTTTACGCTTGCCCTTGACTGAAAATTATTGCTCCAGCTTTTTGAGTCAAAAATAGCAAGTTCAGATTTTGAGTAAAATTGAAGAGCGATGAGTATATACGGTAAAATGTCCTTAAATATTCACTAAAAGATATCAAGTTAATCAAGTTCATAAAACAAAAGTTGTGCCCTCAAACAATTCAAAGAAGAACAGTGAAGAGACTTTATCATGTAAAAGACAAACATTGCCCTATTATGTGTTAACTCATTTTTAGCCATACACAAAACTTTAACACAAAAATATCATCTTGGCTAAAAATGGGCTAAATTGTGTATTATGCACCCATCAGACCTTGAAAGCATGGTATCTGCTACTATTTATATCAGATATGAGATACTCATAAATACTGTTACCTGCAATGGAATCATGATTCTAACGTTGAGAGCGCTCCTCTATACTTTAACGCAAAAGTAGTATACTGGCTAAAAATGGGCTAAATTGTGTATTATGCACCTGTGAGACTGAAACAGTTCTTGAAAACAGGGTATTTGCCACTATTAATATCAGATATGGGATACTCATGAATACTGTTGCCAGCAATAGAATCATGATTCTAACGTTGAGAGCGATCCTCTATACTTTAACGCAAAAGCAGTATATTGGCTAAAAATGGGCTAAATTGTGTATTATGCACTTGTCAGACTGAAACATCCCTTGAAAACCGGGTATTTGCCACTATTTATATCAGATATGGGATACTTATGAATACTGTTACCGGCAATGCAGTCATGATTCTAACGTTGAGAGCAATCCTCTATACTTACGCAAAAGTAGTATATTGGCTAAAAATAGGCTAAATTGTGTATTATGCACCTGTTAGACTGAAACATTCCTTGCAAACAGGGTATTTGTCACTATCTACGAGTATATCAGATATGGAATACTCATGAATACTGTTACCAGCAATGAAGTACAAGGTATTTGCCACTATTAATATCAAATATGGGATACTCATGAATACTGTTACCAGCAATGAAGTACAGGGTATTTGCCACTATTAATATCAGATATGGGATACTCATGAATACTGTTGCCAGCAATGGAATCATGATTCTAACGTTGAGAGCGATCCTCTATACTTTAACGCAAAAGCAGTATATTGGCTAAAAATGGGCTAAATTGTGTATTATGCACTTGTCAGACTGAAGCATCCCTTGAAAACCGGGTATTTGCCACTATTTATATCAGATATGGGATACTCATGAATACTGTTACCGGCAATGCAGTCATGATTCTAACGTTGAGAGCGATCCTCTATACTTACGCAAAAGTAGTATATTGGCTAAAAATAGGCTAAATTGTGTATTATACACTTGTTAGACTGAAACATTCCTTGCAAACAGGGTATTTTTCAGTATTTATATCAGATATGGAATACTCATGAATACTGTTACCAGCAATGAAGTCATGATTCTAACGTTGAGAGCGATCCTCTATACTTTAACGCAAAAGTAGTATATTGGCTAAAAATGGACTAAATTGTGTATTATGCACCTGTGAGACTGAAACAATCCTTGAAAACAGGGTATTTGCCACTATTTATATCAGATATGGGATGCTCATGGATACTGTGCTATCTGCAATGGAATCATGATTCTAACACCGAGAACACTCCTTTATATGCAGGTTCCGTAAGTATGAGCATTTTCTTTATTTCAGATCAATTTAGACAGCAGTTTAAACAAATCTTTGCAGTTATAATTACCTTTTAATCTGCAAAGTATTTATCAATCAATCAGAGCAATCCCAAGTTCCTCATCAGAACCAGATCGCAGCACCAGATGCCAATCCCTGTAAATAAAAGAGGGTGGGGGGCGACACACTTTGCAGGTGGGTCCAGAGCGAGCTACAAATCATTCCACCACCCTCGCCTATAAATCGTACCTCTGAAAGATTTAAAACGCAGCTACGCTCAGTCTTCTGTTTGTTTTAACCGCTCTGGCGTTGCGACTTCTTGCGTTCAGGAAGGGCTGTAAGAGGTCGGAAATGTTGCAGTAAATCTGGCTAGATGTAGGGGATCTTTCTAGGAAATTGTAGGGAATTTTGTGTGTTTTGCGAGAATGTGTGGTGATATAATGTTTTCAAGTTAGAAACAGGGGCGGGCTGGCCCCATCAAACAGGCCCGATGAATTTGGAATTTAACCGGCCCTGATTATTATCTTATAAAAGCGAGGTTGTCCCTCCCAACTTTATTTCAAAAGAACACAAATATAGCATGTCACCCTTCATTTTGAAAAGCCTAAAAACAAATCTTTCTATATATACCAAGTTTGACAATGTACCCGCTCGAAGGGGGGGGGGGGCATTAGTTATACTTCGAGGGGGACTAATTACATCACGAACATAAAAATTCAATCGCGGCTATTTTTCATTGCAATGGTTAAGATTCGTAATCACTGAGCCATAAATAAACCCCTTTACGCATAATTATGTCAAATTTTGTCCTATGCTGCCATGTTAAGAAAATATAAAATTTCGAATAAATTTCGAAGTTTTCGCTCGAATTTAAAAATAATTCCACCTACTACTAGATTTTTCATTAACAAAGCAGGAAAAAATGGTTCACGAATCCTTTAATATTCCTGGCAGCTATCGTTCACACGAGAAATCGACCGCAGACATCAGACAGACAGACTGACATCGCTCCAAAAATAGTCAAAACGTGTTCAGGAGGTCCAAAGCCATATATTGACAACAAAATCTCGAAATAAAAAATTTTCGTGAAAACATTACTTTATACTATATTCCACAATATGAGAAATTAAAAATTAATCTTCGCTCGTAAATATAGAACGATGTTATCTATCAGTTTTGTTGCACAATAATGCATATAGAAAGTGAGCCCATTTGACGATACTTCAGTGCTTTTTCAAATTTATGTAATATTTTTTGATAAATTTATTTGAAAAACGTGCCATATCTCAAGAATGGTTCATGCTACGGTTCTAAAGTTTGAGCTATTCGTTTTGTGAGGGAAAAAAATCTGATGTGGGCAGCACATGACTTTTCCTGCAGACTTAAATTCATATTTTCTTTATTTCTTTAATAATTCATTAGAATGAGTTTAATTGCACCAAATAACAGTACATTTGCATTTTTAATTCAATTTTTGATTTTATATGGTAATTGAACATTTTTCCGATAGCGGCGTAACAAAAATACAAGAAATCTCAAGTATCTTGAGAACGGTTAGTCCTAAAGTATAATGGAATGTGTTATATTCTTTTCCTCGTCAAAAATTGCGTATAAAACAAGAATTGCGTATTAATACATTTCAGCATACGTAGTCTTTTTTTTTTTTTTTTTTAGATTTTGGCTATTTTTGTGGGCCATTTCGTAAAAAAAGGCGGGTTCTTCTTTTCCGAATCATACCAAATTCTAATCAGCACCACACCAGAGTATCCATCAAGTAACTTATCTACCAAATTTTGGGAAATTCGGTCAATTAGTATTTTAGCTAGAACGTATAAATGAAATTTTTACAGGCCATTTGGCAAAAAAAAGCGGGTTTTGTTTTTATGAATCTACCCAAAACTAATCAGCACCTGGGTCACATTCAAGTAACTTACCTACCAAATTTTATGAAATTCGGTCCATTAGTTTTTGAATTAGAGTGGATACATACATTGCACACCTGGGAACACCGCGTGCTGTTCGCATATTTCCAGGCCCGGTTTAAGGCGTGGGCGGCGTGGGCAATTGCCCACGGCGGCCGAATTAGGGGCGGCCATTTGGAAGTGAAATTATGTGTAGTAAGAATGACTTTTGTGGCCGTATTAAAAACCAATTTTGTGTCACTTTAATGTAAATGAATTAATGTACTCTTTTAGATAGTATTAAAACATTAAAAGGATAAAAAAAATCGTTTTTCTCCCAAAATTATATCTTTTTTGAAGCAATGTATAGTTCTGCTTGAAAGTACTAAACTCAAACACTTAGGAGATTACTAGATTTTATACAACTTGCAGATGGGTGCAGCCTGCATTCCCTGAGGCTGACGACCTTGTTCCCCAAACACTGGAAAAAATCCAAGGGGCGATTCTCAGAATTTGTTCCTGCTTCCAAATTCAAATTGTAAACACATGGATGCGGTCTCTATGATCGCACTTCTGAAAGGACGGGAGGGAGAACATTAGTTCAGATGGTCATTATTTTGGTCATTTACCATTTTACCTCATTTCGGCATTGAACCTAGCAGGAGGTCATTGCAGTTGCAGATAACACAGTGACTAGAAGTAAAAAGCTACTTCTTGGTATTCAGAGTATTGTGTTATGATGCTGTTGTGCAAGATTCACAAATTCATCTTCGTGAAATATGGCTTCTTTTAAGTATTCGGGTAACTTTTTTTTTCAATTATTTAAAATATTTTCGTAAAATTTCTTAATTGACTATGTCTTTTGTTGATTTTTAATGTGTTTTAACAAATAAAATAAATTTGATGCTGAATTTAGTCTATGGCATTAGCCCCAGAATAATACTGATAAAAGAATAATTTTTTCACGTTTTTATCCAAAATAATATCTATAGGCCCCATGGCTGTTCTATGAAAAATCTTCAGACGCAATCGCAAATAATTAAGCAATGGTGTAAAATGATCTTAATTTTGTAATTTTTTTAGTTTCATTGTAAAAGGAAAGAAAAAAAATGGTATAAAAGGTTTTTGAGAAGCAAAATATTCCTTTATGAATATTTGCATAAAAGTGGAAAAATTGTTTCTAAATTGTTAGAGCTGTTTTATAAATTAATAAATTTATTCTATAGACCCAGTCTGCGAATTTGACTGATTCTTTTGCTCATGCATACAAATTTCTGTCTAGATATACGTTCAATAATCTGTAAATATTATTTTAATTTTGCATAATTACACTTTTAGTTATAATTATAGTGTAATACACTTTTAGGTAAAATGTTAAGTATACAATCTTAAAATTTGTAATATACATTATGATATTGTGATTTTTTTTTATTTCTACTCAAACAATTCATTACCCCTATCCCCATGTTTTAGTCAACTTAAAACATTCGTGTTATTATTATATAAAGTTTTATTGTATGATATGCGGTATTGCTTTGTCCATTTTTTTTTTTCAAACCCCAGAATAAAATGAAATATTGGCCCTCCTCTTTCCCAACGAATGGAAGTTCTTTGTTACCCCACTCGAAATTCACATTTTTTAATCTCCCCCCCCCCCCCCACCCTGTTTTTGAATTTATTTAAAAGCATTTGGGTATTTACCTGTGTTTCTGTTGGGCCAATGTATCTCTAAATTCTTTCCATATGTTTTCGTTTATTATCTTTTAAAAAATTACTAAAAAAATATTGAGTTTTTTACCGCCTTGTCCTCAATAATTGCAAATATGATCCCCCCCCCCCCCTCTTAGTTTTGTGATGCATTTTATCTTTTGGCAGAAAAATAGAATATTTTTTTTATTTTTACTCCCCTCCCCCTTTCCTTCCTAATTGTTATCCCCCTTTTCTATTCTAAGTATTTTTCGTGACTTTGGATTAGGTTTTGTATCTTCTAATATTTTTTTATTTATTTTCATTCACTTGTCACAAACTCAGGGACATTTTAAACATTACATTTCTATCGTCTTCACCCCCAGTGAATCTATAATAAAAAGAAGAATCTGTCTGTTTGTCTGTCCACAGTACCGCGCGATATCTACCGCACTGAATTTTTTAACACAGTCGCATCGCCTCCTTCCGAGAGGTTGGTGGTAGGGGAAGGAGGGTACGGTCCCTGTGGATGCCTCCCCCACTGGGTTTCGGTCTAAATTGGGTGGCACTTCCTGGTAGGTCGGACGGTCTGGGTTTCAACAACAACACAGTCGCATCACCTGAACTAATGCATCTCGAAGGCCTTTTTAAAAATTTAAATTAGATTTTTAAAAAAAAATTTAAATTCTAAAATCAGTTAATCTCTAGCTACCGATATGATCTAGCAGCTATATTCGCGATTTAACAGTTACAGAACCTCCAGTCATCGATATGATCTAACAGCTACCCATACGATTTAACAGCTACCGTAACGATCTAATGCCACGTTCATCTCCTACAAGTTATTAATCTTTCATTCATTTATTTTTTGCATTACGGAGAGCCTGTATTTTCTTTTTACTTTGCGGATAGCGTACTGGTAATTTGTCGTCGGTTTGAGATTTAAAGAAAATTGAGTAGTGTTATCTGTAAATGTATTATTTAAGTAGCGGGGGTTTATTTACGTCCGAGTCAACGCTGAGTAATTCGTTCCATTGATAAAAATAACTGTTAAATTCGTCAAGGCGTAAAACTTTCTTGTAATTTGGCTAGTATTCCATTATTCTGTATCTATGTCCCTACAGAATTTGAATCAGATTATAGAGGGGCTACAATGGACAATAACAAACAGCTTCGAAATAGGATTTCAGGTTTTTATCTGCGAAATCAGAAACGCAATAAATTAAAATGTTTTTGTGTTTTTAATCTAATATTTAAATATTAGCTATTTAAATTACTGATAATAACCTGTAAAATTCTGAATTGTCCTGTTATATTATATATTTGCTTTTTAGGGATTGAAATGCTTTTCCTTTATCTCTCCCCTTTCCTAATTTGTTCATGAGATCATTTGTTTGATTTGTTTATAATGTATCACTGTAAAATGTACAAATAATTCATAAGATTTATGTAATTACAAATTCATATTTTATTAGAAAAAATAATGGTGAGGGCAACTTTCATGGCACTACATGCAGTGCAGTAAGTTACTTCTGACTCCTGATAAATTCAGAAAAATATAATGGGCGGTGGCTCAAATCCAATGGAGCTGAAATTGCTTTACGTGAATAATATACTGGTAAGATAAAACTCCAGTAAAGTTCAATAAGTTTATTCGAATTCTTCAGATTTATTTGTTTCGTTTACAGGCTTACAAAGCAATATAAATTACTAGCTAACTATTTATAGATAGCTAGCTCTTTTAGTTTTCGCCCCGATTTCATCTGAAAACTCCAACCATGGACTCCACTTTAATATATTCGATTATTTTACTAACTTGATTTGCGGTATAAAAATTAAACTTACTGACGAGATTTTATATTCTAGCTAATCTATAAACTTGCGGCACATAAATACGTACTTGAGTACGTATATTTCCACCTATTCTGTTCAAACCTCGCCAATCATTAAACATCTTTAGAATCCCCATGTTCATCTAACTTCCTAATTATTTTTAAAACAAAACAAAATATCTTGTGTTTGTATACCAATATTTCACAAAAGAGTAAGTAACCAAAATGAGTTGCAACAATCGTGGCTTTTCAAATATTACAGCTTTTCCACCCATTGGAAAACTTGAATTTTGAAGTATGGTGGTTATAATTTCGATATGTTAAAATATCGAAATTATAACCACTATACTTCAAACTTCAAACATCAGGAAGGTGACCTAAAATCCAATTATATACAATTGTAGGAGTTTTAAAGAGCAATAAATTCATGCTTATTGTTTATAGCTATCACTTCTACTTTTTAAGATATAAGCATTACAAACTTGAAAAACATCAAATTTTCAAACTTCTTTCAAACTTTCAAAAGACGATTACTTGGAAACTATAAAAGGTTTTTTAAATATACATATAAATGTAGAAACTAAATTTCCTCATACATATTTTTGTCGCTTACTAATTATATCGATCTTTTATACTTTCGGTGATATTTCGAGTGAAAGTCTGAAACATGGAAAAACATTTTTTTTTTAAATTTCAAAGTTTAAGGTTTTCCTCCCCCCCCCCTCCACCTCTAAAAAAAAAAAGTAAGTTCGATCCAATTATATACACTTGTTGGGATTTCAAAGAGCTTCAAATTCATGCTTATTGTTCAAGTCTAGATCTTTTAATTTTTGAGATGTAACAAATTTGAAAATTAGAAAATTTCCAGTCTTCTTCAATTTAGCAAGGCAATTGCTTACTCGAGAACTATAAAAGCTTTTCGTAATAACAAATATAGATTTTTATGCTAAATTTCCTAGCACGTATTTTTGTCGTTTACTATTTATATCTATATTTTATAGTTTAAAATGAAAACAAGAATAAAATAAACCCACTCGCTCGGACAGATACTTTTTTGTTTTCTAGAAAAATGTTCTAAATATTGAAATCATTATTATTAGCGCCCAAAGAGTTTACACTTTTCGTATCGCTTCGTTTTCCCTACACAGAAACCCCAAACATAGATGTTATTCACGTAAAAAAAAAAAAAAAACGCTTATATCCACGTCCTAGAATTTATTTCACAATCATATTAACAGTGTATTAATTAACGTAAACAGAAATTTATAGCATTATTGAACAAAACAAAATTGACTTGTCTTTCCTCGTGAATGAAATGCGCTATATATACGAGAATGTCGATAATAGATATATCGTATAAATACTCTTTTATTAATTTTATGCATCATTTTTATCCATATATTCGAAAAACGTGTAATAGCACGAGAACTGTTCATGTTGTCTAAAGTAAGTTCCATTTGATTTTTACTGAAAACTTACATATAACACGATTGTTTCTTCAATATTTTTGGATGTCGTTTTTTTCATGATTTAAAAGAAGTTGGAAAATTTGCGACCTTCCGAGTGTTCTTTGCCCTTTAAAATCATAAATTTTATTCGCTTCATTCCATTCATTCTAACATTATACTCACATACGCACAGACATCCCTTTAAAAATAATTGATTCGGGTTAAAGGATGCCCAAAACGTATATTAATCTGTCGAAAATTCCAGTTTTCGACCCCATCAATATTTTTCCTATATATTATTTGTGTGCAGGGAAATTACAAATAAAGTCGAAAATTCAGTTATGTATTATAAATTATTGCTGTATTATATATGTATATGTATGTAGAAATAAATGTAAAGCATTACATTTTCTAAACCGCTAATTAGAGCTATAAACTTAGATGAGAATAGCATTTGATAGGTCATTGAAATTAAATAATTTTCATAAGGTGATGGTGATCCTGTTTCTAAGGGGGATTAGTCCCCTCCTGCTCCTGCCCATCTAAGATGCTTTGTTCTTAATAGCTTTCTCGTATAATTATGAAAAAAGTCCAGATCTTATTCACACACTTATGCAGAAGTCATCAGAACTGAGAGAGACGCGGAATTCGTCTCTAAACATGCCTCTAATCGGACACTGTCTAGGCCAACCGAGTTAAATACCAATCCAGGCGGCCCTGCCTATGTTGAGGGGTAAGTGGTAGACGCGTTAATGGACGTCGACACTTAATCCCACCTTCACCCACTCGTCTTCGAATGATATATATTGAGACAGGATGCATGGGGGTGCCAAATACTTTCGATTGGCTAATAGCAACGCCATTGGAGTAGCCGGGGCTCCTCTCCTGACTGCACGATCCTCTCGAGCAGTTAGTTGCCTGCCTGGGGCGTTCTGAGACTCTGCTGCGGTTACATAGGTCTTCTCTGATCCATTGTTTTCATCACCGAGCAACTACTAAATCGCTCCGACCAAGGTGGCGACTGATACGTCTGTTGGACCAACCAGTTCCCTTGGGTCAATGATGCAACTTCTCTCAAAATCAGACAATTGCTCGCAGTGCTTGTCGAGTACGTCTCAAAGGCATCTTTGTACACAATTTTCAGTATTAAAGCAGAAAATCCAGTTCCAATTGTCCGTAAGAAGCTCGGTTGTTTTAAATGCTGCATGATACGTCGTTCTCATGCGCGTTGCATGAGCCCTATAACGTCATTGACTTTGGCAGTTTGATCATTTGCATAACTCTTAAAACGAAATTTGCATGCTCAGTTTCGTGGCTGTAGCTCAATTTATATATAACTCTATTCTATCATTGAATTTTCATATTATATATATATATATATGTGTGTGTGTGTGTGTGTGTGTGAAGGGCGGCCCCAAACAATTTTGCCCACACAGGAAAATATCCATGAACCGGCCCTGCATATTTCGGGCGCGGTAGCCCGGTGGTTTGCGCGCAGGATTTGCACGCTGCCACAACTGCCGCCGTGTTACCGATCACGTTCAACATGTGGGTCCGTAAGTCCTTCCGAGAGGTTGGTGGTAGGGAAAGGAGGGTACGGTCCTTGTGGATGCCTCCCCCACTGAGTTCCGGTCTAAATTGGGTGGCACTTCCCGGCCGTCCAAACAGTTTCCTTTTCTGGTATGTCGGACGGTCTGGGTCTCAACAACAACATACATTACACCGACACACAGACAGACAGACAGACATACACACAGACGTCACGCTAAAAATAGTTTTTTCGTATTCTAGAGACCTCGAAACGTGTAGATCCGTCGAAAACTCGAGTTGCGATTTTCGACATGATTCCAATATTTTCCCTGTACATTACCATGTATTGCTGGGAAAGAAGTAACGCCTATAATGGTTATCTATTTAACTGTATTAAAGATCTTGTTCTTTTAGCATTTTTTTTAATTCATTCAAAAATTTTGCATTATCACGAAAACAGCTCATGCTAGCTTTCTAAAGGTTATATCATTCGTTCTCTAATAAAAAATTACGCATGAAATGATTATTTATTCCAAATTTCGAAAATGTGTGGTAGTAATGGGGGAGGGGGGGGGGGTCTTTCAAACATTCGATTGCGTTTAGGATCTCTAGAATTCACTGATAGTGATAATATCGAAATGCTTCTTTTATTTTACACAAAGAGAGGGGGGGGGGGGGAGAGAGAGTCATAACCGCAATTTCGAATTCAGAGATGTTTTAAACGTGCTCTTTCGTCAAGTTTCAAATTTGATTATTTCACCCCGTCACAATACTTTAACTATATATTATACTACACATATAGGGAAAGATACAAACCGATTAAGAATTTTACCTAAAACGCCCTATTACAAAAATTTACTATTACAAAAATATTGCTGTTAAAAATGATCTCGAAACAAAACTTCGTTTGCAACAGGAGGTGATTAAAAGTATCAACCTGTTTCAGGGACAAAAGCAGCTTCCTTCTTCAGGATGTAAAGGCAGAAAAATCACACTACCATATGTAAGAATATGTATTTCAGTAAATAGTTGATGAAAATTGTTCCTAGACAAAAATCTTTCCTAGGTAGGTACCTTTGTCAAACGAAAATTAAAAGAGAATAATAATAATAAGTCCTAGGAGGAACGGAAATGAATAGTATAGAAGGATTAAAAAAATTTCGCAGAAGAATACCCTCCAAACTTAAATGACTAATGATAAAAATAAGAGAATAACCAGTTTCTAAATCAACTTGATCAACATCATCTACTTACTTTGAAGAACATGCACTAAAACATTTAATGCAAAAACATTTACATTAACGAAAGATTGCTTTGAAACATTTTGATGGAGTTAGGTCATTTTTCTTGTGAAACAGTTTTTTTTTCTTCATTTATGTTATAAACTACATAATTCCTTAGCCTTTTATTCACAAATATTTTTATATTAATTTTTGCGCATTCATTTTTATTAACACTTTACAACAAAGTTGAAAAGTGTTTATGACTTTGTTCATTCTGTCTGTCTGTCTGTCTGTCTGTCTGTCTGTCTGTCCGTTAGCACGATAACTGCCGTAAAAATGACTTAATCAAAATGAAATTTTAGTATGTTGTTCAGACGGTCAGTAGGACCTATGGGAATATAAATGAATAATATCACACAATTAGTTTTGGATTGAACCCGGGTTGAAAAAATGAAATACATTGAGCCCTATGGGACCTAATTTTTCTAACATTTTTTAAGCGGATTTAAAATTCACAAATTGCTTCGAAAATTTTAGGTAATAGTCAAATTGTTCCATAAAATATATAAAAAAAAATTCAGCTAAATATATTCAGTAGTTTTTAAAATAAAAATTAAAATAATAATTACACATCTTATATGAAACGATCACGTGACCATGATATGAAACGATCACATGACCCACTTCAAAATGAGATATGGCATCCATCTTGTTTCAAATTCGTGATTTTTTAAAGTTCTTTTTAATTCATATTGAGTGTTGTATCCATCCTAAAACTACTTTATTTCTGCTTAAATTCTGTGCATCTACATACTAAAACAACACAATGACAATATATTTGAGTTTAAATTCTCATTCAAATTTGATTATTTCTACAATTAAGCCTATTTTTCACCTATGTAAAATGTAAACAGCAAAATATGTAGAATGAGTAGTAGAATTACTGTATTTCTTTAACACAAAATAATTCAGTCCATGGAGTCTGCATGGCTGATATGAATGAAATATTAATTGATTTTATAAACAGAAGGACGATATTTTTCGATGAAGTTTTAAGCATAAAGTTTATGAATTGTAGCTCCATGGTCTTAATATTAAATAAAATAAATTATTATAGTATTGTGATGAATGAAATGGAGAAAGTTATGAATGAAATCCTGCTTTTATAGAGAGATCCAGGCGTGTTATTTTTTCTATGACGTCATTTGAATTAATTTCAGTTGTTTTCGATGAAGTTTTCAAATATAATAAATTATCGTAGTATTATAATAGATTTAAAAATATTACCGTGGAATGTATTGCATTTTAGAGATATTTAAACCACGCAATTTATATTTCAATGCCGTCTTTTGAATGAAGTTCATTTTTTTCAATGAAGGTTTAAGTTTTCAAATATAATAAATCAATGTAGTATCGTGATAAGTTTTAAAATATTACCGAGGTATGTATTGCATTTTCGACTTTTTTAAATAAAATTGCATTGAAGTTGGAAAGTGTTTCATAATCAATGCTTTAAGCATGATTGATCTTTCTTGTTAATTCATATTGAGTGTTGTATCCGTCCTAAAACTACTTTATTTTTGCCTAAATTCTGTGCATCTACATACTGAAACAACGCAATGACAATATATTTCAGTTTAAATGCTCTTCCAAATTTGATTATTTCTACTATTAAGCCTATTTTTCACCTATGTAAAATGTAAACAGCAAAATATGTAGAATGAGTTGTATTAGAATCGCTGTAATTCTTTAACACAAAATCATTTAGTCCATGGAGTCTGCTTAGCTGATATGAATGAAATATTCATTGATTTTAGAAAGAGAAGGACGATATTTTTCGATGAAGTTTTAAGCATTGAGTTTACTTACTTGTAGCTCAATGGTCTTAATTTTTAAATAAAATAAATTATTATAGTATTGTGATGAATGACATGAATGGGGGAATTATTTATGAATGAAATGTTGCTTTTGTAGAGAGAGCCAGGCGTGTTATTTTTTATTACGTCATTTGTATGAATTTCAGTTGTTTTCGATGAAGGTTTCAAATATAATAAATTATCGTAGTATTATGATAATTTTAAAATTATTACCGAGGAATGTATCACATTTTAGAGATGTTTAAACCAGGCAATTTATACTTTAAGGCCGTCATTTGAATGAAGTTAATTTTTTTCGATGAAGGTTTAAGGTTTCAAATATAATAAATTAATGTAGTATTGTGATAAGTTTTAAAATATTACCGAGGAATGTATTGCATTTTAGACATGTTTAAATAAAATTGCATTGAAGTTGGAAAGTGTTTTATAATCAATGCTTTAAGCATGATTGATCTTTCTTGTTTTATTTGATGATGGTTCACATATAGTTTTCGAAACCGGTTGTTTTCTAAATTAATTTATTATAAGACATACGATTTCCATTTTAACGCCATGTGATGTAACTATTTTTTGATAGAAGCCTTCCTGACAGGGTATACAAAGCTGCAAAAGTTAAGTTTAATTAATGTAGCCTGAGCTGAATTCTTGACAAATTTGAATCAGACAATTACATGGTGGAATTAGATTTGAATGTGCACAAAATCGTGCTTTATAGGAAGTATTTTGCTGTCATTGCAGATATCGCCTATTGCATGCTGATGAGCGCATAATAAGTACGAAACCGGTCCATGGATGATGTTATCTGCAATGAGGGTATGTTAAAAATTTTTTGGGAGCGCCCCATAAAGTCCAGTTCTATGATTATTAATATTTATTGAATCACATAGGTTTCTCATAATTTCATATGTGTTTTATAATTATGCTAGTGTTTATATGTATTTTTCTTCATAATTTCAATAATTAAAAAAAAATTAAGTTAAATAAGTAATTTTAATTTTAAAGTAAATAAAAAAAAATATTAATTTGTCAATAACAATATATATATTATTTTTATCTTTTCGCAGGAGAGAGCTATCACCGGATGGTCTTCATGTGGAGATATTAATTCAAAAAGCTGGTCCCCATAAACCTTGATCCAGCATTGATTTTGACATCAGCACTCGAACACGGCTGAAGAGAATGTTCTAATTTTGATTTATATCTACGTTTGAAATTTTGGAGTGGGATTCACCCCCTCCCCCCCCACACACACACATACACACACACCATCGCCACCACCACCCTCGACAACACTTTCTGGATAAAAATTTAGTAAAAATTGATTTTCAACTACTTTTGTAGTTTTGCATTTTATTTATTATTTATTTATTTATTTATTTATTTATTTTTCGAAAATATGGACCAAGCATTATTCGCATAATTGAATAAAAAAATCGTAAAACTTGCTTTAGTAAAGATTGCTTTTCAACTGCTTTTTAATTTTTGCATTTGATTATTTCTGTAAATGTGGACGAAGCATTATTATCAACATAACTGAAAAAAAATGTAAAATTTGTTTTAAATAAAGATTGCTTCTTATTTTGACAGTTTATGAATTTCTGCATTTTATTATATCCGAAAATATGATTTTATTCGAAGAAATGAAAAAGAAAAATTGTAAAACTAGCTTTAGTAACGATTGCTTATTAACTGCTTATTAATTTTTGCATTTTATTATTTCCGGAAATATGGAACAAAGCATTATTCACATAATTGAGTAAAAAAAATTAAAAAAACTTGATTTAGTAAGGATTGCTTTTTAACTGCGTATGAATTTCTGCATTTTATTATTTCCGGAAATATGCACACAACAAACATTATTCACATAATTGAGTAAAGAAAAACAAATCGTAAAACCTGCTTTATTAAAGATTGCTTTTTAGTTACTTATTAATTTTTTCCTTTTACTATTTTCGGAAACATGGACAAAACATTATTCACATAATTAAATAAAAAAATGAAACTTGCTTATGAATTTTTGCATTATATTATTTCCGGAAATATTGACAAAGCATTCTTCACATAATAAAATTAATAAAAAATTAAACTTGCTTTAATAAAGATTGCTTATGAATTTTTCCATTTTATTATTTCCGGAAATATGGTCAAAGCGATTTTTTTTTATTCACAATATTGAATTAACAAAATGTAAAACTTGCTTTAGTAAAAGTTGTTCTTTAATTACTTATGAATTTTTGCATTTTATTATATCCGGAAACATGGCCAAAGCATTATTCACATAGTTAAATAAAAAAAATTTAAACTTGTTTTAGTAAAGATTGTTTATGAATTTTTGTATTTTATTATTTCCGGAAATATGGATAAAGTATTAATCATAAATTGAATTAAAAAAAAAATGTAAAACTTGCTTTAGTAAAGATTGCTTTTTAACTGCTTATGAATTTTTGCATTTTATTATTTCCGAAAACATAGACAAAGCATTATTCACATAATTAAATAAGTAAAAAATTAAACTTGTTTTATTAAAGATTACTTTGGAATTTTTGTAATTTATTATTTCAGGAAATATGGGCAACGCATTATTGACATATGTGAACAAAAAATCTACAATAAGTTCAAGTAATAAATGTATTTAGAAATTCGGGGCCCTCCTCTAAAGTGGGGGCCTTAAACGACCACTTTATTTGATTATCAGAAACGCGTCCCTGTAGAAAACAGCGCGCCCCTGTGAGAGTTAAAGGCAGGGGCCAGAGGGGGCTTAGTTCCACCAAGAAGTATACTCAGCCCCCCCCCCCCGATAAAAAATATTAATTTTTTAGTATTTATATGATATTTCATCTAGAATATAACCCAAATTTTGAATTAAAAAATTCTTTAAGGTTTATTTATAAATTGCCTTGCTTTAAAGATTTTTTAATTTTGCTGAATTTGTGGTTATGCTAATGATCAATTTATTTCCATATTTAATTTTCCATATTTAAATTAAATATGGAATTAAATATTGTCATAATTAAGTTTTTAAAATGTGATAGTAGTATTTAGGATACTTTTGTATTATTGAGGGGTTTATTGTTATGCATTATTGAGTCAAAACCAACTGACAAGTAGTTAGCAGTTAAGATTAGCCTTAGCTTGTATTAACTATCAGAAATTTTCTGCGATTTATTAACAGCTTTACTACTAGTTAATGCTTATAATAAAAGCAATTGTAATTATTACATATTAATGTTGATGTATAGTAGCTATACGGATATTAATAATCAGCTCTTAGCTTGCAAAAATAAATATGCAATTATTCGTTAATAATTTATATAGATTGAAGTATATAATAGTAATTATTATGGTTTATAAATGCTAATGATTAATTGTGTTTTTGGTGAGCTCCTCCTTCCATTCTAGACTGTTGGGGCCCCCTTGAAATTCCCTTCAGTCCCTTTTCAATATCATCTCTGGCTACGGACCTATCTCTTGCTACGCTGCTATTTCAGGATGTTCTTTTAAAAGTAGAATACATTTGGAAGTTGTTTTAATATTGTTTCGGGGGGGGGGGGGGGGGGAGGAATTGTATAGAGAAAATACAGGTTTTATTTATAAAATTCTGTCAGACGTTTATTTAACGATTCGTGAAAGAGAGATGGTTGAGTTCGCTAACGTTAACATAGTTGAAACATAATATAACGCTAAAATAATTATACGAACTTTCAAATAGAAAAAAAAAAGGAAGTATTTTGAAAACTGATAGGGCAGATCCTTTGGAGTAAACAAATGAGCTTGTATAATATATGTGGAACAAAATGTTTAGATTTGATGAAAAATTTGTGCTTATAAAATTTCTCAAGATCGTCGTTTTACATATTCCAAGCAAATTATTATCGAAGCATATGATACTAATTTGGTCTGCAACTTGGTGTTGATTTAACCTGAACAATGAAACAAATTCATTGTCAATTAGCATAATTAATTTATCCTCTGTGGTTGAATTATTCTTCCTTTCAAAAACGATCACTCGCAAATGCAAGACCGCCATCTTGAATACTGCTATTACGTACCTTATTTCAGGTTTCACGGTCTCCTTAGATGGTGAAATTATCAAGGGGGTTTACGAACCTTCGTACAACTTTAGGCACCCTAATAAGACTACGTGGTACCACATTTCGTAAAATTTGATTGACGTGCGGAATAACCGGTTATATCGAACCCGGGTACATTTACGATGTGTTGGTTGTAGGGCCCCTGCTTACGCTATAGAAAATGCATATACTAGCCCCTCAACTCTAACTGTAAGAGCCACCATGATAGATAGTAATGAATGGAGAAGACCTCACAAGTTTCATTTTATTTGATATATTTCATCAATTATGACAAAAACTATTTATCTTTACTTACAACCGCAATACTAAATATAAACCCCATCCTCATCTCACATACGCAAACCGAGAATTAAGAAGTTGATGTGGCCGACAAAAAGAACCGCCACGGTACAGTTGCCATCCATATATATTTACCTAAGGTCCTATTAGGCGGGCTGAGTGTGTCCTGGTAGTAATTTATTGCCAATAAAAGTGGCTGACATTTGCGCGCAAAGGCACGCAAAGAGTCGTCTTCCTGAGAGAGGATGGAGAGCAGCTGTGATGTCAACGAGAATGACGAAGAGCTGAAATTCCTGAAGAGGTTTGGCCTATCGTCATGTCAGTCTGGGGCTGGCATCTTCATTAGAGAGGAACTTGAAAGAATAAAAAGTGAAATACGGTATCTTAAATTGAGTTCGGATTCAGGGCTGCTATAGCGGCGTTTGAGACACGCGTGTTGGTACTGCATTTCCGCGTGTCAAAATGCAATGCATCAGAAAGCGAAGTTCTTTACTTTTGAAGTGAAACATCTTCATGCGAGCCCTGTTGCGTTTTGACATGAGAGCTGGAATGTTCAAAGACAGGACGAAATAAAATCCAGTATTTCGATAATTTTAATTTTTAAAAGGATACCGATTTTTGAAAATCTAATATAGGCAGCATATGACTTCCTCTAATACAATAATTTTTACTTTTTTCAAGTTGATATAATGACGCACAAGACCCACATCATTAAGGTTTTGGTATGGAATTAATAGCACTGCAAAGAACCCTGCTGCCCCAAATGGGAATCGAACCACAAATTTTTGTACTGGCCAGCTGATGCTCTATTGTTGAGCTACTGAGGTATAATTGCAAGCCCTTATTATCAAAGTTGGCTCTGCATTCTCCACTCTCTAATGTCAGATTGGCGTGGACAATTTGACTGACCACTTTCCTGCTATTTTTACCTCAAGTTTGCCTCCTGATGCTATATTTATCCGCCAGGTCAGCCTCCTGATGTTACTTTTATACTCCAGGTCAGCTTCCTGACGCTATTTTTAACCTCCAGATTAACTTCCTTCATGGTCGTTACCCTGCCGATTTGAATCCCGATCATCTTTGATATCTTTGCTGATGATATCTTTGCTGATCTGATGATATCTTTGCACTAACCTACAGGGTTGATTTGTTCGGGTGCCATTGTAAAGAACCTTGCTGCCCCAACCGGAAATCGAACTATGGATCTTCGCACTGGCCAGCCGAAGCTCTTACTGGGACGCACTGGAACGCACGCACTGGGACGCACTGGAACGCACGCACTGGGACGCACTGGAACGCACGCACTGGGACGCACAGGAACGCACGCACTGGGACGCACTGGAACGCACGCACTGGGACGCACTGGAACGCACGCACTGGGACGCACTGGAACGCACGCACTGGGACGCACTAGCAAGCTGGGACTTACTGGCACTTACTGGGACGCACTAGCAAGCTTTTATTGCTAAAATGGACTATGCAAGACGTAAATAGAAACTGGGCCCTTTCAGTAATTTGCCGTTCAAACGACTTATTCACACTCACTTGCAAAATATATTCACTTGCAAAATATTTGTCATTCATTTGCAAAATATATTCACTTGCAAAATGTTCAACTGTGTAATTTAACTGATGATCCTTTCTCCGTCTAATGACATTAACACATGCACATACACAATCCTCTTTCATCTGTCATGTTCGGTAACCCTTGAAATTCGATAATCCCCCAACTGATGCAAGCAGTGTGGTAATCCCATTCCTCTTATCATCCCGACCTAGGTCCCTGCTCCGGAATTTATCGCCATGTTCTTGGGTAACAGGGCGGCAGGACTTTTGCCACGGTGTCCGGTATACACAGGAAATAGTCGGACACCTAGGTGTGGTGCAGATAAAGAAGCGGTGATGACAGAGTTTCGAGGATTTATGTTTCTTCGAATTAGAACATGGATTAGTTCTGCGCTCTTCCCTGTCAATGACGCACTTTGCAAAAGGGCCACTTGGAACCTGATCTTGGTTGAGCCAAAGACCATGTCTGTTGGTCCGACTCGAATCGATTTTTTCCAAATGTATCAGAATAAGAATCTGAGAATAAATGTCATTTTCAAACCTTTATATCTACACAGCCTAATTTTAGAGAAATATTTCAACGTCTGTCATTCATAACTTTTTAAAATTTTAACTACATCCGACCAGACCCATTTTTTTAATAACAAAATTATATATATATATATAATAAAAAATAAATAACTTAATAAATACCATAAATAAATAATATATATATATATATTAAGAACAACATTACAATTTTTTTTTCACCAATTGTACTTGTGAAAACACGAATGTAATCTTCAAAAATATTCTTTTCCAAATGAAAATCTCAGAATGAAGAGAACATTGTTCCCAGCAAGTAAGAAAAGATGATGTCTTTTTTGCACTTTTATCTTTACAAATACCGAATTTTACAAATATCTGTCAACGTTCTGCGAAATATCATTCATAACTTTTTAAAAATTTCCCTACATCCGGTCAGACCCAATTTACTTATTTTTATGTATTTTTATTTTTTAATTTCTCGATAATTAAATTATAAATTCTTTCTCTCTCTCTCTCTCTCTAATTATATTTATGATAAGACGAATATGATCTTCAGAAAAATTCTCTTCCAAATGAGTCATCGAAAACCCCACGTTTGGGATTACGATTATATACGAACTTATTACTATGCGAACCGTACGTTCGTATATTTATGCAAATATAAATAATAAAAGATCAATTACAATTAATATATAAAGATTGCATTCGAAAGTCTGATGCTAACACGACAATCTGTTGTTTAATTTTATTTGTACTCGTCCAGTGACAGACTTGAATTCTCTGGACCTTAAGCAGAACTCTTGGAGGAGGTGGGAGGGGGAACATTCAAATTTTTATATAGTTATTACTTTCCTTATATACATAATGTAAAAGGAAAGTATTGTGACGGGGTCAAAAATTCGAATTCGAGTTTTCGACGGGAGGGCACGTTTCAAGCATCCCTGATCACGAATCCAACATTTTTGTGGTGATGTCTGTGTGTATGAAAGTATGTGTGTGGGTGTGGGTGTGTGTCAGTGAGTCTGTGGGGAAGATATCTCACGAACGAATGGAGCGATTCGAATGAAATTTGGAACAAAAATCACAATCCGTGAATACTGGAAGCCCGTTGTTTGTATACGTAATCGAATGTTCAGAACCCTCCTAAATTTTCGAGTGAAATTTTAAAAAAATCATCAAAAAATCAATACTTTTAATGAAGTTACGCAAATAGACATTTTTTATGTAATTTTTCTTTAAAAAACGATTGACCTAAATTTTAGATCGCTAGCATGAACCGTTCTCGAGATATTGCACATTTTTCAAATAAATTTATCAAAAAATCCCATAAATTAAATAAAATCTATTAACTGTTAAGAAATATGTTCACATTTCATATGTAATATCATCCGATATATTGGGTAACATCATTCTCGTGGATCTAGCTCTTTCCATTCATGAGAAAAGGCACTTTGAGTAATACTTTTGCATTTGAATGCCAATAATCATTTATATGCTATAAGAATAACTTATTTCTTCGTCCATAACGCTTGGCGAGATTTTGGTGTCGAATTTGGCAGAATGTCGCCAACTTGGCGACTTTTTAAAATGTTGCCAAATTAACTAAAATCTCGCCAAATGGATAAAAATGACGCTAAATCAATGAAAATGACAACTGATTGACGAAAATTCAATATCTTGGCAAGAATATAAGTATCTACTAGAAGAAAAACCTATTTTTTTTACTGTGAAAGTAGTAAATTCATTGCATTATATAAGGAAAGTCATGTGTTGCCTGCATCAGATTTTTTTACAAAGAATACCATTACAAATCCGTTATTGTTTACAACTTGCAGAGAGGACGAATCGGGCAGTCTGATGGGTCTTCAACTTGCAGAGCTAAGAGCTTGCTATTCCGTCCTACTAACTCAGCAGTATAGCTGAGGCTAGCCAGCACCAAGATCCGTCGTTCGATTCCCGGTTGGGACAGTAAAGTTCTTTGCAATGGCTCCCGAACAAATCAACCCTGTAGGTTAGTGCAAAGATGTCGGAGGTCTAAAAGCACGACTAGTACTGATTCGGGGTACTCTGCGATATTAGACACGATACTCCGCGATATTACATGATCGTTTTCCTCCCGATTTGAAATCGGAGTCTTGGAAGGATCATGGAAAACGTCCATGGAGAAAGCTAACCCTAAGGATAAAAATAGCATTAGGAAAGTAGTCTGAGTTAAAGGTGAGAGTCAGGAGGTAGTGTAAAAAGCCTTGCTGACCCGACCAGGAATCGAACTCTGGATCTCCGAACTGGCCAGCTCTACCGTTGAACTACTGGGACGAAATCGCAGGTTCTTATTGTCGAAGTGGACGCTGCATTCTCCACATTCCAATGTCAGATTGGTGAGCAACTGATTGATCACCTCCTGCTATTTTTATCCAGGTTAGTCTCCTGCGTGGTCGTTAACCTCTTTCTTTGAAATCTTTGCTCCATATCCTAAAGCCCACTGATACCGTGCTAGCCATACTAGGGTCACTTTCAGACTTCGACTACTCACTCTAAATTTTATAAGTAGATTTTGCTCTCAATTAATTTTGATCAATGAATCCCTTTATTTCATTCTTATTAACTTATATGAACTTATTGTGTTCCCTCCATATTTTCTGTTAAAAAAAAAAAAGAAAAAAAGCTATGTTAAATGTTCTTATTTTCTCGGCTCTTTCTTTTTCTTTTGACCCCTTTTATTTGTATTTTTTCTAATTTTTCTTTCCTAAATTTTATTCTAAATTTCTGTTTTTGTTTTTCATGTGCCTATTTATTTTTTCCTTTTCATATATTTTCTAGTCATATATTTTCAAAATTTTACTTTTAAAATTTTATTATTTTCTTTCATTTTAATCTATTTTTCATTATGTTATTATACCTCACTCTAAATTTAATTTTTCAATGATCTTTTTATCTATATTCGCAATAACCCTTTTCCCATTTTTGAAAAATGGACGTACTTGTCAAGTTCAAATATAATGTAAAACTGTCTGTTTAATCACAATATTTTTCATCAATTGCTATCTTTTTAGATTTAAGTAAATGTTCGTTTGGTGGGATGGTAGACCTTGGGTGCCTCCTGAGTACAGGAGGTATCCTTTCCCGGCAAACCCACTATGTAAGTCGCACGGTCTGGGGTCTTCAGACTTCGACATCTTTGCACTAACCTACAGGGTTGATATGTTCGGGTAGAGCTTCAGCTGACCAGTTGGGAGATACAAGTTTCCATTCCCGGTTGGGGTAGCAGGGCTCTTTAGAATGGCGCTGCTGGGCCAAAATTTGCAAGCTCTTATTGTCTTTGCGGTTAGTCAGGTTTTTGCACGCCAATCTGACATTATAGGGTGGAAAATGCAGAGTCCATTTTGACGATAAGAGCTTGCAATTCCATCCCAATAGTTGAACAGTAGAGCGGCAAATTGGCCAGTACGAATATTCGTGGTTCGATTCCCAGTTGAGACAGAAAGATTCTTTATAAATTGCCTATGGATGTTAAAAAGTAATCAACAGTTAATTACTGAACAGCAGTTTCTAAATAAAACTGAGAAAAGTCCAAGAATTTCCAAACAAAAACGTAAGATTTTATGGGATTTAAATTGTTAACATCATATTTTTGGGGCTTCTTCATATAAAATTATTTTGTTTACTAAATTCAACGAACGAACAACGTTAAAACCACTCAAAAGTCCGCACATTGCGATTTCACTTCAAGCACACATATAGTATATCACCATACCCCATGAATCTTAATTGCTATTTCCGCCTCCCGCATTACTCCTTTCATCCTTTCAAATACCTCCCCGCTGAGTTGTGGAGTATGACTTGTTGATCCAATATCACCAACTCCCTCTTTCCTCCTCCTCGGCATCCTAAGTCGATATATATGAAACGGGGAAAGAATTTTCCCCCACACTCAGGCATGCAGATAATAATCCATAGAACATGGCGTTTAATACCTCTTGTCGGCCCGGCGGGGCGTGCGGAACATATTAAAGAAACCCCCCACCCTATTACATACACCCCCCGCAATGATCCATGAATAGATGATCTCATGATAGCGAGTAATGTGGTCAACAATGGCGGTGGCGTGACGTCATGTGCGTCACCCACGTGCAGGCGAACTTCTGCACGTGCAATATTGTAAAGACCTGATTGGATAGAAACAGAAAAGGGTGTTTTCGATTTTTCGCGGTATTTAGGAACGGTATGTTTCTTTTTTTTTTTTTTTTTTAATTTTTTTTATCTGGGTGTAGGGGAAGTTGAAATCGTATTTGGCGGGTGAAAAGTAAGACGGGCAAAGTCACAAATTAGGAGTCACCGTTGCACTGCATGGAATTAATAAAATCCATTCAGATCCAGGTGTGCCTGGGTTCTGAGCTCACCCTTTGTCAGAATAGGACAAGAGTGGACTTGGTCTAGACTAAATTTTATATGTCACACTTTGTAATTGGTATTAGGGCAGACATCAGCATTCTAAGAGAGGAGCAAAAGTCTAAATTTCGATAAGATATAACTTTAAAATAATATAATAATTTCAAAATAATAAAATAAGTTTAAAATAATAAACCTTACCTGCTTCCTTAGAACAAACACGTTGCAATTAAAAAGTGCTTAAAGTGGGGAGTTATATCTGAATAAGTAAAAATATATAAATTCTAAATTTCGTATCCAAGTAACTATTTTAAAATATATCGTTGAATTCTTTAAAAGTTTCCAAATCCTATATAATATCAAAGCACGATACTCAAAATACAATTTTTATCTTAAATGTTTAAATTTACATGTCTAAAAAAACTAACTATACCATATGGATTCCATAATTTTTGCCTAATTTTTGTATGTATATTTATTATTTTTACAAGCACTTTTTCAATTAAGAAAATAGAAGACAAGAAAAATCAGTCATGCGTAAATCATTAATTATGAAACACATTCCAACTGTTAAACATCTTTAAAAAAACTATTTAAACATCTCTAAAATGATTCAGAGTTGAAATTTTTTTTAAGTACCACAGTACTCGTTAATATATTATATTTGAAAACCTGTCGAAAAAGACAATTCTAGTTACACAACATGAACTTTGTTCAAATGACGTCTTCGAAATATAAATCGTCTGCCTCGCAATGCCCAATCAATGAATATTTCATTCATATCACTAAATATAAATTTAAGCGATTTTTAAATATCACGATCTATGCACGGCGGGAAAAAAATGGATGCCATATTACTTTCCTTATATACAATAATGTATAAAGAAAGTATTACGACGGGGTCGAAAATTCAAATTCGAGTTTTCGACGGGAGAGCACGTTTCAAGCATCCCTGATTACCAATCGAACATTTTTGAAGTGATGTCTATGCGCGCGTGTGTGTGTGTGTGAAAGTACGTGTGTGTGTGTCAGTGAGTCTGTGGAGACGATAACTGACGAACGAATGGACCGATTCGAATGAAATTTGGTACAAAAATTACAATCTGTAAACACTGAAAGCCTATTGCTTTTATACGCAATCAAATATTCAGAACCCTCTAAATTTTCGAGTGAAATTTTGAAAAAATCGTCAATAAATCAAAACCTCTAATAAAGCTACGCAAATAGACATTTCTTATGTAATTTTTCATTAGAAAACGATTGGCATAAATTTTAGAACGCTAACATGAACCGTTCTCGAGATATTGCATATTTTTCAAAAAAATTATCAAAAAATCATATAAAATAAAATAAAAATACTGCCTATTGAGAAATATATTCACTTTTCATATGTAATACTACGCGATAAATTTGTGACATCATTCTCGTGGATCTAGCAGGGTAATTCTATATACTGTTACAAAGCAATATTCTTCAAATAAAGAAAAAGATTGGGAACCAGTTAGATCCCTCCTTCCTTCCTCCTCTTTCATTTCAAATTGCACATTGAATCCCCAGTAGCGTAATTGGTTAGCGCACGGTACTTATAGGGCAGTAGCCGTGAGCAATGCCGGGGTTGTGAGTTCGAGCCTCACCTGAGGAAGTGTTTTATTTTGTTTTTCCTGTAACTATTGAACTGTAACTGTTTTCAACACATACTTATGGTTAGATTATAATATTTAATTTAATAATTCCATTATTCCTTAACCTTTAAAATAGAAGGGGATTGAATTATACAGAATTAATGTAAGGGAAAATTATTATAGAGAAAAGGCGATTTTAAAAAATGTAACGCAGCAATTTAAAATCTAATTATTTTTTCTATTTTCTTGAATTTAATAATTCCATTTATTCCTTATCTTTAAAAGTAAAAAATGATTAAATTATACACAAAAAAAATATAAGTGAAAATTATTATAATTAGAAAAATAGACGATTTCAGCAAATATAACTCAGCAGTTAATATAACTCAGCATAATTATTTTTCCAGTTTCCTTTTAAACAAACGAATAAAACAAAACAATTCAATTTCAAAATATTTTTTTAAATTTTTAAATAGCAGATAATTTTAAAAATACGGTTTCATTATATCGGTAATTTAAAAAGGTAAGTTATATTTCGAACAACATTAAATTTCGATGATATGTTCCTATGGCGGTAATTCTATATACTGTTACAAAGCAATATTCTTCAAATAAAGAAAAAGAATGGGAACCAGTTAGATCCCTCCTTCCCTCCTCCTCTTTCATTTCAAACTGCACATTGCATCCCCAGTAGCGTAATTGGTTAGCGCACGGTACTTATAGGGCAGTAGCCGTGAGCAATGCCGGGGTTGTGAGTTCGAGCCTCACCTGGGGAAGTGTTTTATTTTGCTTTTCCTGTAACTACTGAACTATAACTGTTTTCAACATATACTTATGGTTAGATTATAATATTTATTTTAATAATTCCATTATTCCTTAACCTTTAAAATTGAAAGTGATTGAATTATACAGAATTAATGTAAGGGAAAATTATTATAGAGAAAAGGCGATTTTAAAAAATGTAACGCAGCAATTTAAAATCTAATTATTTTTTCTATTTTCTTGAATTTAATAATTCCATTTATTCCTTATCTTTAAAAGTAAAAAATGATTAAATTAGCAGTTAATATAACTCAGCATAATTATTTTTCCAGTTTCCTTTTAAACAAAGGAATAAAACAAAACAAATCAATTTCAAAATATTTTTTTAAATTTTTAAATAGCAGATGATTTTAAAAATACGGTTTCATTATATCGGTAATTTAAAAAGGTAAATATATTTCGAACAACATTAAATTTCGATGATATGTTCCTATGGCGGTAATTCTATATACTGTAACAAAGCAATATTCTTCAAATAAAGAAAAAGATTGGGAACCAGTTAGATCCCTCCTTCCCTCCTCCTCTTTCATTTCGAACTGCACATTGAATCCCCAGTAGCGTAATTGGTTAGCGCACGGTACTTATAAGGCAGTAGCCGTGAGCAATGCCGGGGTTGTGAGTTCGAGCCTCACCTGGGGAAAAGTTTTATTTATTAATTTTTGCTAAAACTGTTACAAACTTCCAAGCAAGCTTTATTAATGGCTATGTTCTATAATAAATAATTTTTTTATATAATTCGATATGTATCTGTTGCCAATTTGAATTGAATTATTATTTTCTTTCAATTTTAAATTGATAGTCGCAATGACAAGAATAATGAAACATATAAAATATTTCCGGAAAAAAATATCACATTTTTAATTTCGAGATTTTGGTACCAGTATAGATTTTAGAACCTTCTGAATACGTTTTGACTGTTTTTAGAGTCTTGTCCGTCTGTCTGGCTGCGCTCAATTTTACACAATAGCTGCTACACAATAGCTGCTACAAATATTAATAGATTATACGAAACTCTATATCCGGCTGCATTATCAAAAAATGTAGAACTAGAGAGAATATTTTGAAATTCGAGAGAAAGAATTTCTAAATTTATTCTAAATTTTATATTCTTTTAACATGGCAGCACGAGATAAAATTTATACAATGGATAAACATAATTGTGTATAAAAGGGGTTACTTATTACTCAATGATTACGAAACATTACAGTTTCAAATATTGTATAGTAAAAAAAAACTGCGATACAATTATTGTGCCTGTAACGTCATTAACCCCCCCCCCCCCCCCCGAAAAAAAAAGTGGGGTACATTGTCAAACTTGGTATCAATCGAAATATTTTTTTAAGCCCTTTAAAATGAAGGTTAGCTGTTATAATTGTTATAATTGTTATCATTTGGAATAAAACAACAATACAAAATTTACAAAAATTATCTTTGCAAGATCATAATTTTTTTTGGGGAAAAAAAAGCTACTTTAAGGACTTTTGTATGAGAATGTCGAGTTGAGCTTCATTTCAATTAATTTTATTTCATTAGTTTTATTTTTTATTCTTTGAGTAGCTGCTCTATCCACCTAAAAATTATTAAGTTTTAAGCTTGCTGAAAATTATTAAGTTTTAAAGTTTTTCTGGAAACCCGTACTTTGTTTTTTGTTGTAGCAGGAAAAATTAAAAATGATTTATAATGCAAAAGGATGAAAAACCTGGAAAGATTTCAAAAAAGAAATTTCTTCTTTTTTTCGTGACTGCTTGCAGTGCTTTTTTACTTCCAGGATCATACATACCAATTCATCACTCTCAAATTTCGTCCAATCCTTGCGCTTCAAGGATTTATTACCGTTCAAAACTTGCTCTCGTGAAAAACACCCTCAAGACATTCCAGGAATTTTCCGAAAATATTCATTTTCGTCTTTATATTCGAGCCAGGAGCATTCCTGAGGTTCTTCGAAAATTTAAGATTTTCACGTAAGGTGGCATCAATTCTTACCGGGACTTGGGGAGATTTCTATTATTTTATGGGCGCTGAAGTGGGATTTTGATATCTTTCAGATTTACCTACTATTGCTTTCGTATGTAAGAATTTTTGCCACCAAATGGTAGGATATTTTAAAGTTGCGAATTGAACAAACTCCACTCAGCTTTCAGATTGTTATATCACGGCATGTTTAAAAGAGGAGAGGTCAGCACCGCCGAAGGAATTTTCGGGCTCCTATGCAGCAAATGTACGGTGCTTCCAGTTACTCCCTATTTTAAAAATTGTCGACTTTTTCATGAACTTTTTTATCGCCCTGTGCCCCCAAGTTTCCTTTGTCCCCCGTCAGCGTCCGAGTGGAAGGAGAAAGATGACTCTAAAAACAAAAACGACATCTATTTTCACTTTATTTTTGACGAATATCTGCCCCTCTCCCCCACAATCCCTCAAGTTGTCCATTCAAAATAAATCACTGCAGTTTATCTATGGCTTGTCTGTCCGTCGGTTTGCAATTTGATATAGCGACATATTCATTTTCAACAGAATGATGAAATAATTTATTGTAACAAAATTTGGTACAAAGGGACAGTTAAAATCAGAGTTCAATTTACCTGAACTAAAACATCCCAGATCAATTTCCCTAACCTGACATCTAAAATTTAACTTTTTAGTTCATTTTAAACACTTAGCTATTAACGCCTCATCACCACCACCTAATGTTTCAGAACAGGCAGCTGTTTGCCGATAGATCCATGAAATTATGTAACCCGCCCCCCCCTTTTTTTATCTAATATTCATACACAAATTATCTACACAAAATTTGCAGAAAAAAAATTAAAAAGATATACATAATCAGAAGAACAACTACATACAGGGTTCTATGTTGAGTTCGGTTGATACATTTGCTCGTTTCATGCTCGTATCAACATCGTATACATTTGCTCGTATGCACAACTCAACTCAGCGATGATAAGCTTATATTCAGGGCCTAATTAAGGCGCCTCTAGGGCCGCGGCCCTGGGCCCCAAATGTTAAGGGTCCCCTAAATTTTGCACGTGATTAAAAATTTAAGGAAGAGCAATTTTTTAATTAATGTAAAACTGATAATATTAATTTTTATTCTAAATTATAAAATGTGTTAATAGTTTTAAATGTTATGCATATTTTAAAGTCTTAATATGTTACTTTGAAGCAAAATGTTTGGAAGTGTTCTATATGTGCAAAAGGGCCTTTGGAGCTGTGATCCTAAGTCCATGTAAATTTGATATGTGTTGATGCTTGGCATTTGTATTGGGGCCTCGAATTAACACTAAGCCCTGGGCCCCCACTTTGGCTTGATCGGGATCTGCTTATATCCCCTCCATGGAAAGTTGCGGAAAAGTTCTTAGCCAATCTACAAAATTCAAATAGATTACAGAACTCACCAAAAACCGCCAAGTTGGCTTCTTCTCACCGAATTTCTCGCCATGGTCGTTCGATCCTTCCCATTTCTCTCAATATTTACTCCGTGCCCCTAGCCCTAAACTGTTTCACCTAAAATATTCAGGCAATCCCCGCCTTCTTTATTTCAACGACCCTTTTCACCTGCGGTAGTATACATAACAACTAATCCGTCACACGTAAATTTCGCGCAGTCTTTCCATCTCAAACATTTATTGCCATTCAAAATCTGCTCTCTTGAAAAACACCCTCAAGACATTCCAGGAATTTTCCTGGAGTATCCGTTTTCCGCTCTCATATTCGAGCCGGGCGCATTCCAGGGGCTCTTCGCAGATTTCAAATTTCGTACAAAGTGGCGGCAATGGACTTGAAAAGTGTGACGTCACGGTTCACTTTCGTTTTTATAAAAGCCGGAACTAGATAGGAATGTTCGATGTTGTCGTAAAGGAGCCAGAGTAAAAAAAAAAAAATAGAAATACCGGGAATTCTTTTATTTAAAATATTTTTACATCATAAAACTAAGAGGTAGGAAGGTTTCGAAGCTTTGAATCATGCCATAGATGGAGCAACAAGCATAGGCGACGTTGCGTTCCCAGAAAAAACATTTGGAGGGGGGAAGGGGGGGGGGATAACCAAATATATATGTTGTTCCCTATTTCTTCAAATATCGTTTTTCCAAACTGCAATGGAATCCGATGAGGTTTCTGGAGGGGGGAGTGACAACCTTCCCCTTGGCGACGCCACTGCACTGCATAGGTGGACTTAAGGGTGAACGTCAGTAAATTTTCTGCCCTATCCGCGCTTTGTTAACTTTCGCGGCACACATATTTCGCCGAAATTCTGCTCAAACAGTTGCGAAATATTTTATTATAGATAAAATGCTATGCTTAGATTATATTAAAACTAAATTTAATACCCAATAAAACATAGAATATATGTTTTATTTTAATTTAAAATGTTTTTGGTGCTGCCATCTGTTGTCGTAATTTAATTCATACCGACTATTTTTATTTTTTAATGAACATTTTTAAATGCCTATTCCTTCTAATACGCTATTAAATACAACAACAGATCATATATAATGCCATAATCACGGAAACGTAATTGAACTTGGACTTGAAGACAAAGGAACTTCAATTAAAACTGCAGTCCTTAGTGATGTACATTCAGATCCCTTATCAAATTTATAGAATGATAAATTACCTTTCCGTGATTGTGGCATTATTATATATGATCTGTTGTTGTATTTTACACTGTATTAGAAGGAACAGATATTTAAAATTGTTCATTAAAAAATAAAAATAATCGGTATGAATTAAATGACGACAACAGATGGCAGCACCAAAAGTATTTTAAATTAAAATGAAAAACAGCACCAAATATATTTTGAATTAAAATGAAAAATATATTCTATGCTTTATTAGGTATTACATTTAGTTTTAATATAATCTAAGCATTGCATTTTATCTTTCAGAAAATATTTCGCAACTGTTTGAGCAAAATTTTGGCGAAAAATGTGTTCTGCGAAAGTTAACATAGCGAGGATAGGGCATCACCCAACAGCAGCCGCCATCTTGACTCCCAGCTGAAACGATAGCTGTACATGCAGGGATGTAGTGGAGGGTATACGGCGGTATCTGCAGTATACCCTCTGGTTTTTCCAGAAATTCCGTATACCGTTCATTAAAAAATAAAAATAATCGGTATGAATTAAATGACGACAACAGATGGCAGCACCAAATACATTTTGAATTAAAATAAAAAATATATTCTATGCTTTATTAGGTATTACATTTAGTTTTAATATAATCTAAGCAATGCATTTTATCTTTCAGAAAATATTTCGCAACTGTTTGAGCAGAATTTTGGCGAAAAATGTGTGCCGCGAAAGTTAACAAAGCGCGGATAGGGCAGAAGATTTACTGACACTCACCCTTAAATGCTGTAACATAAATGGAAACTAGGTTAACATAAAATGTCACCGGGAAGAGGTGGCAAATAATCATTTCCAGAGAGCTTCTTCCTCCCCTGATGTCTGCCAGAAACAGGGCCGTAGCCAGCAGAGACGAAATTGAAGAAGAACTGGAGGGAAATTCAAGAGTAGGCTCAACAGCCTTAAAGGATGGGCTTACCAAAAATACAATTAATCATTAGCATTTATAAACCATTACTATTATATATTTCAATTCATATAAATTATTAACAAATAATTGCATGTTTATATTTGTAAGCTAGAGCTGATTATTAAGGGTGAGCGTCAGTAAATCTTCTGTTCTATCCGCGCTTTGTTAACTTTCGCGGCACACATTGTTCGCCGAAATTCTGCTCAAAGAGTTGCGAAGTGTTTTCTGAAAGATAAAATGCAATGCTTAGATTATATTAAAACTAAATTTAATACCCAATCAAACATAGAAAGTATTTTTTATTTTAATTCAAAATATTTTTGGTGCTGCCATCTGTTGTCATAATTTAATTCATACCGACAGTTTTTATTTTTCAATGAACATTTTTAAATGTCTATTCCTTCTAATACAGTATTAAATACAACAATAGATCATATATAATAATACCACAATCACGGAAAGGTAATTTCTCATTGTATAAAATTGATAAGGAGGATCTGAATGTACATCACTGAGGACTGCAGTTTTGTCTTCAAGTTCCTTTGTCTTCAAGTCCAAGTTCAATTACGTTTCCGTGATTGTGGTATTATTATATATGATTTGTTATATTTAATAACTTATTAGAAGGAATAGACATTTAAAAATGTTCATTAAAAAATAAAAATAGTCGGTATGAATTAAATTACGACAATAGATGGCAGCACCAAAAATATTTTGAATTAAAATAAAGGATATATTCTATGTTTTATTGGGTATTAAATATAGTTTCAATATAATCTAAGCATTGCATTTTATCTATCAGAAAACATTTCGCAATTGTTTGAGCAGAATTTCGGCGAACAATGTGTGCCGCGAAAGTTAACAAAGCGCGGATAGGGCAGAAGATTTACTGACGCTCACCCTTAATATCCATATAGCTACTATACATCAATATTAATATATGGTAATTACAATTGATCTTAATGCAAGCATAGTAATAAAGCTGTTAATCATTTGTAGAAACAATCTGAAATTTAATACTAGTTAATGCTTAATATTAACTCTTGCCTACTTATCAGTTGATTTGGAGTATAGTATAACAGTGAACCCTACAATAACACAAAAGTATCCTAAATACTATTGTCATAATTTTTAAATCAAATATGTAAATAAATTGATCATTATTATAATCACAAATTCAGCTAAATTAAAAAATCTTTAAAGGTGGAGTAATTTATAAAAAAATCTCAAAATATTTTTTATGCAAAATTTGAATCACATTTTATATGGAATTTCATATCATTACTAAATATTTAATATTTTTTATCAGGGTATACCTAAAAATATGTTAAGTGAATACACCAGCAAGTGGCGTTGATGCACACACTCTACACATTTTACAATATTTCAGTGATATCCCCCTATTGACATCAAATCAGTCCTACATAATTTCAGTATATTCACGTTCTCTGATCTGACTCTTCTGCACCTGCATCACGTGGCCTGACGACTCCCCCCCCCCCCCCCCCCCCCAAATGATACGGAATTAGAAGGGGAAATGCCCCTCAATATGTTTTTCACGCATTATTTGAGATCCCGGATCGGGGCAACCCAAAACGATGAATTGCGATTACGCCGCATTATGGCTGCTCTGAAAGAAAAAAAATCACGTGATTTGCATAACCAATTGCTTTACGCCAGTTTTCCGCAAACTTTCAATATTCGTCTACTCCTTCTTACACATTAATCTTACTACCCCTTCCCTCTTTTTAGAATGATCTTAAAGGTGTAGCTCTTCTAAAGATGATATCGGTATGATTTAAATATTTTATTTCACAAAATCTTGATACTTTTCATTACTAAAAAGATTGTCTTTTTTATTATTTCTCACTCTATCTCTTTCTCTCTATCTATCTATCTCGTTCGGTCTTCTATTTTTATATCTCTCTTCTACCAACTCTCTCTCTTCTCTAACTTTCTCTCTCTCTTCAGACTATCTGCCATGGGCGGAGCTAGGATTTTTTGTTTGGGAGAGCTGAAGTTCTTGTAGGGAGTGCTAAAGCCTCTTTATCTCTTATAAGTTCAGTTGCAATGTATAATACTAATATTAATGCAAAAAAATCCCTGGGGATGTTATTGAAACTTTTGTGGATGCTTCAAGCACCCCTAAGCTCCCCCCTACCTATAGCTCCGCGTATGACTCCCTCTCTCTCTCCTCCAAATTCTCTCTTTTCTCCAAATTCTCTCTTTTCTCCAAATTCTCCCTTTTCTCCAAATTCTTTCCTTCCTCCAAAATCTCTCTTTTCTTCCAATTCTTCCAATCTTCTTCAAACTTTCTCTATCCTTTTCCAACTCTCTCTCAGCATCCTCTTCTAACTCCTTCGTCCAGCCCTCTCTTCTCACATTCCTCTCATCTCTCCATTCTTCATATCTTGCTTCTTATCTCTCTTTCACACGCACACATACATTACTTACATTCGCTTTCTACTTTTTCTCTCCTCTTTCCGAAATCCTGGCTACGCCCTTGCTCTTAACTATATTAATAAACGATTCTTGTATGTAAATTTTGGATGACAAAACATGCCAAACCAACTTTGCTACAATAAATCGTTCTAAAAAACCCTTGTTTTTGGGGGTATTTTTGAGTAATTTAAAACTACGCCTAGTCGTCAAATGAATGACAAAATTTTGAATGAAATTCTAATAACAAAATTCGAAGCAACGTTGAACAAGAATTAATTCTATATATAGTTTTGTGCAATTAAACGAATAAATTTCTTTTCAATGGATCTAAACAACGGAAAAGCTAAAAATTAATCGGAGCAATCACATCCCCCCACCCCCAGGCCACATCAAACTTTTTTCAGATTTATATCTTTTTATTTTTTTCATTCCAGAAATTCTCAATAAGGAATCGATCAATCACTTACGCAATTCCACACCTACTGCGCACGCGTATGACGTACAAATGATTAATGACACCCCCGAATTATGACCGCATGATTTGGCATCATGCAGGTGTGGGCGGAAATTTTGGGGGAAAAACTGTTTTTACGCGTCACTGAATCGGGACCTGTGTTTGTCGATACGATTATGATATCGGCTGATTTGCCGCAGATATGTATCTTTTGGTTTGTTTGATTTTTTGTGTTTGTATCTGTTAATCAGCAAACAGATTAATGCGGAAAAAAATTTTTCGTTAACATATTAATAAAATATCTTGAATAAAATATCTTAATTAAATATACAAGGCAAGATTTTCCTACTCAGATAACTAAAGCTGTTTAAGCTTTATTCTATATAGCGTTAAAAGGAAAGTTCTTCGCAGGCTAGTATCTCACGAACTATGACAGCAACTATGCAATTCTTGTGCTATTGTATAAGAACCCCCTATGGCCCACACAAAAAGACCAGGGAGACCCAGTGGCCCCTTTTTTGGGGGGTTAGGGACCCATCCCGGTCCCTTTTACTGATAGGGGATAAAAATCAATATAAAAGTTGTAGAGCTAGTCAAATTCAATACAAAAATGCTTTAATGTTATTAAACATATCACTACTGTCATTATGAGTTAGAAAAGTTAAGGTTTGAAGTTTTTGATCATATTAATAATAATTATTTATTTGTATCTAATAATCATTTGCTGTATATCAAATGCTGTGTATCTTTTGTATTTTCCTCTTTTGCTTTTGATTGGCAATTATGTTTATATTTTCTTGAATGGCAACACGAATTTTATATTTTATTCTTTATGTTTGGCATCTACGCCTTTTTACTTCGTGTGGTAACAGTACTGAAGTTATTACATTTTAATTATATAAGAAATGATCATTTAGGTAACGTTATTGAAGGTTCTGGTTTCCTAATACTTTTTTTTTTCATTTTAGATTTTATTCAAAAATTTGTGGCGTTTCTGAACATTCGATTACGTTAAAAATCAATATGGTTCCATTATTCACTGATTGTAATAATTGTACCAAATTTCGTTCGAAACGCTCCATTTGTTCGTGAGAAAAACATCCACTCAATGACACACACGCATACAACCATCAACTCAAAAACGTTCGAATCGAGTTCAAATATGCTTGAAACGTGCTTTCAGTGTTTCTTTCAGGATTCGCCCCCCCCCCCCCCTCCAACATACACCCGAGGGCCGGCCGTCCAAATAGTTGCTCAAGGATGAGTCGGACGGTCTGGGCCTTCAACACACACCGGAGGCATTTTATGTCAACCTTGTTTCTATTTATTTGACACAGTATTTAAATATATTTAATATTTATATAGGGCAAATAGAAAACTTACCCCTCCCCCATAAAATTTCATTCGCCCTCCTCCACAGCCAAAAAGTCCTGAAAGAAGAAACACTGCGTGCCCTTCTGTTGAAATCTCGAATTCGAATTTTCGACCACGTCAAGATATTTTCCCTATACATTATACTATGCATATAAGGAAAGTAACAATGATGTTAGCATGCATACGTGGGAGGGGATAGTATTGACAATTTTAATTAATTATCAATATAAATGGTATCAAAAGAATTTTTTTTTTTCAAACAGATAAGCAAATACATCCATGAACATGATTAGGCTGTTAGTGACATGAAAACAGAAACTTTTAAAGAATTTGTGCAAATCGTTTTAAAATATTAACTTTGGTAAATCTGAAAAAGATAACTTTCTTTCTTCAAAATTGTTGTTAAATATGTGTGAATAGGGAATAATAAAAAAACAAACAAGAGGTTTCAAAAGTATGATTATAAACTGCATCAAAAGAACAAACTACTGGGGAGGGGGGGGGAATGTATACACTACAAAATTAAATCGGGTGGCAGTGCCCCCTCACTCAAATTATGTCTTTCTGTCCCCCTTTATGGGCGGCATATAGACCTGTATGATCTAGTGGACGGCGCGCCCATGGAAGAAAAGAGCTTATCGGCAAAGGACTAATATTTCTAATACAACTTGCATTTTAAAAATTAAAAGTTCGTAATTTCTTTCTTTCTTTCTTTAAAATGGAATCTCGCAAAATGCGGGTTCGTTATAACTGGGCTCAACTGTATTCATAAATGGATTCTAAAACCAAAGAGACATTAAAAATTATTGCATACATAGTGCCATCTATCGATGATCTTTATCACCACTAAACCAAATAGAATAACAAATTTAGTTTATTGTATAACTCATAGAGGGCAGCACTAAAAAAACTCTAATTAGAACTAGAGATCTTCAATAAGTAAACTTTAATTAAAATAATTACAGATTGGATGAATACACAATTTATATTGCAGATATATTTCGACTATTTCCCAATATTTTTAAATAAATATATATTTCAATGCTGTAGAATTTACATGAATATAGGGTGCAGTTCCCTATTAGTAAAATAGGATATTTCATCTACATCAAATTGTATTTTTACTCTATCTTCAGCTGCTCCAGTTTCATTTGCATTCCTTTTTTTTTTTTCCAAATACTTACAATCGCTTATTTTAATCCGTTAATACGTAGTTCTTCTATATATTTTCTAAAATTACAAGATCTTATTAGCGTATTTAGAGAAAGGACTATAAAATGAAACTATTAATAAATTACGAAAAATAAAATGGTAAAGACGGTTAAATTTCACATTTACTTTCCATTTTCATAAAAGGAAGCTTTGCCGATTTTTATAATAAACGATGAAGTGCAATGCATTTTAAATTTTAATGAACAATATTAAAAGAATCCCACTAATTTCGTAGCAAAGTATACTAATTATAATATATATTTTACGAAAGTTATTTCTATTACAATTTTTAAAATGTTTACTCAAAACATTATTTAAATATGGTTTACATATACAAATTCGAAGTAGAAATTAGTATTTTAATTATAAAATCATATCTTCTGACAAGCGTCGGTGGTATAACGGTTAGCATAGCTGCCTTCCAAGCAGTTGACCCGGGTTCGACTCCCGGCCGACGCAAGTTGTTTTTTAAACAAATTTTGTTTAAAAACTAAATTGAGCAATTTTATGTATTGTAAAATCGAAGATTTTTTTTTTATCTGATAAAAGTTTTAACTAAACTGTTATATAATAAATTTAATCGAGTTGTTTTATTTATTGCTGATACGGAGTAAAATAAGATTATAGGTATTATTAATATTTTACATTTCTTCAGTAAGGACTTTCAAACTTTCACTGATAAGATCCCCACCTTTATTTTCCTTTTATATGGCATTATTATTTCTTTAAAAATAAAATTTCAGAATTGACAAATTATATAAATTAAGAGCAACGCCAGGTACTTTTGTAAGCAGTGTTTCTTTTAGGCATTCATCCGGAGGGAGGGGGCAAAGCTCCACCGGAGACATTTTATATTAGCTTAGTTTCTGTTCATGTGACAACATTTAGATAAATGGAAATTGTGCCTCCGAATTCGCCCCCCCCCCCCGGGCAGAAGACTGTCTGGTGAGTTAGTTATAAACTGCAAATTCGATGTAATGTTAATAAATATATATTTTGCCCAGTTTGTGCAACAAAACGAAATTAACGCATTTCAATAGACATGAAAAAAAAAATTATATAGTCACATACAAGGGCTGCATGGAAGGAATTTCCGGAATTGGAAGGGTGAAAACTTCCTCGACAAGGGAGGGGAGGGGGGGGGGAGGCTCATTATTTCATGAATCACAATCCCCCGAATTTCTTTTTTTAATAACAATTTCGGTAAAACAATAAAGATTCGATAAGCCGAACCCGTTTAATCTGGATATCTTGTTATCCGGACTACGATTATTATTATTATTTTTTAATTTAATTTTATTCAAGGGACTGAAAACAAACAAACAACAACAAAAAAAAAAAACCTACCTCTTCAGAATTTTTATTACTCGTTTACGCCGATATCTCTATATGCTTTGTGTACAAAAAAAGAAATAAATATAAAATATTTATATAACGAAAATCGACAATTTTAATAATCTTATCCTTCGTGTGTGACATAGTGATTATTTTCCGGTAAATTCTGCAGTTTACATGCTGTATAATATAATGATTGTTAATTATCTTGTGTTATATTAGCAATTCGAACAGGTCAAATGAACAAAAAACTATGACTATGCTGAACAAGTATGAATTCAAACATGAGACTGTACAAGTAAATGCTATTAAAACCTAGAGACAACTTGATGTTATTTATAATGACTTTAGTAAAGCTTTTGATCACATCGATCTGGGGTTATTAACCCGTAAACTGATTACTAGCGGTTTTAGTGTTGATTTGTCGACTTGGTTATACTCTTATATTTCAGATAGACTGTATTCTGTAAAGTACTATTGTGTAAACTCTAGATTATACAGTAATTCCTCTGGTGTTCCTCAGGGTTCCAATCTAGGCCCACTCCTTTTTTTTTAATTTTTATTAATGAAATTCCCCGGATTTTTAAAACGACTAAATGTCTTATGTTTGCAGACGATTTGAAGCTTTATATGAAAATCAACTCATTAACTGATTGTGAACTACTGATGCAGAGAGATCTAGATTTAACAGTATAACTGGTCTATACTAAATAAACTCCATTTAAATATTTCTAAGTGCTATGTTATGAGCATTGCTAGGATCCATAATATTCTTAACTACAATGATATTTTAAATAATTCATCTCTATCTCGATGTACTCATATTATTGATTTAGGTGTCACTTTCGGCGATACTTTTAACTTTCAGAGACATATCGATAATATTATTAAAAGAGCATACCAAAGACTTGGTTTCACCTTAAGACGATCTCGTTTTTTTGCCAGTTCTGATACGATTATTTGCATTTATAATACCCTTGTTAAATCAATTTTGGAATATTGTACAATGATTTGGGACCCTGTTTACAATCTGCATTCTCAACGGATAGAAATCGTGAAAAATAAACTATTACGTACTATTGATTACAGATTGACTGGCTATTATCCTTATGATATGCATACAAGGGAACTCAGGCAGAAATATAGTTTAATGGCTCTTAAAAAAAGAAGAAGCTGGTTCTGCCTCTTGTTGTATTATAAGGTTTTAAATAATACTATTGATTGCCCTATTTTACTTTCTTGCCTGGAATTCCACATACCTGTCAATAATACCAGGAAAAAAAAATCTTTTTCCCAATACTACTGTTAAACACGACTACATTAAATGCTATTATAAATTTGTTAATTTACATTAAATTTGTTAATATATTTGTTAATATAAATTTGTTATAAATGATAATAATATATTATAAATTTGTTAATTATAATAATAAATTTGTTAATATATTATAAATTTGTTAATTTACATTAAAGGCTGTCTATAAATTTGTTGATCTAAATAATACCTATTGTGCCGATATTGATATATTTAACTTGACTCCTGCCTGTTTTAAAAAAGCCTGTTTCAATGCGCTTGACATGTTTACTACTTAGTATTCTGGTATCCTATGTTATGTACTTTTTAATTTCTTGTGTGGCTACTGTAACTGGATTTCATCCGTAGTTGACACGTAAATTGAATTAAATAAAATAAAGTATTGCATGTAGTGGTATATACTATTTTTTAAAATTAACTGGTTAATATTTAAAGAAATAAAAGGTAAATTTTAAACAAGAAAGATCAATCACGCATAAAGCATGGATTATGAAACACTTTCCAACTTCAATGCAATTTTATTTAAGCATCTGTAAAATGTGATACATTCCTCGGTAATATTTATAAAATTATCGCAATACTATATTAATTTATTATATTTGAAAACTTAAAACTTCATCGAAAAAAATGAACTTCATTCAAATGACGGCATTGAAATATAAATTGCCTGCTTTAAACATCTTTAAAATGCGATACATTCCTCGGTAATATTTTTAAAATTTTCTTAATACTACAATAATTTATTATATTTTAAAACTTCATCGAAACTAAATGAACTTTTTCAAATGACGTCATCGAAATATAAATCGGCTGACACTTTAAATAAAAGTAGCATTTCATTCATAAACATTTTCCCATTCATTTCATTCATCACAATACTATAATATTTAATTTTATTTAAAACTTAAAAAATCATGGAGGTACAAGTAATGTAACTCTATGCTCAAAACAATCGAAAAATCGCTTGCTTCTCTGTAAAATCAATGATTGTTTCATTCATATCAGCTATATTACAGACTCCATGGGCTAAATTATTGCGTTAAAGAAATGCAGCTATTCTTATACAACTCATTCTACATCTTTTGGTATTCTCCATAAGTGAAAAGTAGGCTTCGTTGAAGAAATAATCAAAAGTTGGATGTTCATTTAAACTCAACTGTATTGTCATTGCGTTGTTTCAGGATGTAGATGCACAGAATTTAAGAAAAAATAAAACGGCTTTAGGACGGATACAACACTAAATATGAATTAAAAAGAACTTTAAAAATCACGATTTTGACACAAGATGGATGTCATATTTTATTTTGAAGTGGGTTACGTGATCTCTTCATATAATTATCACGTGATCTCTTCATATAAAGGATGTAATTATTACTTTAATTTTTATTTAAAAAACTACTGAATATATTTTGCGAGATTTTTTTTTATATATATTTTATGGGATAATATGAATATTTCCTTAGACTTTCGAAGCAATTTGTGAATTTTAAATCCGCTTAAAAAATGTTTTTAAAAATTAGGTTCCATAGGGTTCCATGTATTTCATTTTTTCAACCCGGGTTCAATCCAAAACTAATTGGGTGATATCATTCATTTATTTTCCCATAGGTCCCACAGACCGTCTCAACAACATACTAAAATTTCGTTTTGATACAGTAATTTTTACGGCAGTTATCGTGCTAACGGACAGACAGACAGTCAGACAGAATGAACAAAGTCATAAACACTTTACAACTATGTTGTAAGGTGTTTTAAAAAAAAGAAAATCTCAACTATTATTTCTTGTGCGGTAAAGCATACTGATAAACTGAAATTATCATATCTTCTAACAATGTACTATTACTAATGGAAAATCCGAGTGTAGTAAATCAAAACTTTACCACAAAGTGCGCCTTACGATTAAAAATATTGTTACCCTAATATTCAGCGTTCTATATATATAAATATGTTATCAAATTAAATTACACATAAAATATATTGTATGTTTCTTAAACATTATATCCGAGTTTAAATTAAATCGCCCAATCTATCACAAAAATTAATGTTAAGTTCATTTAAAACTCAGCAAGCGACAAATGAGTAGCGGTATTGACCGGTTTGGAAAAAAAATGCAACGTCCTTCTTCAGAATAAGAGACAAATAAACTAGTACAGGTTATATTAATTGTTATTTTTCTTTCGCAGTTAGTTGATGAAGTTAGCTCATTCTGAAATCAATCGATTTCTTAACATTTGCGATTTACATATTTTCATAATCCTATACATCAATATATTTGAAACATTTTCGAAGCTAGTTGATCAAGTAAAGTTTATGTAACTTCCAAAACCTTTAGCTTCCTTTTTCTTATATATATTCTTCTTACTTTTGCAAACTGATAGTTTTTTTTTTTTTTTTTAAAGTAGAGCTATGCAATTAATCTTTAATAATCAGGAAACATAGAATTCATACTAAAAATTCGAAATCTCATTATTCAAATAATTAATGAATTAAATTAATTCTATTAAGAAAAAACATAGAAATCCAAAATACCGTATTTTTTAAGAGAAGCGAAAACTGATTGTGTATTTGTGTGCGAAAGTTTTATTGACATAGTAAAACTCAACCGATTAGAGATATCTAAGATCGAGAAGATCATATAATGTTAAGTCTATTGAGAAAAATTAGTTTCACAAAATTTCGCAGGCCAAATAGAATTTTCTATTTGTTTAGTATAACTTGGACAATTGTATAAGTTACTTGGCTGTCTTATACTTGTGCATTAATTATTTAAAATTTTAGATTTAATAGTTTGAGTTTTTTACTAGTTTTATAAAATAAACGGCTCAGTTATTGAACACACACCTCTACCACCTCCCCCCCCCTCACAAAAAAAAATCTGGCGATGCATCTGGTTAAATACTATTCAAGAGACAGCCTAGTTTATATATAGGACATTCATTTTCTTAAATATGTTGGCTGTTTTTTTAGCTAGAATTTAAAAAAATATATACGGAACGAACAAAAATATCTCAATTTTGGCAGAAATTTATGAAGCAACGAGTATATTGCACTCACTTTCAGTTTGGCTTACTTTTACTTATTTTTGTCAATAGATGGCAGCACTATAAGTTATAAAAATATTCTTACAATAAGCGTAATCTTTTGTAATGTCTTCACCTCAAAATCTAAATTAGAAGATAATTTCTTCCAGATAATCTAATCCTTTCTCATTGGAAAATATTACATCATGTGTAACCACCTATCACATGGATTTTTACACATTTTCAGTATGAATGAAAAACTGTGCTTGAATATGTACTTGAAAATGTTGCTAATGATGGGCAAAAGATGGCAGCACTAAAATTTAATATTGAAAATTTTTTTATAAAAATTCAATCAAATTACTTTCAAAGGAAGACAAGAGCGTTTTTCACCATAAGCAATTAAGGCTGGGAATTATTATTGTGCCTATTTCAATTACTCCATCATATTACTTTCCTTATATACATGTATAATGTGTAAGAAAAGTATTGTGACGGGGTCGAAAATTCAAATTCGAGTTTTCGACGGGGGAGCACGTTTCAAGCATCCCTGGACATGAATCGAACGTTTTTCAGGTTATGTCTGTGTGTATATGTGAGTCTGTGGAGACGATATCTCAGGAACGAATCGCGATATTTGAAAGAAATTTGGCACGAAAATTACAATCTGTGAACACTGAAACCCTATTGTTTTTAAACGCAATCGAATGTTTAGAACACCCCCTAAATTTTCGAATCAAATTTCGAAAAAAAAAACGTCAAGAAATCAAAACTTTCAATAAAGTTAAGTAAATAATCATTTCTTATGTAATTTTTCATTATAAAACGATTGACATAAAAATTAGAACGCTAGTATGAACCGTTCTCGAGATATTACACCTTTTTCAAATAAATTAATCAAAGAATCACGTAGAATTAAAAAAAAATTAACTGTGATAAAATATGCTCACTTTTCATATGTAGTATTATGCGATAAATGTGTTAACATTATTCTCATGGATGAATCTAGCACGTTCCATTCACGAGAGATGATATTTCGAGTAGTAGTTTTTTATTTCTTCGCCAATAACCATTTACCTACTATAAAAATAACTTATTTCTTGTTCATAACTCTTGGGGAAATTTTAGGGACAAATTTGGCGAAATATCGCCACCTTAGAGACTTTTTAAATGTTTCCAATTTGACGAAAATGTCACCAAATTGGTAAAGAAGACTCTAAATCAATGAAAATGATGACTAATTGATTGACGAAAATTCAATATCTGGGATAGAACATAAGAATCAACTATAAGAATAACCCATTTAGCCGTCAGTCTGTCCGTAACGCTAGGCGAAAATTTCAACAGGATGTCGCCAACTTGGCGACTTTTTTAAATGTTGCCAAAGTGAGGACAGCTAAAAATGACACTAAATAAGAGGTAATTTGCAAATTTTGAATTCCGTTGTATGACGGACATACTTTCCGGTATATATGAAATACTCTTCTCTCCATTTATCTACTGTAACACTTGCCGATACATTTGGAGATAACTCGCTCAAGAAAGTATCGCCAAAGTTAAGGAAAATGACGCCAAATTGATGAATTAATTATTAAAATATTTTGATATATAGACTATATTGCTTATTGATGATGGTATCCATATTAATAATTGTTAATTTAAAGTTGTGTGAAATATAAATTAATTGTTTACTTTGAAATAGTATTATATGTTGTTATCTGGAAATGCGCCAAATGTACAATTCATTAAAAGAAAGAAATTCATTGCGTTATATAAGGAAACTCATGTGTTGCCCACATCAGATTTTTACTTTCCTTATATATATAATGTATAACGAAAGTAATGTGAGGAGATGGGAGAGCACGTTTCAAGCATCCCTGATCACGAATCGAACATTTTTGAAGTGACGTCTGTGTGTGTGTGTGTGTGTCAGTGAGTCTGTGGAGACGATATCTCACGAACGAATGGAGGGATTCAAATGAAATTTAGTACAAAAATCATAATCCGTGAATATTGGTAGCCTATTGTTTTAAAACACAATCGAATGTTCAGAACCCCCCTAAATTTTCGAGTGAAATTTTGAAAAAATCATCAAAAAAATAAAACCTTTAATAAAGTTACGCATATAGACATTTCTTATGTAATTTTTCCTTAGAAAACGATTGACATAAACTTTAGAACGCTAGCATGAACCGTTCTCGAGATATGGCACACTTTTAAAATAAATTTATCAAAAAATCCCATAAATTAAAAAAAAATATTAACTGTTAAGAAACATGTTTATTTTTCATAAACTTTAGAACGCTAGCATGAACCGTTCTCGAAATATGGCACACTTTTAAAATAAATTTATCAAAAAATCCCATAAATTAAAAAAAAATATTAACTGTTAAGAAACATGCTTATTTTTCATATGTAATATCATGCGATAAATTTAGTGACATCATTCTCGTGGATCTAACTCATTCCATTCACAAGAAAAGATACTTTGAGTAATACTTTTGCATTTGAACTCCAATAGTCATTTATCAGGTGTAAAAATAACTTATTTTCCCGTTCATAACGCTTGGCGAGATTTTGGCGACGAATTTAGAGGAATATCGCCATCTTGGCGACATTTTTAAATGTAACCAAATTAACGAAAATCTCGCCAAATGGATAAAAATGACGCTGAATCAATGAAGATGAATCTAGACTAATTGAAGAAAATTCAATATCTTGGAAAGGATATAAGTATCTACTATAAGAATAACATTTTTTTAACTGTAAAAGTAGTAAATTCATTGCATTATATAAGGAAAGTCATGTGCTGGCCACATCAGATCTTTTTATAATTGTAAAAGCATACCAATGAATAAGATTGCAGAATTATAAAGAATATAACAAACAACGAAGGAAGCAACCGATTTCGAAAACTACATGAACTGATTCGTCAACTAAATTAAAATAGTTTTCGATGAAGTTACTTTATAAATACCAATGAATAAGAAGACAGAATTCAAAAGAATGTAACGAGCAACGTAGCAAGCAAATAGTTTCGAAAGCTAGATGAGCTTACTTCATCAACTCACTTGAAATGACTTTCTATCAAACTACTGTCAAAATAGCAGTTAATGAGACTGGAAGAGATATTTATCTTCTTCCATGCAGGGCCCCAACTTAGTCCAACTGGGGTCCGAGGCAGACATTCATCCGGGGGCCCCTTCACCTCTCTCTATATGAAATGAATAAAAATATTTTTCTAAAGCATAATTGTATTCTAGAAAAAGGTATACAAAATGTAGTTCTCACATATTTCAATGCCATTTAAATTATTCGCAACTTTATTATCAAAGCCAACATGCTAAATTAGTACAGTTAATCCCTATATATTCCTAAAATAAATTTATGAGCTGCGCAAAACAATTTCGATGACATATATATATATATATTTTTTTTTTTAGGAAGCAGCTGTTCTCATGATTAGAACTCGAATTAACCGAATTTTAGTATTTTTATAGCTTTAGTGAAAACAAAGATAATTCTAAGCAAAAATGTGATAAACAAAGATAATTCAAAACGAAGATGTGAAAAACAAAGATCATTCTAAACAAAGATGTCAAAAATAAAAATAGTAATTCTAAACAAAGATGGGAAAAACAAAGATAAATCTAGACAAAGATGTGAAAAAAAAAGATAAGTCTAAACAAAGAAGTGAAAAACAAAGATAATTCTAAAAAAAGATGTGAAAAATAAAGATAATTCTCTGGATTATGATGGTAGTATATATCAGTGATTTTCAACATTTTATTTTTCCTGTAATGCATGGTAATGTATAAGGAAAGTATTGGAATCGTGTAGAAATCGCAACTCGAGTTTTCGACCCTTTTGTACCTCTAGAATACGAAAAAATATTTTTTTAGAGTGAAGTCCATATGTTTGTATGTATCCATTAATGGACCGAATTTTATTAAATGTTATAGGTAAGTCAAGTGTGGGTTACCCTGGTTCTGATTAGATTATGGTACGATTCGGTATGAAAGATACTGCTTTTTTTTATTTTGCAAAAATCGCATGTATGCACTCTAATTTGGTATATAAGTCACTTGTGGGTTACCCTAGTGCTGATAAGATTTTGGAATGATTCGGAGAAAAGGAATCAGCCTTTTTTTTTTTTTGCGAAATCACCCGCAAAAATAAAATAAAAGGCTAAAATAAAAGGCTATGCATGCTCAAATATATATATATTAAACACTTATACGTAATTTTTGACGGTGAAAAGAATAAGTATTACTGTAGGTCTAGCCGTTCTCGAGATATTTTTGTTTTTCCACATTTTTGCTACGACTTGTTTGAAAATACGTTCAATTACCAAATGAAAACGGAAACTCAATTAAAAGGGTAAATTCAGTGCAATTTTGAAAAATTATGCGTGTTATTTTGTGCAATAAAACTCAAATTATGAACTATTAAATAAAAAAAGAAAAATGAGTTTGAGTCTGTAAAGTAAGTCATGTACTGTTCCCATCAGATTTTCCTGTGTTGCAATTGTTTAATTTTGGGTCTCTCTAATGTGGGGGCCAGGGCACTTGCCCTGTATGCTCATGTGTTAGTCAGGTCCTACTTCCATGGTTATAACAATAGTAATAGTGTTATAATTGTTATTCATAATTGTTAATTTATTAGATTTCTTGACAAGCACGAAAAACTTCCCGAAGTTGGTGGACGTAGGAAGGCAGTAGTCAGAGATGAAATCCAAGGGGGGCAGGAGTGAAATTTAAGGGGGCTCAACAGCCTTGAAGGAGGTGGCTCTTTAGAATAAAGCATTTGGGGGGGGGGGGGGCGGAGGGAAATGCACTAAAATGTTATATTTTAGTTTTTAATAAATTACCGCATTAAAAAATATTTTAATTATAATTAAATATATTATATCACATAATATTAAATTGATTGTAATTAGTTATCAGTTGATAATGTATGACGTGATAATGTAGTACCCAATATAACTAATTACTCATCTGTATAACTACCCACCAGTTGGCAGTGCATAACGGTGAAACCAAACAAAAGTACCAAAGTACCCTAAATAAAAGTACAAAAGTACCCTAAATACTATATTCTTATATTTAACTTTTAAAACTCTATTGAATATTTTTAATTTAAATATGTAAATAAATTGATGATCATCAGTATAACCACAAATTCAGCAAAGAAAAAATATCTTAATTCTGTGTTATACAAAACAAAGTTTACAAAAAAATTCTGAAAAAGTAGTTTTTTACAAAATTTGGATGACATGTATGAAATTTCATACCACTACAAAATATTAAATATTTCCATCAGAGAGGGCTGAGTATACCTCTTGAGGAGGCTCGTCCTCCTCTGAACCGCTCTGCCTGGCTGCGGGCCTGGGGCGTAGCCAACAGGGACGGAGCCTCTAGTTCCGAAAATGAAAAGAAAGCAATTTCTCAGAAATTTTAACCCTTAAATTCCCCAGTTCAAAAAGAACTGATATAATGCTTACTAGAAATCGCAATACGGAGGCCTTTACACTTCTTTCCTGGAATTAACTATCACCTCCTTGTTTACCTTGTCCAAGTCAGTTGATAACAATCCCCAAAACTCTTTTTACCCCACCATCTTTTTTTTTTTTTTTTCTTGCTTTCAGCTAGTTTATCTCAAATATGCATTCTTCTGCTGAAGTTCGGATAGGTAAGTACCTTTTGTTTCCCTTTTACACGATTTGAAGATTTTCACTTTGTATGCAGTTGTCACATATCCCTTCCCTGCTGACATTGTCACAGTGGCAGCAAGGCAGGATTGACATTTGAACTCTCTAGATAACGTTAATAAAGGATTTTCTTTTCAGTAAATACTAAGAAAAAAATGTTTAGTTTAAAAGGAGGCGTTTTTTTTTTCGAAGGGGAGGGGGGGATGGGATAATCTAGTAAAACCAGAGTTCATTGAGATCTTAAAGGATTCTTTATTTGCACTACTTACTTTAGAAACATACAGTAGGGGGCCCTGTATGTGCCACTTTCCCGGTCGATTGCAATAGGGTGGAATACCTTTTAGGATTTGTGAGGAAAGGAGTGGCATTGCACCAGTTTTTAATCATGACATCACAAAATCATGACGTCATAGAATGCAACAAGATGATTGGTTCTCAAATTAATGACATCATGGCATGACTATTTGCAATTACGTCACAATGTGACGTCACGGTTGTTTACGCCACCATCTTGGACGGAATAAACGCCAATGTGCTAATGGATCCTGTCATAATATTGTTGATAAATACGATAAAAATGCGAATGTGCTGCTTTGAGGAAGGTATATAGAGAAATTTTCGTGAAGGAGGTTTGGAAATAGGTGTATTTGCTTTCTGGAAAAAAAGAAACTAGAAAGTCTAGACTAGAAAGAACAATATATTCTAACAGGAAAAGAATGGATTTTGTCCAACAGGAAAATTATTTGCCGATAGTGACATCACGTGCGAAGGCTGAATTTGCGGTGATCAGTATGAAATAATCGATATGTAGGGTTTCTATGTAAGTTCTGAACCCCAATAACTTTGCAAGGAAAAGTCTATGAGTGTATACATTAGGTCTTTCTATAGTAAAGTGACCATGCCCGATTGAATAAAAGGGATTGCAGCGCGTCTACCAGAGAATAAAAAAAGTTGAGATAATGAACTCGGCAATACAGTGAGATAGATGAAAAAATTACAAAACTGAAGAGCATTGTCTAATGATTAGGAATCGACCATGAAACAGTTAGATCAAAACATTTATTTGATCCAATATAGGGTTGCAAAATAGGGTTATTGACGAATTGCAGCCATATTCAATAAACAACACGTATAAACAGAAATCTAGTATGAAACTTGTTTAAAATCCTTTCCGTCAAAGAGAATGCTCATTTGAATTCCAGGAAGAATGTTACCATGTACTCTGACAAACATTGCAGGTATCACCGTGTTAGAGGCAATGGTGAAACGACTTTTTATTCGTTCTATAATTTTGTAACAGGCTTTTTCGTCTATATTGCTTTGTTTTCGAGTTTGTATCCTAACTTTATCTCTTAGCTTTTAACTTTTAACTTTACTATAACTTAACTATTAACTTTTCGTATTTTAATTTTTCGCTAGAGGCGCTGAAACAACTTTTATTCGACCAGGCATTGTCATTTTACTATAACTAAAGAGTACATTCACGGACCTTTCCCAACAAAGTTATTGGGGTTCTTAAGGACTATTTTAGAAGTCCTGCATAACAACAATTAATAATACTCGCAAAGTAAAATCTTCGTTAAAACAGAGAATATAACAAATTAGTAGTATAAATTAGTATTAGCCAATTTCAGGGGCAAAAACTGTTTTCTTCTCCAGGATTAAAAGACATATCAACCACACCAGCAAAGACAAGATGGTGTCAGCAAATTAGTATTCATGTGACCCAGACAGGAAATAGTTGCCAAACACGATTGAATATTCTAATTTTTTAATTTTTTTTATTAAAAATTTATTCATAAATCGTACATTATCTCCAAACAGTTCATGTTATAGCGTTTTGAAGTTTTTACCATCCGTGTTTCCCAATGAAGAATTACGTATGGAATGGTAAAACATTTATCATTATTTAAAGTCCAGAATATTTTATGATTTTTTCAAAAATTCATTCGAAAATGTGGGGGAGGGACTTTGAAACATTCGATCGTGCTTAAAATCAATTGGGTTCCTGTACTCATTGGCTGTAATAATCGTATCAACATTTTTACGAAACGCTTTATTCATTTGTGGGATATCACTTCCACACACAACCACACCAATAAACACACACACACACCCTCTCTAACATACACACACACACACAATCATTAACATATACTCACACACACCCTCACTAACATATACTCATACATACCCTTACTAACATACATACACACTAACATATGCAAGCACACAAGGGCGTAGACAGGGAGGCCTGTGGGACCTGCTTCTCTCCCCACCCCCTCCAGAAATTACGTCTTATATATATATATATATATATTTTTTTTTTTATGTTATCTCTTGAAGGAACAGGTTTTAACCAACTTTTGTCATTTAATATATTACTTTCCTTATATACATAATGTATAAGGAAAGTATTGTGACGGGGTCGAAAATTCGAATTCGAGTTTTAGACGGGAGAGCACGCTTCAAGCAACCCTGATCACGAATCAAACATTTTTGAAGTGATGTCTGTGTGTGTGTATGTGTGTGTGTGTGTGTGTGTGTGTGTGAAAGTATGTGTGTGTGTGTGTCAGTGAGTCTGTGGAGACGATAACTGACGAACGAATGGACCGATTCGAACCAAATTTGGTACAAAAATCACAATCCGCAAACACTGGAAGCCTATTGTTTTTATACGTAATCGAATGTTCAGAACCCCCCTAAATTTTCAAATGAAATTTTGAAAAAATCGTCAAAAAATCAAAACCACTAATAAAGTTACGCAAATAGACATTTCTTATGTAATTTTTCATTAGAAAACGATTGGCATAAATTTTAGAACGCTAACATGAACCGTTCTCGAGATATTGTGCATTTTTCAAAAAAATTATGAAAAAGTCACATAAAAAAAAAATTCCTATTGAGAAACATGTTCACTTTTCATATGTAATACCATGCGATAAATTGAGTGACATCATTCTCGTGGATCTAACTCGTTCCATTCATGAAAAAATATACTTTGAATTATACTTTTGTATTTGAACGCCAATAGTCATTTATCTGCTATAAGAATAACTTTTTTCTTAGTGCATAACGCTTGGCGAGATTTTGGCGGAATTGGCGAGAATTTGGCGGAATGTCGCCAACTTGGCGACTTTTTTTAAATGTTGCCAAATTAATGAAAATCTCGCCAAATGGATAAAAATGATGCTAAATCAATGAAAATGACGACTAATTGTCGAAAATTCAATATCTTGGAAAGAATATTAGTATCTACTATAAGAAAAACCTGTTTTTTTACTGTAAAAGTAGTAAATTCATTACATTATATAAGGAAAGTCATGTGTTGCCCACATCAGATTTTTTTAAGTTGGAAACAGATATATGAATATAGCAACCTGTCCAAGAATGACATGTATTTGACGTGATGGTTTGTGATGATAATTGAAACTACGCTATGGGTGTAAAGCGTATAAATATAGTAAGTTATTCACACAAATCAGCCAAACTTATCCAATTCACAGCCACATTCGGAGCCACAAAACTGCTGCTAACTTTAAAAAAAATTAATTTAAGAAACAGTTTAAGAATTTTTTTTAAAGGAATAAGTCGTGAAAGAAAGCCATAAAAAATACTTATTGTGTTTTAATTCTAAAGCTAGTTATATAAGATCCTTAACAACATCTTTATCGTACAACTGGATGACTAAATGATAAATTAGGCAGCCAAAACTGCTGAAGCTTGAAATATGAAACTTTACACCTTTGACTTGACATATAAATAATGAAAAAAATCTAAAATATTAGAATTTTGTTCGAAAAATTTATAGATCTCGGAATTTTTGTTGTAGCGTTCTTCCAGCCATAACTCGAGAACAGATATACCCACAAAATGTATTTTCAAACCATCATATACAAAATAATATCTTAAATTTTCTTAATTAACTCTATTAGTGTAAAACCAACCGTTCTTGAAATTTATAGTTATAGCAAATAATATTTCTCATTATATTTCGAAATACAATTTTTTGAAATGTAACGAAAAATATCGTTTCAATGTTTGTGATTCCATAGAACACCATAGTAACAGAATTATGTTTGAAATACCAAAATCGCCTACTGATAATTTTTCTAATCATATTATTAAAAAGTATGATGCGGGCAGTACATGACTTTCCCTGCAGACTCATGTTCATGTTCTCTTTATTTCTTCAATAATGAATTATATTGAGTTTAATTGCACGAAATAACACACATAATTATTTTAAATTACACGGAATTTGCACTTTCAATTCAATTTTCGTTCTCATTTGGTAACTGGACATTTTTCAATAGTGGTGCAGAGTAAATACGAAAAAACTAAAGTATATCGAGAACGGCTAGCCCTAGTGTAATGGGGTTGATCTTATTCTTTTCATCATTAAAAATTACGCATAAAACAAGCATTTAATTGATATATTTGAGCATACGTAGTATTTCATTTTAGATCTTGACGATTTTTACTGGCCATTTAGTAAAAAAAGGCAGGTTATTTTATTTAACCGTACCAAAATCTAATCAGCATCAGGGTAACCCACAAGTGACTTATTTATCAAATTTTATAAAATTTAAACTATTAGTTTTTCAGCTAGAATGGATCCAAGCAACTTCTGAGGACCATTTTGGAAAAAAAAGCGGGTTCTTTTATCCCGAATAGTACCAAACACTATAATCAGCGCCAGGGTCATACCCAAATGACTTATCTACCAAACTTTATGAAATTCGGTCCATTAGTTTTTGAGTTTGAGTGGATACATACATTGCATACACAGACACGCACACAGACATTACACTAAAAATAGTTTTTTCGTATTCTAGAGGTCCCAAAACGTGTAGATCCGTCAGAAACTCGAGTTGCGATTTTCATCATGCTTCCAATATTTTCCCTGCATTACCATGTATTGCAGGAAAAGTAAAAATAATGTTATAATTAATTGATTTTTAGACTAAAACGTATGAAAACGTTGGAAATAAGGCAAAATTTAGTGATGGGAGAAGAAATATTGTTTTACATAACGGAATTCCCTTGTTAGTAGAACTATAAAATATGCGCTATTTTCATGCTTAAATTTAAAACGGTTTTTGATATGCAGGCCTTTTATTGAGTGTCACACTGAGTTTCCAATAGAGAGTAAGTAGAAATGGCTAGTAGAAATATTAATATATGAAAAAATCGATTAGATATTTTATTAAAAATTTATCATTAAAAGTTGTGTTAGTCCCTTTAGATATTTTATTAAAATAAATAATTAATTTTTTTTAATTTTTTGTATTTTATAAATACAGGTCTTAAAAATAAACCTACTTTTCCTCCAAATAGAACTATCTAATCGCAAAGTCTGACAGCCCTAGTCTGACAGCCTTGTTTCATTCCAAAGTCAACGCCCATTTTTCACACAACGCCAAACGAACATTAACTGTTAGCCATTCAAGTGGACGAACTGTACGAATTTAGAAATATTCTATTGAGCATCTTGCCAAAACAAAATGGTAGAATCTGTATTGGAAAAAAAAGAGAAAACAATCCTTAGCTCGAAAGTTTTCTCAAAAACGAACAATAAATTTCATTTTAACTCAGATGGCTTCTAGTTCAAGGCAGAAAAAACGAATTCTGCATTTTGTTACTCACAAGGCATATGCATATGTACCACTTTCTGTTCCTTTTCTTGGTAGATGCCCAAATAAGTACATTTAGCATTGTTTTTTTTTATGGTTTCGGGGATTTATTGTTTTGCTGGTTTCATTTACAGCTATTGTACTTTTTTAATTTGCACTTTTCATTCTTTTAAAATTAAGTTTCTCTCGAAACGGAGAAGAACATTGAATTTTATTTTGATAGAATAAAAAGAAATCTGATGCGGGCAGCACATGACTCTCCCTGTAGATACATCATTTTCATTGATTTAGCATTATTTTTATCCATTTGGCGAGATTTTCATTAATTTGGCAACATTTCAAAAAGTCACTAAGTTGGCGACATTCCGCCAAATTCGTCGCCAAAATCTCGCCAAGCGTTATGCACTAAGAAATATGTTATTCTTACAGCAGATAAATGACTATTCACGTTCAAATACAAAAGTATTACTCAAAGTATCTTTTTTCATGAATGGAACGAGCTAGATCCACGAGAATGATGTCACCCAATTTATCGCATGGTATTACATATGAAAAGGGAGCATGTTTCTCAATAGGAAATATTTTTTTTTTTATTTTATATGACTTTTTGATAATTTTTTTTAAAAATGTACAATATCTCGAGAACGGTTCATGTTAGCGTTCTAAAATTTATGTCAATCGTTTTCTAATGAAAAGTTACATAAGAAATGTCTATTTGCGTAACTTTATTAGTGGTTTTGATTTTTTGACGATTTTTTCAAAATTTCATTCGAAAATTTAGGGGTGTTCCGGACATTCGATTGCGTATAAAAACAGTAGGCTTCCAGTGTTTACGGATTGTGATTTTTGTACCAAATTTGCTTTGAATCGGTCCATTCGTTCGTCAGTTATCGTCTCCAGAGACTCACTGACACACACACACACATACTTTCACACACACACACACACACACACACACACACACAGACATCACTTCAAAAATGTTTGATTCGTGATCAGGGATGCTCGAAACATGCTCTCCGGTCGAAAACTCGAATTCGAATTTCCGACCCCGTCACAATACTTTCCTTATACATTATGTATATAAGGAAAGTAATAATTATAACTGCTATTTTTTGCAATTAAACTCAATGTAATGTATTATTGAAGAAATAAAGATAATGTGAATATGAAGTCTGCAAGAAAGTCGTGTGCTATCCCCATCATATTTTTACTTTCCTTATATACATAATGTATAAGGAAAGTATTGTGACGGGGTCGAAAATTCGAATTCGAGTTTTCGACGGGAGAGCACGTTTCAAGCAACCCTGATCACGAATCAAACATTTTTGAAGTGATGTCTGTGTGTGTGTATGTGTGTGTGTGTGTGTGTGTGTGTGTGAAAGTATGTGTGTGTGTGTGTCAGTGAGTCTTTGGAGACGATAACTGACGAACGAATGGACCGATTCGAACCAAATTTGGTACAAAAATCACAATCCGCAAACACTGGAAGCCTATTGTTTTTATACGTAATCGAATGTTCAGAACCCCCCTAAATTTTCAAATGAAATTTTGAAAAAATCGTCAAAAAATCAAAACCGCTAATAAAGTTACGCAAATAGACATTTCTTATGTAATTTTTCATTAGAAAACGATTGGCATAAATTTTAGAACGCTAACATGAACCGTTCTCGAGATATTGTGCATTTTTCCAAAAAATTATGAAAAAGTCACATAAAAAAAAATTCCTATTGAGAAACATGTTCACTTTTCATATGTAATACCATGCGATAAATTGAGTGACATCATTCTCGTGGATCTAGCTCGTTCCATTCATGAAAAAATATACTTTGAATTATACTTTTGTATTTGAACGCCAATAGTCATTTATCTGCTGTAAGAATAACTTTTTTCTTAGTGCATAACGCTTGGCGAGATTTTGGCGACGAATTTGGCGGAATGTCGCCAACTTGGCGACTTTTTTTAAATGTTGCCAAATTAATGAAAATCTCGCCAAATGGATAAAAATGATGCTAAATCAATGAAAATGACGACTAATTGTCGAAAATTCAATATCTTGGAAAGAATATTAGTATCTACTATAAGAAAAACCTGTTTTTTTACTGTAAAAGTAGTAAATTCATTACATTATATAAGGAAAGTCATGTGTTGCCCACATCAGATTTTTTTTAAATGTATTGTGAGATATATACACCTTTGAAATATATAATTATTGTACAATTATAAATGCGCTTGATCAGGATAAAAGCATTTTCATCAAGAAATTTCGTTGCCATCCCCCGAAATTTCTTTCTGGCTCCGTGCCTGCACGCACACATACACACTCTTAACATATACACACTCACACAGACAGGGTTCGGTAGCCCAGTGGTTTGCGCTCGGGAATTACACTCTATTGCCCGGGTTCGATTGCTCGGGATTGCCAGGGTTCGATTCCCGCCACTGCCAAAACTGCTGCCGTGTTCACGTGGAGTACGATCACGTTCAACATGTGGGTCCGTAAGTCTTTCCGAGAGGTTGGTGTTAGAGGAAGGAGGGTACGGTCCCTGTGGATGCCTTCCCCACTGGGTTCCTGTCTAAATTGGGTGGCTCTTCCCGGCCGTCCAAACAGTTACCTTACACCAAAACAGTTACCTGCCAACCAATTTAGATGGCCTAGGGCCAACGGCCCTACCGTGTTGAAAACACCGGTTCTCGTTAGATCACCGAAGTCAAGTAGCATCGGGCGCGGTTAGTACTTGAGTGGGTGACCACCTGGGAACACCGCGTGCTGTTGGCACGTTTCGGGCGCGGTAGCCCGGTGGTTTGCGCGCTGGATTTGCACGCTGCCACAACTGCGGCCATGTTCATGTGGAGTACGATTACGTTAAACATGTGGGTCCGTAAGTCCTTCCGAGAGGTTTGTGGTAGGGGAAGGAGGGTACGGTCCCTGTGGATGCCTCCCCCACTGGGTTTCAGTCTAAATTGGGTGGTACTTCCCAGCCGTCCAAACGGTTGCCTGACACCTTTCTGGTACGTCAGACGGTTTGGGTCTCAACAACAACAACACTTACACAGACATCACCTCAAAAACGTTCGATTCGAGTTCAGGGATGCTTGAAAAGCGCTTTTCCGTCAAAAACTCAAAATTCGAATTTTAGATCGCGTCTCAATCATTTCCTCATACATTATGCAATGCATGTAGGGAAAGAACGCTCACGGACAATGGAAGTTGCGCACCAAGAAGAAAACATGGCACAACCGCGAAATGATGCAAATAGCTAGAGGGCGGGCTGGTATGCAAATGATCCCAGTCTGGTGTGATTGCTCATGACCGTACACCCGTGAGTGGTGCTGCAATAATGAACCAGCGGCCTTATAAACCGGCCTGTAGTCGACGCCCCATCAATGCGAGAAGCTTCGGCCGATGCAAGCACGAGTACGGGGTGAAAAGAATGGTGGGTAGATGCCAGAAACGTCGATATACGCCACTGACGGTCTTCGAGAGAGGCCTGATCATCGAACTGAAAACCGCAGGGTGATCAGCTCTCCCGATAGCCCGCCACGTGGATCGTTCGGACTATACAATCCGACGATGTTAGGAACACTGCTAGACAGCAAAGTAGAGACCTGTTCCACCACACGGCCTGCAGGTTTTGATTCCCCACCGCTGAGAGTCGTCTACAGACGACCCGGCTGAGGTCCAAAAGAGGCAAGGTGGTCAAATTAGCCAAACAGAAAACCCAGGGCAGGACTAACGCCAAGAACAGGCAGAGCGACTTATGGACCCTTGACCACGTACACCACACCCAGAGAGCAGCCAAAAGATGTGAAGAAGGCTCAGGAAGGCCAAGGAAGGCCAAAAGATGTGAAGAAGGCTCAGGAAGGCCAAAAGATGTGAAGAAGGCTCAGGAAGGCCAAAGAAGGCCAAAAGATGTGAAGAAGGCTCAGGAAGGCCAAAGAAGGCCAAAAGATGTGAAGAAGGCTCAGGAAGGCCAAAGAAGGCCAAAAGATGTGAAGAAGGCTCTCCTCGGCCGGGGGAACTCCAGCCGAGGAGACCCGAGCGAAACGCCCCAACTCCAGAAGGAGTACAAGGGCACACAAGAGGAGCGTGAACGAAGGTATTCATATGCAGTGAACAAAGAAGTTTGTGATTTGCAGAGGATTCCAACTTTCTACCCCTCGGTAGTTATGCAGAGGCAGTATGCAACTTAAAGAGGCGCTGTCGTACCCCCGGACTTATACCCGTACTGCCGGGTTAACTTAACCTAAGAAAGGAAAAGAAAGAGGAGATGAGAGAGAGTAAGATGCAAGAACAAGCCAGGGCCGGGAGAGAAAGCGACGAAAACCAGAGGGCTGAACCTAAGGAGGGACGACAAGCAAGGGAGGGATACTAATAGTGCTAAAGAAACCGCAAAAATTCTAGATCACAGGAAGGATAATAAAACTAAGGGAAGAGAATGCTTAATAAAAAAAAGAGCGAAACTCAAGCCTAAGACATAAACTTAATAAACATATACACTACAAAAAGCGAGAGAAACTTTTATCTAAAATATACTAATAACACTAAGAGGAATTCTAAACGAATGTAGGATACTAATACTAAAAGGGACCAGCAAGAGACCTAAAAGAAACTCGAGCCTATAAAATACTAATAACACTAAGAGAAATACTAAACTAAGGCGGGATGCTAATGCTAAAAGAAACCAGCAGGAAACTGAAGGCTAATAGCACAACAAATGACTACAGCAAAGAGCTCTCTGGGTAGAACAGGTTCTAAAACCACGGAGGAGTACAAAAATATAAAGCTAGGGATTATTGCAAAATGGAGGAAGTCCCATCTCATCTACACCCCCCTTTTTGGAGCAATTCAAGTAATTACAGAGATCATGATTGTACACTTACAGCTCGGAGATACGGTCATATTTGACCAGGCGCTCCAGAATAGCACCCCCGACTTGACTTGATGGAGGAAGCCCCAAGCTAGGGGAACAAGCAAGGTAGAGATCCAGATAAGGGAGAGGCCCGAGGAAGAGGGTGCATACTCCAAGGCGGCAAAGAACGCCCCGGGAAAACTTAGAAGCAATACGAGATTAAGCTACAGAAACACCAACGGCAGAGAAAGAGAGCATTGCAAACTAGACTACGAGCTAACACGCGCGCGTGGCGAACAGCCGCGCGAGACCACGTACCCAGGAACCGGAACGGCGACTTGAGGAGCTGAAAGGGAAGGGTTAGTGAAAAAGACCCCTAAATGGGCCAGTGCCGCACTGGCGACTACAAAACCTGCCAACAACCCCCTAAGGCAGAGTAATCCCGAGCCAGGGAAGCAGCCGCCTTCTTCCTGAAAAAGAGGGAAGTATATCTTTTATACCTGGGGGAGAAGATTGTCCTGCAAGGGGCTGCACCCAGACACAGAGGACCGGCTCTGAACGGACCAGGCATACCACGAGTAAAGAGGATCGAATGATCGTGCGGCAGGCACGCATAAAGCCCACGGCGACCGGATCCGCGATACAGGCACACGTAGCGGCTCCTGTGTGCCCACAAACCATATCTAGATGCCTGAAGGAGGCGAATCTGTTATCCCAGCGTCCCTTACGCGTGTTGCCGTTATCGCAGAAACATCGCAGGCTCCGATTGCAGTGGTATCGGGCCAGAGCAACGTGGAACGCCACAGATTGGCGATGTGTGGTGTTTAGCAATGAGTGCCGCTTCATTTTGGGGATCGTTTTTCGATTTTCGATTATCAGCGTGAACGGTTGTGGAGGTCCCCTGCACATCGTCGCAATCCTAACCTTGTTATCGAGCGCAACACCGGCCCCACTGCAGGGATCATGGGTTGGGAAGTCATAGCCTACGATAGCCGATACGCTCTAGTAGTGGTACCTGGAACATTGACGAGCCAGCGGTACGTGGATAAGATTCTACGGACCCATGTGCTCCCATTCGTTGCTGGGATTCCAGGTGCGGAATTTCAGCAGGATAATGCCCGGCCGCACACGGCTCGGGTCGCTCAGGCCTGCGTGAGTCAAGTCCAGACACTTCCATGGCCTGCCCGCTCCCCAGACCTGTCCCCTATCGAGCATGTGTGAGACCAGTTAAAACACCAGCTGCCTCGTTGCCGCGACCTTCGGGATTTGGAACGTAACGTGCAGCAGGTGTGTACTCGTCTGCCGCAGGACAACATCAGGCATCTGTTTGACACTATGCTGGACCGTATTGCTGCTTGTATAGCGGCACGAGGCGGTGCGATGTGCTATTGAGGATGACCGGACTGTGTACCACAGCTCCCTCTGTACGTGTTCTGCTGCGCTGTTTTCGTGATCATGTATATCATTCATCTGTATCCTTCCATCAATAAAATTTCAGGTCCATCCTATGCTTCCTTCTTGGTCGCAACTTTCATTGTCCGTGAGTGTAATATGAATCTGAAGTACACCGACTATAGCGCCATCTGCTGCTGACAACGAATTAATTTTTTATATCAATTACTTCTCTAATAATTTTATAGAATTGCATTTACATTTAATCTCTTAACTGTATAAACCTGTCCGTACATGCTCTGAAACATGTATTTATAATAATTTTCCTATTTCATTTCCATAAAAATATATTTATTTCTCAATTTAATAAAACCATTGAGTATATATATATTCCCCAAAAGTGCTTGAAACCGCAGATGTAAGCCACTTCTCTGGGATATAATAATGCAGCAAAATGTACTTCAAAATGTCGAATAATTTGCATTTGAATTCCGCCATTTTAATCCGATTATTACGAATAAGCTCATTTTTATCGTGGCAACTGTTTGCAGTCTGGTGTTGCTTGTGGGCGGAAGGAGGGTTGAAGGAGGGGGGGGAGGATTGGTATTCAGAATAGGATTTTTTTAACACTTTCTAACGTAATTGGAATAGTTGGAAAGTGGTTATGACTTTGGACATTCTGTATGTCTGTCCGTTCAAAAGATAAATGCCGTAAATATGACTTTACAAAAGTCAAATTTTAGTATGTTGTTGAGACGGTTTGTGAGACATGTGGGAATGTAGGAGAATAATATCACCCAATTAGTTTTGCATTGAACCCGGGTTGAAAAAATGAAATACTTTGAACCCTATGAGACGTAATTTTTCAAACATTTTTAAGCGGAGTTAACATTCACAAATTGCTTTGAAAATTTTGGGAAATATTCAAATTATCACGTAAAATGTGTAAAGAAATTTTCATCAAAATATGTTAAGTAGTTTTTTAAATAAAAATTGGAATAATAATTATACCCATATTATATGAAGAGATCACGTGACTTATTGTAAAATAAAATACGACAGTCATTTTATTTTTTGCTTAGTGAAAATCGTGATTTTTAAGGAATGCTTATATTTATATTTAGTGATGCATCCGTCCTAAAACCGCTTTGTTTTTGCTTATTATCTGTGGATCTAAATTTTGTGACAACGCATTTGCAATATTTTTATTTTCCAAATGATCACGAAACTTTGTTTATTTCCACAACGAAGCCTAATTTTAACGTAAGCAGAATGTAAACAAATCAAGCGATTGTAAGATGTGTTGTATAAGAATAGCTGATTTTTTTTAACGCAAAATTCTTTAGCTCTGGAGTCTGGAATGTAAGTGATATGAATGAAATATTCATTGATTTTAAGTAGAGAGGCAGGCGATTTTGAAGCATAGCCTTTTATCGATGAAGTTTTAAGTTTCCAAGTAAAATAAATTATTGTAATGCTGTGATAATTTAAAATATATCACCGCTTAATGTATCGCATTTTAGAGATGTTTAAATAAAATTGTATTTCAGTTGGGAAGTGCTTCATAATCAATACTTTATGCATGACTAATCTTATCAATGCTTTATTCATGATTAATCTTATCAATGCTTTATGCATGATTAATCTGAAAATATCGCATTTTAAAGATGTTTAAATAAAATTGTATTTCAGTTGGAAAGTGTTTCATAATCAATGCATGATTAATTTTATCAATGCTTTATGCATGGTTAATATTATCAATGCTTTATGCATGATTAATCTTATCAATGCTTTATTCATGATTAATCTTATCAATGCTTTATGCATGATTAATCTGAGTGTATCGCATTTTAGAGATGTTTAAATAAAATTGTATTTCAATTGGAAAGTGTTTCATAATCAATGCTTTATGCACAATTAATCTTTCTTGTTAACACTTTCCAACATAGTTGAAAAGTGTTTATGACTTTGTGTATCTAAATTCTGTACCAACTCAATTAAAATTTTTTCTATTGTAAATGATCACTAAACGAAGCCTAATTTTAACACATACAAAATGTAAACAAATCAAGTGATTGTAATATAAGTTGTATAAGAATTGCTGATTTTTTTTTCACACAAAATTATTTAGCTCTGGAGTCTGGAATATAAGTGATATGAATGATATATTCATTGATTTGACATAGAGAGGCAAACGATTTATAAAATGAAATGGTTTGACATAGTTACAACAATTTCGAAGAACTAATTTAATGTGAGATAAGCAAACGATTCATTCTATAATAATAAAATATTATAATTGTGATGTGCAAATATTATAATTATGACGTGCAAAAGTATCGAAAATATTTCGCAAATTATACTTTCGATGACGTCATTTGAATAAAGTTCATTTTATGTAACTAGCATTGTCTTTTCTGGTGAAGTTTTAAGATTATTTTATTTTTGAAGCAGCCTGAAATGTAAATAAAATTACATTTCAGTTGGAAAGCACTTCATGATCAATGCTTTACGCATGATTGATTTTTCTTGTTATTGATTGCTTTAGTATGTTATTTGCATTGAGAGGCAGACGATTTCTATTTCAATGATATCATTGGAATAAAGTTCATTTTGTGCAACTAGCATTGTCTTTCTCGATGAAGTTTCTAAGATTAATTTTGCCGATGACAATTTTTGATGCAGCTTAACATGTAAATGAAATTGCAGTTTAGTTGGAAAATGCTTCACAATCATTACTTTGTGCATGGTGGATTTTTCTTGTTTAAATTATTTGCTGCTGGTAGCTATGAAAATATCGCATTGTCAATTTATCAACTTTGCATTTGAGCTGTTTTTTTTTTATAAGGCGTATGAAGTAAGGTCCTGTGGATACAATACTTCAGCACCCAATATTTTCCTGCACAGCGTTTCACAAGATTCTTGCCATTAGAAAAGGCCAGGGGATTAAAGTATTTTCATAAGTCGGAATTCTGTGGCATATTTCAACGACTTCTTCATCCGCTCCAGAACGTCCAAAGGCTTCACAACATCCGGTCTTTTGCAGTTCGCCAACCACAATAGCTACCGACTTCTTAGCCAAGTCAGGGCCCTAATAAGGGGCCCAAGTCGACCTTGATATGAATAAAACATCATAAAAATTCCGAAGGCGGTACGTAAAAGCCCTCCCCCCCCCCCATCCCCCTTTTCTTTACAGCTTCAAGAGGGGATCAGAACGCAAGTCCCCTCTTTAACCTTTTTGTGCAAGCTGGCAATAAGCCCTGCGTAGAGTCAGGGCGAACTCTTGAAAAGGTGGACAAATTTTGCCATCTGTGAAGTCTATCGGTGGATTATAGAGTACTGAAAGGAGGTTGAAAAGGGGTAAATTAGTAGGCCCATTTGTCCACACCTTAAGAACGTGACAGGGTCTTTGAAGTCCTTTTGTTGGACTTCTTGACAGGGGGAGACCTCTGGAAAGGTAAAGATTTCGGTGGGATGTTTTAGAAGAATTAGATGGGTTTTCGTTTGGAATAGCTGTAGTGCAACTTACCGTAATTATCAGGGCGCCGCACAGTGGTGCCAAATGAGGAATTTGCGGAAAAAACCTCACAACTTATGCATTTCTTAATAGTTTTGCATACTTTTTTTGCATGTAGATAAGTTAAAAGTAAGATTTTATATGCATGCCGAAACAGCGAAGGTTGCAAAAAGTTTCAGCTGATTTTCACAGAACAGTTGCATAATAGTATCTGCTATCGAAATAACTCATCCAGAGCGTGTAGGAACGTGTAGCTTTTTTTATAGGCTTAAAGAAATGAAGGAAAACAAAAAAATTTATATATCTATATTTTACGCTTTATAGTATGATTTTGGCTATGTTTTTACGAAATGTATTTACGTCAGAAATAAACTGAGGTTACATATATTGAAAATACGTGAGACATATAATTATAAATATCCACAAAAATTTTGCAAAACATATTGAAATTTTAGTTAGAATAATCAAGATTTCAATTAGAATGTGGAAGTCTTGTTTAAGATCAGTTTTTCCTTCTAGTTATACTGAATAAAATACATTTATTTACATGGCAAGATACTTCGGATCATTGCCTATCAAAAAATAGTAGTTGGTATCGAAAAATATTATTTTCGGGTTTCGGGGTTTTTTCCGCCATGGCACTAGTGTGCGGCGTCTTCTAAAATTCAAGTCATGATATTTAGATTTCTTATGAATTGTCATATTTGACATTTATGTAATAACCATAGGCGGCGCCAGGCTTTCACAATTGGGGGTGCTGAAGCGAAGTATCTATAGTTTAAAAATAACAAATTGTTTACGTGTTGAAGACCCAGACCGTCCGACTCTTCCTGAGGACTTGAGTACCTATTTGGACGGCCGGAAATTGTTTACGTGTGGAACTTTAATTTATATGTTGTCCACCGATTTCTGTATGATATAGCCATGGTCATAATTCGTAAAAAATACTAAATAAAAAGAAATCTCAAAACTATGAACACGCTAGCACAGACGCCAATGGAATGTCAACAATGTTCTGCCAAACTCGATACGAAACTAACGTCTTTATATCCTTCCGCGATAGGCGACAGATTTCTTTATTGAAGCCATGCGCATGTGCAGTCATTTGGAACTGGGTCTAGCCATAAACCCTAAAAATATCTGATCTCAGATTTATAAAATTGTAAATAAAATAACGACTTAAAAAAGAGATAGAGAGAAACTGAACATTGTTGGAATAAGGAACAGTTGTTAAGTAAAAAGGAGTGTTTGCGCAATTTGTAATGGAGATGCTGAAGCACCCCTAGAACTCTTCGTGGCGCCGCCTATGGTAATAACTTATGCTTATATGTATTGCGCGCTCTTATATCATAGCATCCCCTGGGGGAAAGGGATATTGATGCATCCCTCCCTCACATTCACCTACTTTAAATTTTCTCCATTTCAAACCTGTGTTGTTTGAACTTTGCTTGTAAACAGAGACCTGGATTACATCGCTATACTTGGATCAAATATTGACATCCTTAAATCAAACATTTGATGAATTCATGTCTTTTGAAGGATGTGCAGCTGAAATTGCTGCTAATGCAATAAACCTGTGTTGTTTACCAGATTGTGTAGAGGTCTTTTGAAAGAAGTGCATCTCAAATTGCTGCTTATCCAATAAACCTGTGTTGTTTACCAGATTCTATCGAGGTCTTTTGAAAGATGTGCAACTCAAATTGTGCTAAAGCAAGCAATTAACCTGTGTTGCTTACCATATTGTATCGAGGTCCTTTGAAAGACGTGCAGCTCAAATTGCTGGTAATGCAATAAACCTGTGTTGTTTACCAGATTCTATCGAGGTCTTTTGAAAGAAGTGCAAATCAAATTGTACTAATGCAATAAACGTGTGTTGCTTACAAGATTGTATCGAGGTCCTTTGAAAAATGTGCAGTTCAAATTGCTGCTAATGCAATAAACCTATGTTGTTTACCAGATTGCAACGAGGTCTTTTGAAAGATGTGCAGCTCAAATTGCTGCTAATACAATAAACCTGTGTTGTTTACTAGATTGTATCGAGGTCTCTTGAAAGATGTGCAGCTCAAATTGCTGCTAATGCAATAAACCTGTGTTGTTTACCAGATTGTAAACATATACTTGGATTGCGCCGCCCTTCTTAGATCAAATATTGAGAGCCGTAGATCAAACATTTGATGAATAGAGATCTTTTGAGAGATATGCAGGTCAAATTGCTGCTAATGCAATAAAACTGATATAACTTTATTTAAAGCAAAATCCAACACAAAATTAACAATGTCAACCGGTTTCGAATACAAAAAACTTGCCTTCTTCGTCAGAACAAGTACAAAGGTGCAACATTCATTCGCTGAAGTAAGATCGGAAACTGTTGTTATAACAGCACACGTGACTGAAACATGGAAAGGATGTTGGCAACAATGAGAGGAGAAAATAGAGAGGTAAAAATCATAAGCAAATGGACAAGTAGCATGATAATATGAATGAACGGTAATAATAATAATAATAATAATGAATAACGGTAATAATAATAACCAATGAGTAAAGTAAAAGGTTCAACGAAAAAGATTCAATAGATGTTCTAGTTTTACTCGCTGAACAAGTACTTCGAACCTTTATGTTTGAACGTTAACATTCTTCTTTGGTATTTTAGCGCTCATTCATAGTATCCTCCTACTCGTTTCTTCCTCCACGGATTTTTACCCTTCCTTCCTCTCCTCTCGCCGTTGGCAGAAACCGCTCGCTTTCAGTCCCGTTTGCTGTTCTAATATAAAAAAAATCTGATGTGGGCAACACATGACTTTCCTTATATAATGTAATGAATTTACTACTTTTACAGTAAAAAAATAGGTTTTTCTTATAGTAAATACTAATATTCTTTCCATGAAATTGAATTTTCGACAATTAGTCGTCATTTTCATTGATTTAGCGTCATTTTTATCCATTTGGCGAGATTTTCGGTAATTTGGCAACATTTCAAAAAGTCGCCAAGTTGGCGATATTCCGCCAAATTCGTCGCCAAAATATCGCCAAGCGTTATGCACTAAGAAATAAGTTATTCTTACAGCAGATAAATGGCTATTGGCGTTCAAATACAGAAGTATTACTCAAAGTATCTTTTTTCATGAATGGAACGAGCTAGATCCATGAGAATGATGTCACTCAATTTATCGCATGGTATTACATATGAAAAGTGAACATGTTTCTCAATAGGAAATATTTTTTTTTATTTTATATGACTTTTTGATAATTTTTTTAAAAAATGTACAATATCTCGAGAACGGTTCATGTTAGCGTTCTAAAATTTATGTCAATCGTTTTCTAATGAAACATTACACAAGAAATGTCTATTTGCGTAACTTTATTAGTGGTTTTGATTTTTTGACGATTTTTTCAAATTTCATTCGAAAATTTAGGGGGGTTCTGAACATTCAATTGCGTATAAAAACAATAGGCTTCCAGTGTTTACGGATTGTGATTTTTGTACCAAATTTGGTTCGAATCAGTCCATTCGTTCGTCAGTTATCGTCTCCACAGACTCACTGACACACACACACACACACATACTTTCACACACACACACACACACACAAACATCACTTCAGAAATGTTTGATTCGTGATCAGGGATGCTTGAAACGTGTTCTCTCGTCGAAAACTCGAATTCGAATTTTCGACCCCGTCACAATACTTTCCTTATACATTATGTATATAAGGAAAATAATTAAGGTTCCTAAATGTAAAGGATAGCGCAGCAGCGCCATCTTTACTTCCAGTCGAAACAATAGAGCATAGGCATGTGACATCACACGGAACATTTTGTCCTTACATTTCCAAAACAAAATACTCATATGCTTAGAGAAGTATGGAAATTTTCAATATTTCTGTATTAAAAACGGTTATCTTAGAAATTTAAAATCGTTTAGCCCCTAATTTTAGCAAGATATATCTGAATTTATCTTCTTTCATAGATATTTTTTATTTACTGAAAAATAAATTATTTACGTTCAATGAAATATATACACGAGTTTAAATAAATTCGTTATGTACCTTTTCGTTCTAGATCTATATACACTGCGAAACTTCCTAGTAAATGTATATATCTACATAACGTTAGTTAGTGACTATAGTAACAATGAGTAGGAGTGTACATTTAATCAAAATCACTCAAAGAACACTTAAGATTAATGCCCTTTTGACATTATGTTTCTGCACATTCTACGCTGTTTATTACTTTTCTTATATACATAATGTATAAGGAAAGTATTGTGACGGGGTCGAAAATTCGAATTCGAGTTTTCGACGGGAGAGCACGTTTCAAGCATCCCTGATCACGAATCAAACATTTTTGAAGTGATGTCTGTGTGTGTGTGTGTGAAAGTATGTGTATGTGTGTGTGTCAGTGAGTCTGTGGAGAAGATAACTGACGAACGATTGGACCGATTCGAACGAAATTTGGTACAAAAATCACAATCTATGAACACTGGAAGCCTATTGTTTTTATAAGCAATCGAATGTTCAGAACCCCCCTAAATTTTCGAATGAAATTTTGAAAAAATCGTCAAAAAATCAAAACCGCTAATAAAGTTACGCAAATAGACATTTCTCATGTAATTTTTCATTAGAAAACGATTGACATAAATTTTAGAACGCTAACTTGAACCGTTCTCGAGATATTGCACATTTTTCAAAAAAATTATCTAAAAGTCATATAAAATAAAAAAAAATATTTCCTCTTGAGAAACATGTTCACTTTTCATATGTAATGCCATGCAATAAATTGGGTGACATCATTCTCGTGGATCTAGCTCGTTCCATTCATGAAAAGAGATACTTTGAGTAATACTTTGAGAGATTTTGAGTATTTGAACGCCAATAGTCATTTGTCTGCGCTAAGAATAACTTATTTCTTCGTCCATAACGCTTGGCGTTATTTTGGCGACGAATTTGGCGACTTTTTGAAATGTTGCCAAATTGACGAAAATCTCGCCAAATTGATAAAAATGTCGCTAAATCAATGAAGATGACGACTCATTGTCGAAAATTCAATATCTTGCAAAGAATATAAGTATCCATTATACCTATTTATTCCATTATACCAAGAAAAACCTATTTTTTTACTGTAAAAGTAGTAAATTCAGTACATTATATAAGGAAAGTCATGTGCTGCCCACATCAGATTTTTTACGCTCGTGTCCACGCTCTATAGCTATACGTGGCTAAAAGGGAATTGTTTTTTTCCTCCTTTTCTCGAAATCTGTAGGAAATCTGAACATCATAGACATCTTTCTTGAAAGATTGGTATAATTTTTGAGCAGCAGAAGCATACACCTTATAACTAAATTGTGTATCAAACATCAGTCTGTCTGCATGAGCCATTGAAAAAGCACTGGCAGACGATGACTGCCTGGACAGATTGTAGTAACAAGAAAGATCAATCATGCATAAAGCATTGATTATAAAACACTTTCCATATTGCATTTCCATGAAATGCAATTTTATTTAAACATCTCTGAAATGTAATATATTCAGCGCTGACATATTTTAAATTATCACAGTACTACAATAATTTATTATATTTGAAAACTTAAAACTTCATGGGGAAAAAATGAACTTTATTCATATGACGTCATCGAAATATAAATCGTCTGGCTCTCTATCTAAAACAGTGAATATTTCATTAATACACTTCTATTCCAGACTCCAGAGTTAAATAATTTTAATAATTCAGCAATTCTTATTTAACTCATCTTACAGCTTGATTTGCTTACATTCTGCATACGTTAAAATTGGGCTTCGTTCTAAAAATAATTAACGTTTGATAATCATTTAAATTAAAAAATATCGTAATTGTGTTGGCTCAGAATATGCTCAGAAAATACGAAAAAATAAAGTAGTTTTAGGAGGAATTCAACACTAAGTATAAATATGAAAGAACTTTATAAATCACGATTTTTACTCTGCGAAAAAAAGATGGAAGCCATATTTTATTTTAAAGTGGGTCATGTGATTTCTTCATATTAGATGAGTGTAATTATTATTTTTAATTTTTACTTAAGAAACTACCAACCATATTTTGCTGAATTTTTTTGTTCATATTTTATGGGATAATTTGAATATTTTCTAAAATTTTCGAAGTAATTTTTGAATTTTAACTTTACTTGAAAAATGTTTGAAAATGAGTTCCCATAGGGTTCAATGTATTTCATTTTTACAACCCGGGTTCAATCCAAAACTAATTAGATGATATTTACATTCCCATATATCCAGACCCATATATCCACAGACCGTCTGAACAACATACTAAAATTTCATTTTGATAAAGTCATTTTTACGGCAGTTATCGTGGGAACGGACAGGCAGGCAGACAGACAGACAGAATGAACAAAGGCATAAACACGTTTCAACTATGTTGTAAAGTGTTAAAAATGGCAGTTATGTCAACTTTGATATTTTCGAGCTTTAATAAAAACAGTTTCCGATCTATCTCTAAAGAAGGGGGTTTACGCTTATTATTTGTTTTGACAAAAAAGGCTATATTTTAGCTACGAAACTGGCTTACTCTGTATATTTTCTGTTGAATGTTTCTTTAAACACATTTTTGTGAGCTTTATTTTTGAAGATATTTCCATTTTTGTACTTGTGCGCAATCGTTATATACAGGGTTATCAGAAAAGAATCATCTGATTACAAAATTTAATATTTTCCATAATTACAAACAGAAAATTATAATTAATATGTCATTGTAAAGGAAAAATGTTGAATTTTTAGGTTGTAATATTTTCTTTTGTATTACCTGCCTCGATATGTTGAAAATTTGGCTTTTCCTAAGTTGAAGGAAGATATGCAAAATTTCATTTTTCAACAAGATAGTGCACCGCCCCATTGTCATTTGAAGGTTCGTAAATTTCTAAACTACACAGCTACCCTCCTAGGTCACCTGACTTAACCCCATGCGACTTTTTCCTTTGGGGATATGTTAAAGATCTTGTGTTTATACCACCTTTACCTACAAGTTTGCCCGAACATAAACAACACATTTGTGATGCTTTACAAACAGTTAATAGTGAAACATTAAAACGTGTTTGACAAGAAATGGCATACCGCAATAATATTATACTAGTGACTAAAGGAAGTCATATCGAACACTTGTAAAAATTGTAGAAATATTAAAATTTTGTAAAATTTTCTTTTACAATGACATATTAACTATAATTTTCTGTTTGTAATTATGGAAAATATTAAATTTTGTAATCGGATGATTCTTTCATGATAACCCTGTTTTATATATTCTAAAACCAATTTATTTGGAACATAATGCTTTTATTTACTAAGCAGTCCACTCAGGGCTCTAACTGGGGCCCGGGGCAGAAATTCCTTCGGAGGCCCTCTTCACCTCTCTATATGAAACAAACAAAAATACTTTTCTAAAACAAAATTGCATTCTAGAAAATGATATATAAAATGTGGTTCTTTGATATTTTAATGGACTATTAATGGCAACTTTCTTATCATAGCCAAGATGTTAACATACTAAATTAGTGCTGTTAATCCCTATATATCCTCAAAATGAAGCTATCCGCTTTTCAATGTTATAACCCTATTTCGCTCGCCGAAAACTTAGAACAACAGACTAGCGTGGTTTGAGTAACGTGAAAAAGGATTATTTGCTAAGTGTTTAGATCATTTCATAGAAATGGATTGATAAAAGAAAACTGGTTGCGTTACAGGGTATGTAATTTATTTTTATTAAAATTAAAATAATTTTAGTTATCACCATCCTACATACGTGTTCATTATAAGTATACACGTGTTCATAAGTATACACGTTTTACACCCCTCCCCTCGGGTAATTAATGATTGAGTTCCACAACTTCGATAGTGCATTTATGTAAGTTTTATATTTACTATATGAATATTTTTATATTTAAAAAAAAAAGTCTATTATCAATATCCCAGAACAAATTAAGGATCAAGTAATTAACGATCAACACGCTAGTATATTTTTTAGACTGAAAATATTATATAATATTTCAGTCTTTTGAGTATGTTAGCTTGTAATTTTTTGTGCATTATGTTTTATAGTGAGACAATGCAATGTGTCTATTTTTTAATCTATTTTATGATTATTTGAATTAAATATATAACTATGTTTATTTAAATTTACTTAAACTAATGAATATATTTATGTTGCAGATTAATGTATTTTTAAATCCTGATCATTTCTATAGTTTCAAAAATTATAAAAGTACAGTCCTCAACATTTTGTTCGCCTCCCGTTAAAAAAAAAAATCGGCAAGCGAGCGATATCGCGCCAAATCTGGGAGACGCATCGTAGTTCAGTTGGTCCCAAGGTCTATTGAAAGGTAAGGTTGGCCAAAGATTGTACGCCAACAGCTGAAATTCTCCCCTCCCTTCGCGACTGACGTCACTGGTCCCAAAGACAGGTTCGTAGCCCGTTGCTGTCATAAGAAATACATTGAATACCGCAGCAATTTTCTTAATTTAAATATACATCATATAGTATATTGAAATTTCTACCGAGTAAATGATAGATTAGATTTCATTATTCATATATAAGAATATAATATTAAATAAAACTAGTTATGGTAAATTTTATTTAGGACTGTATTGTTAGAGTTGTTTTTAAGCATCTAACGATGACATTAGCAATTGAGCTGTTTAAACTATGCTAAAATATTTTCTGCATTTTAAAATTGTTATTAGTTTCTTTAACAAGTGCATAGTAACATATCGGAGGATTTAGCTAAAATACAAGGCACTATTATTCTATCTGAGACTAAAATAATAAGCCAACAAAACCTGTCCATTTTTATCGAACTGCTTTAAAATATCATGCTTGTAGACTTGACATGATAAAACAAATTAGAAGACAGTGAATGACTTGCTGAATGTAATTCAAAAATAGTTTTCAGAATTATAGAAATAAATAAATATGTGACGTCCTTAAAGATTTCAGGCAGAAAAATGCTCGTATTATTTTTTTTTTTTCATAATGAAATTGATATGTGTACGAAATCCAATTATTTAAAGGTTTCTCCGAATGCGAACAAATGTGGAAATCATATTTTGTACGATACAAAAGATCAGTACAATTGTTTTCTTTAATTATGTATTATTATTGTTTCATGATGGTCAAAAAATTGAATTATTGAAGAAATTAAATGAGCAGTGAATTTCATATAACGATAGGCAATTTTTGAATATGGGTACTTCATGATAAAAAATATTTAAAAATTAAAAAAAGTAAAGAGATAGGACGAGATATTGATTAGATAAGTTCAGTTGTGACCAGATTTTGAAAATGCCTTTCATAAAGGAACATCTACCGAAATTGTGACTTATTTACACTATATGTTTGAAAATCAATGAAACACACGTCAACACGTCCAACCAGTCAGTAGGTTTTAATCAATTGCGTCGATAGAAAAAATGGGGGGGGGGGGCGATAATGAAATGAGTTGTTTCCTATTTCTCCTAATATCCTTCCTTCTAACTTCAATAGTTTTCGATAGGTTTCTGGGGGGGGGGGGGGGGGTATATCTCCCAATACCTCTTTAGTGACTTTACTAGATTTGATCTCACGATCTTTCAACTAATTCTGGTGTTACAAAGGTCAGTGATCAAATGACTGGGTTACGGATTTTCCCCTATGGGAGAGAAGGATAATTTTAAAAATGGCCATTCTATAAAGGAGGAATGCCTTCATGGAGGACTTTTTAAGGGAAGCTGCGTCACATTTATGTTACATGTTAGGAAAACCATGAAAACCTAACACACGCAGCCCGTCAATTCCTAACTACTAGGTCATGAGTAAATCTTAAAATTTAAAGCTCTCTTTCCATTGCTTATTTTTCATTTCTTCACGTGAATGACCAGAAATTCTTTCAGCTTTTCTTTTCATGGCGTTTCTTTTCATCTGTTCTTCTAATCTGTCTTTTTCTTCTAATTTGAAAAATAAAGTCGCAGTTAGTGTTTGATCTTGGTCATTTTCCACATTTGTATTTATTGGCATAGGAAGCTTAGACCCAAGCAATAATGTTTTAAGTCGGGATTTGAAATCAGTAGCAAGAGGATGGTTATAAAATCGTACAAGACCTCTAATTTGGGAAAATATATTTTCTAAAGCATCGTGATTGACTCTACTTGTCATTATGCATTTAATATTATTTTCTTTCATGTCATCATAAAGTCCTTTTAAGCTTGATATTGAAACAAGAATCCTTTTTTGGAAAGGCAGCATTGAAGTTTTAGAAATGACTCTGTGTTCCGTAATATCCGCTTGCATTTGACTCAGAATTTGCATTTGGTTATTTATATTATTATTTCCAAAAGCTGAGCGCTTTGATTTATTTTCATCATTAGGAACCCGAGAGTTAAAAACATCGACACATTTTCCCATGCTTTAGAAAGTAATTCCAAGAACTCTGGACAGGAGTAGGTTGCCAGAAACGAATGGCCTACCTCTCTTACTTCCATTTACCTTGAGTTGGTCCAACTCACGAGCTCTAGTGTCTATGCGACATCCCATGTTAAAAATGTTGCCATAGGGTCCTATGGGAGTGAACCTTCTGAATATAGTATTCTGTGAGTCAGGCCCTGATCCCACTTAGAGCATGATCTGGGAGACTTTGTACTTCAAGACAAAATTCTGGCCGATACAGACGACTGCAACTATACCTTGCATTAAATATAAATTCAACCTCTGCCTACAGCATTGCATTAACATTCACAAATCTGCTTACACTGTCGGCGACTTTGAACACTCCCTCGCATTTTGGTCAAAAAGAACCTGCCCATCTGTTACTCTTGGTTCAGTGATTTTCAATGACGGACCCACGTGGCAACAGTGACCAGTGTCCACATCAAAGGGTCGGCCGCTATAGGGGATTTAAATCTATTGGAAATGAGCAATAGCGCATTATGGGACAAAACCGGAGTCCGGAGACTCCAGGTTCACTCTCAAAGGGGGTGCATCATTAATCCTCCAGAGAAGCCGGACGCCCCCCCAGGGCGCGCTAGGGCAATGTGGGTAATTAACTCTAAGATGTTACTAGGGAGGTCAACGGATTATTTTGCAGATGGTTCTTTTTGGGATATTTTTCTTTCGTTCAGGGCTATTTTAAGCAGCAAGAAAGTTATTCCCTTGTGGGATATTCATATAAATTTGATGAAGGGCGGAAAGACTAAGCAAGAGCCTGATACATGAGCATAAATACCTGCCTGTTACTCTCTGAATTAAAATATATATATATATATAAAAATAAATAATAAGTTAAAATGATGTTTGAGAAAAATGATGTTAATAAGTTAAAAATGATGTTAATAAGTTAAAATGAGTAATAATAAGTTAAAATGATGTTTGAGAAAAGTTCAGTAAAATTTTTGTTTTTCTTTAGAAAAAGAGAAATTTCAAAATAATTAAAGCTAGGAACTTAAACATAAAAACTCGGCAAACTGATACTTGTTGCACGACTCTGCTTTTCCAACTTCTTTTTATTTCCAAAACTCTGCTTTTCCTACTTCTTCTACTTTTATTCCTTCAATTTTTCAAAGTTTGAATTCATTTAGCTCAAGTAAGATTTTAGGTATAATTGTAAAATTTTAAGTTCGCAATTTTTGAATTTTCTTTTTTGTTCAGTGCTATTTTTAGCCCTAAACGAAAGTTATTTGTTCCCTAGTGAGATATTAATAAATTTGTAAAAGGGAGTAAGTAGAAACCTGATATGTAAGCCACCTGGAACATGGACCTGGATCCCTACCTGTTATAGTCGGAATTTTTAAAAATCTACTAAATTAAATGAGATTTGAAGAAATGAATGGGAAAAGTTCCATAAAATTCCTGTTTTTTTTTTAAAGGGATAAATTTCAAAATAATTAAAACTAGGAACATAAACATAAAAACTTGGGAAACTGATACTTGCTGGGTAAACATTGAAAACCCTGCTTTTTTAAAAATTTATTACTTCAAATTTTAAAAGTTTACATTCATATAAGTCTAAAATGATTTTAGGTATAACTGTAAAATTTCAATTTCACAATTTTTGGAATTTTTGTTTTTTCGTTTAGGGATACTTTAAGCAGCAAGTAGTTTGTCCTTTTGGGAGACATTCGTATATATGTTTGATTAAGAACCTGAAAACTGCGAGCAGGGCTTGTTACATGAACCACCGAGAACACGGGCCTGAATCTTCTACCTGTTACTTTCTGAATTTTTTAAAAGCTACTAAAATAAATGAGAAATGAAGAAATGACTGGGAAAAGTTCAATAAAATTTCTGTTCTTTTAAAGGGATAAATTTCAAAATAATTAAAACTAGGAACTTAGACATAAAAACTTGCAAACTGATATTTGCTGAGTAAACCTTCAAAAGTCTTTTTTTTTTCAAAGAAAAAAATTATTTCTTCAAATTTTACTTTATTTTCGATAAATACTTCAATACGTTTCGCTCGTCTTTATATAAGCCGGTTTTATATAAGGTTTTTATATAAGCCGCTTTTGAATGGCCCTCTTTGCAATGAGGCCTGGGGAGACAAGAGTAATAGTTACTATTATATATTTTAATTTATATTTTTAAGTGAAGAGTTGAATATTGATATCCATATAGCTACAATGCATCAATATTTATATATAATAATTACAATTGATTTGAATATAAGCATCAACTATTAGTAAAACTGTTAATAAATGGAATAAAATTTTTCGAAAGCTAATACAAGTTAATGATTAATATTGACTCTTAACTACTTACTGTTGATTTTGACTCTAAAATGTATAGTAGTGGACTCACAATAATACAAAAGCATCGGTTATAGTCGGAATTTTTTAAAAACTACAAAAATAAATGAGATTTGAAGAAATGATTGGGAAAAGTTCCATAAAATTCCCGTTTTTTTTTTGTAAAGGGATACATTTCAAAATAATTAAAACTACGATCTTAAACATAATAACTTGGCAAACTGATACTTGATGGGTGAACATTCAAATTCCTGCTTTTTTAAAAATTTATTACTTCAAATTTTATAATTTTACATTCATATAAATCTAAAAAGATTTTAAGTATAACTGTAAAATTTCAATTTCACAATTTTTGGAATTTTTATTTTTTCGCTTAGAGTTACTTTAATCAGCAAGTAATTTGTCCCCTTTGCGAGAGATATTCGTATATATGTTTTATTAAGGACCTGAAAAATGCGAGCAGGGCCTGTTACATGAACCACCGGGAACATGGGCCTGAATCCCCTACCTGTTACTTTCTGGATTTTTTAAAAGTTATTAAAATAAATGAGAATTGAAGAAATGACAGGGAAAAGTTCAATAAAATTCCTGTTTTCTTTTACAGGGATAAATTTCAAAATAATTAAAACTAGGAACTTGGACATGAAAACTTGCAAACTGATATTTGCTGAGTAAACCTTCAGGATCCTGTTGTTGTTTTTTTCCTTATTTTTTCCCCAAAAAAAGAATTTATTTCTTCAAATTTTGCTTCATTTTCGATAAATATTTCAATACGTTCGCTCGTCTTTATACAAGCCGGTTTTGCATGGCCCCTTTGTAATGGATCTGGGCCCTTGTCCCATGGTCCCTTGACATAATACGACCCTGAAGATGCTATTGTTTTCCATATTTTTTGGCATCCGCAATGGCAGCATGATTTTTGCTACCATTGCAGATATCGGCTATTCCATACTGAAGAGCGTATATGATAAGTGCGAAACTGGTCCATGGATACTGATATATGCGTTACAGATTTTGCAATGGGAACATAGCCGTAGCCAGAGACGAAATTGAAGAGAGGTTGGAGTGATTCAGAAGAGGAGTTGGAGAATTTAGTTACACAGATAATACGCAAAAATAAAGCTGTTTTAGGAAGGATGCAACACTAAATATAAATATAAGAGCTTCTTAAAAATCACGATCTTTACATATGAAAAAAAAAATGCATGCCATATTTTATTTTGCAATAGGTCACGTGGTCTCTTCACATATCATGGGTGTAATTATTATTTCAATTTTTATTTAAAAGATCAGCTAACATATTTTGCAGAATTTTTTCCCCCATATTTTATGTGATAATTTGAATATTTCCGAAAATTTTCAAAGCAATTTGTGAATTTCAACTTCATTTAAAAAATGTTTGAAAAATTAAGACCCATAGGGTTCAATGTATATCATTTTTTCTACCCCAGTTAAATCCGAAACTAATTAGGTGTTATTATTCTTCCCTATTCCCATATGATCCCCAGACTGTCTGAACAACATACTAAAATTTCATTCTGATAAAGTCATTTTTACGGCAGTTCCCGTGGACAAACAGACAGACAGAATGACAAAAATCATAAACACTTTTAAATTACGTGGGAAAGTGTTAAAAATGAGAAAAGTGGTAATATCCCTCTTGTGCGGAATTTCGATTGACAAGCTGGAATCGCTTTGGTGAAAAATCACAAAGACAACAAATCCCAAACGATTAGCAATAAAACTTTCACCATTATTTTATAACACCTATATCTCTTTTCTTCAAGCCTAGAACACAAAAAAAAGTCTGAGGTGGACAGCACATGACTTTCCCTGCAGACTCAAATTCATTTTTTCTTTATTTCTTTCATAAATAATTAAATTGAGTTTAATTGCACAAAATAACACTAAAATTGCATTTTCAATTCAATTTTTGTTTTTATTTGGTAATTGGACATTTTCCAAAAGTGGCATAACTAAATGCGAAAAATCTCAAATATCTGGAGAACGGTTAGTCCTAGAGTAATAGAGTTGTTCTTATTATTTTTCCCATCAAAAATTGTATAAAACAAGCATTTAATTGATATATTTGAATATACGTAGCTTTTTTTTTTTGGATTTTGGCGATTTTTGAGGGCTATTTCGTAAAAAAAAGCAGGTTGTTCTTTTCCGAATAATACCAATATCTAATCAGCACAAGAGTATCCTACAAGTAACTTATCTACCAAATTTTGTGAAATTTGGTCATTTAGTATTTTAGCTAGAGTGGATACATGAAATTTTTACTGACCATTTCGCAAAAAAAGGCGGGTTCTGTTTTTCCGAATCGTACCAAAAACTAATCAGCACCAGGGTCATACCCAAGTGACATACCTACCAAATTTTATGATATTCGGTTCATAAGTTTTTGAGATAGAGTGGATACATATATTGCACAAACACACAGACAGACACACACACAGACGTCACGCTAGAAATGTTTTTTTTTTATTCTAGAGGTCTCGAAACGCGTAGATACGTCGAAAACTCGAGTTGCGATTTTCGGCATAATTCCAATACTATACATTACCATGCTACTATACTATACATCCCTATACATTACCCTGTATTGCAGGGAAAGTAAAAACAAGAAGTAAATCAAACATTTAGGGTTGGACATATACTATACATCCCTATACATTACCATGTATTACAGGGAAAGTAAAAACAAGAAGTAAATCAAACATTTAGGGTTGGACAAACGAACCTACCTCTAAATTGGGTAAATATATGAAACGGTTGTACATTTATCTTCCCTGCAAAACATTAGAAACTCCTAGATTCCTAGAAGCATGTATCAAACAGACAAACGGAACATTCCAGCATGTTAAAATTTAATGGCAACCTACTTTAAAATACGAAATTCCTTAATATCAATGTAGCACGCTTCCCTTCAATCTGTTCATTGAAAATATCTACCTATAATCCCTATAATCCTTTTTCAATACAAAGAATTACAATACAAAGAATTTTTTAATTCAAAGAACCCCTTTTAAAAACCTGTTTCTAGCATCACTAACCTTTAACTAAAAGCTATACAAATTGCCCCATAGAAGAAATATAATTCCCCATAGGAGAAAATATCTTCTTTCTCCTCTTCAGCAATCAACACAGGGTGTCAAGGTTTTCAATATACAAAGTCGCCTGTAATGCTGTTAAAGTTAAATGCAACAGTAGCTCAAAGAGAAACCCCATTAAAATTTGCAACTCTTAATAGCCATCACAATAACTTTGACTGCTGACAACAAAGGTTAAAGAGGTATTAGTTGGAAGCAACACTAGGGCAAGGAAGGAACAGCAGGATCGGATTAGAGTAATGTCTTAAAGGTTCTGAATAAAGAGGGTATATCCCTAAGGGGTACCCTTTCCTTTGTTTAGTGATCTTAAAAGCATGTCCAGTATGTCAGGGAATTTTCCCCTTCCCTTCTACAAAGGAGCGCCAGATTTGGCACGTTCGCGCTAGAACGACGCATTGCAGCAGTTCCAGAAAATTTTAAAGTGTGCCATTGTGGTAGTTTGTTCATTGTTATACAACAATGGTCCTACCGTGCTGAAAACACCGGTTCTCGTTAGATCACCGAAGTCAAGCAGCATCGGGCGCGGTTAGTACTTGGGTGGGTGACAACCTGGGAACACCGCGTGCTGTTGGCACATTTCGGGTGCCGGTGGTTTGCGCGCAAAACCAGCGCGCCCGGTGGTTTGCGAGCTGGATTTGCACGCTGCCATGCGTACACGCTGCCATGCGTACACGCTGGATTTGCACGCTGCCATGCGTACTCCGCATGAACACGGCGGCTGTTGAGCCGCCGTGTTCATGCGGAGTACGATCACGTTAAACATGTGGGTCCGTAAGTCCTTCCGAGAGGTTGGTGGTAGGGGAAGGAGGGTACGGTCCCTGTGGATGCCTCCCCCCTCTGGGTTCCGGTCTAAATTGGGTGGCACTTCCCGGCCGTCCAAACGGTTACCTTACACCTTTCTGGTAGGTCGGATGGTCTGGGTCTCAACAACAACACTTTCTCTTCTTACACATTTATTTTCAAATTTTGTTACGGCTGTTTTAGCTTTCTTAATCAAATTATCATTGCAGAAAACGATTTCAAATTATTTTTAATATTTAAGTTTTTTTTTATCATAAAACATAAAAAATTATATCGATAGATAACATTTTGTTAACGAGATATAGGTAATAATTGAACAAATCATAGTTAAGTTTTACAGTATTCAATGTTTATTCATATTTAGAGATGCCCCAACACCAAAAATTTACAACGAAATTTTCAGTTCTAACACAATAGTACTTCAATGTACAGCCCAAAACGCTAACGTAATAAAATCGTTAAAAGCAACATACAACACAAACGCTATTATTTTGTTATATGTTGTTTCTAACGAAGTTATTTCAGTTTATAATACTTCTACTTTTAAAAAATGCAAGAAGGCATAGTATACCAATAATACTGATCCATTCCATGTAATGAAAAACAGTTCTGTACCTGTAACTATAAAAAATTTAGAGGATTCTCATTAGTTATTTTACATGATGTATCCGTATATGAAATTTCATGACGATACATACTTGCGCTCTAGAGTTATCTTACTCGCATTTCACAAGCAAATACATATTCATATTACACATTAACAGAAACTGAGTCAACGGCCCTACCGTGTTGAAAACACCGGTTCTCGTTAGATCACCGAAGTCAAGCAGCATCGGGCGCGGTTAGTACTTGGGTGGGTGACCACCTGGAAACACCGCGTGCTGTTGGCACATATCGGGCGCGGTAGCCCGGTGGTTTGCATGCTGCCACAACTACCGCCGTGTTCATGCGGAGTACGATCACGTTAAACATGTGGGTCCGAAAGTCCTTTCGAGAGGTTGGTGGTAGGGGAATGAGGGTTAGGTCGCTGTGGATGCCTCCCCCACTGTGTTCCGGTCTAAATTGGGTGGCACTTCCCGGCCGTCCAAATGGTTACCTTACACTTTTCTGGTAGGTCGGACGGTCTGGGTCTCAAACAAACAAACATTAACAGAAACAAACACATATACGCACACGCACAAGTACATATACATATACGCACACACATAGACAAACATATATACATATATGCACACACATACATATACGCACACACACAGACAAGCACATATATACGCGCACAGGCACAAACACGCATACGTATATGCACATACATACATCTTGCGGAAAATATTTGAACTTTGTTCATGAGTTTTTAAAATATACTTTTCCCTTCCCTTATTTTTCTTTCACTTGCCAATTCATACCAAATAAAACATATTAGAATAACTTGATATGAGTTATTCAATAATGACCTTGACGGCAATACGCAATGGCAAAACTACGAATTTAAAACAATTGTATACATACAGTGACGTCAAAACAATTGTATACAAACAGTGACGTCAACCATAGTTCAAACAATCATTTTCCCATTTAAACTCAACTGTTACACCATTGCTTACCAAAAAAATCTGATGTGGGCAACACATGACTCTCCTTATATAATGTAATGAATTTACTACTTTTACAGTAAAAAAATAGGTTTTTCTTATAGTGGATACTAATATTCTTTCCAAGATATTGAATTTTCGATAATTAGTCATCATTCTCATTAATTTAGCGTCATTTTTATCCATTTGGCGAGATTTTCGTTAATTTGGCAACATTTCAAAAAGTTGCCAAGTTGGCGACATTCCGCCAAATTCGTCGCCAAAATCTCGCCAAGCGTTATGGATGAAGAAATAAGTTGTTCTTGCAGCAGATAAATGACTATTGGCGTTCAAATACAAAAGTATTACTCAAATTATCTTTTTTCATGAATGGAACGAGCTAGATACACGAGAATGATGTCACCCAATTTATCGCATGGTATTACATATGAAAAGTGAATATGTTTCTCAATAGGAAATATTTTTTTTTCATTTTATATGACTTTTTAATAATTTTTTTGAAAAATGTGCAATATCTAGAGAACGGTTCATGTTAGCGTTCTAAAATTTATGTCAATCGTTTTCTAATGAAACATTACATAATCAATGTCTATTTGCGTAACTTTATTAGTGGTTTTGATTTTTTGACGATTTTTTCAAAATTTTATTCGAAAATTTAGGGGGGTTCTGAACATTCGATTACGCATAAAAACAATAGGCTTCCAGTGTTTACGGATTGTGATTTTTGTACCAAATTTGGTTCGAATCGGTCCATTCGTTCGTCAGTTATCGTCTCCACAGACTCACTGACACACACACACACACACACACACATACTTTCACACACACACACACACATACACACACAGAGACATCACTTCAAAAATGTTTGATTCGTGATCAGGGATGCTTGAAACGTGCTCTCCCGTCGAAAACTCGAATTCGAATTTTCGACCCCGTCACAATACTTTCCTTATACATTATGTATATAAGGAAAGTAATAAATAATGCCAAAAAAATTTAAAATTATATTTTGTGTTTTATTCTTGGAATTTATACGAAACAAATGCCAATTCCTTCAATTATTACTTTCCTTATATACATAATGTATAAGGAAAGTATTGTGACGGGGTCGAAAATTCGAATTCGAGTTTTCGACGTGAGAGCACATTTCAAGCATCCCTGATCACGAATCAAACATTTTTGAAGTGATGTCTGTGTGTGTGTGTGTGTGTGTGTGTGTGTGAAAGTATGTGTGTGTGTGTGTGTGTCAGTGGGTCTGTGGAGACGATAACTGAGGAACGAATGGACCGATTCGAACCAAATTTGGTACAAAAATCACAATCTGTAAACACTGGAAGCCTATTGTTTTTATACGCAATCGAATGTTCAGAACCCCCCTAAATTTTCGAATGAAATTTTGAAAAAATCGTCAAAAAATCAAAACCAATAATAAAGTTACGTAAATAGACATTCCTTATGTAATTTTTCATTAGAAAACGATTGACATAAATTTTAGAACGCTAACATGAACCGTTCTCGAGATATTGCACATTTTTCAAAAAAATTATCAAAAAGTCAAATAAAATAGAAAAAAAATATTTCCTATTGAGAAACATGTTCACTTTTCATATATAATATTACGCGATAAATTGGGTGACATCATTCTCGTGGATCTAGCTCGTTCCATTCATGAAAAAAGATACTTTGAGTAATACATTTGCATTTGAACGCCAATTTATCTGCTGTAAGAATAACTTATTTCTTCTTTCATAACGCTTGGCGAGATTTTGGCGACGAAATTGGCGGAATGTCGCCAACTTGGCGACTTTTTGAAATGTTGCCAAATTAACGAAAATCTCGCCAAATGGATAAAAATGACGCTAAATCAATGAAAATGACGACTAATTGTCGAAAAGTCAATATCTTGGAAAGGATATTAGTATCTACTAGAAGAAAAACCTATTTATTTTACTGTAAAAGTAGTAAATTCATTTCATTATATAAGGAAAGTCATGTGTTGTCCACATCAGATTTTTTTACATAATGTATCCACATATGATATATCATGCAGATGCGTACATTCATTAAGTTATCTTACCCAAATTTTACATGCAAATATATATACAAATACGCACTCACACAAACAAATACATATACATATACGCACATACACATACACACATCCCGTCGAAAACTCGAATTCGAATTTTCGACCCCGTCACAATACTTTCCTTATACATTATGTATATAAGGAAAGTAATAACTTGATATGAGATATTTTATCACTTTGACGATAATGCTATATGCCTAAACTATGATTTGAAAACTAGAATTTTTGTCCATTGAGACGTCAAAATGCGAGGGAAGACGTGAGAACAGCGACGTACTGCATACCAATTTCATTTATAATAAAATTTGTACAGTATGCCAAGTGCATTGCATTTATTAACTTAGGATACTTTTATTTATAAATTTTATATGCAATTTGTTCGATATCAATCATATACGTTTTCCAGTATATATGTCAAGGTACACATGTACTTATATACTAGATTTTTACTTTCCGTATATACATAATGTATAAGAAAGTATTGTGACGGGGTCGAAAATTCGAATTCGAGTTTTCGACGTGAGAGCACGTTTCAAGCATCCCTGATCACGAATCAAACATTTTTAAAGTGATGCCTGTGTGTGTGTGTGTGTGTGAAAGTATGTGTGTGTGTGTGTGTGTGAAAGTATGTGTGTGTGTGTGTGAAAGTATGTGTGTGTGTGTGTCAGTGAGTCTGTGGAGACGATAACTGACGAACGAATGGACCGATTCGAACCAAATTTGGTACAAAAATCACAATCCGTAAACACTGAAAGCCTATTGTTTTTATACGCAATCGAATGCTCAGAACCCCCCCCCCCCTAAATTTTCGAATGAAATTTTGAAAAAATCGTCAAAAAATCAAAACCACCAATAAAGTTACGCAAATAGACATCTCTTATGTAATTTTTATTAGAAAACGATTGGCATAAATTTTAGAACGCTAACATGAACCGTTCTCGAGATATTGCACATTTTTAAAAAAATTGTCAAAAAATCATACAAAATAAAAAAAAATCTTTCCTATTGAGAAACATGTTCACTTTTCATATGTAATACCATACGATAAATTGGGTGACATCATTTTCGTGGATCTAGCTCGTTCCATTTATGAAAAAAGATAGTTTGAGTAATAATTTTGTATTTGAACGCCTGTAGTCATTTATCTGCTGTAAGAATAACTTATTTCTTCGTCCATAACGCTTGGCGAGAGTTTGGCGACGAATTTGGCGGAATGTCGCCAACTTGGCGACTTTTTGAAATGTTGCCAAATTAACGAAAATCTCGCCAAATGGATAAAAATGACGCTAAATCAATGAAAATGATAACTAATTGTCGAAAATTCAATATCTTGGAAAGAATATTAGTATCTACTATAAGAAAAACCTATTTTTTTACTGTAAAAGTAGTAAATTCGTTACATTATATAAGGAAAGTCATGTGCTGCCCACATCAGATTTTTTTTAATATATTGCATTGCCTAATTAAAGGCGCATTATTTTAGACGGTTAACTATTGTCTAATGCTCTTTATAAGTATATCAGTGTTTATTACAAAATGAGAAAATACTTAAAGGTATTGTTTTTTTATAAAAATGTTCTCATTATATTCAAAATTCCGTTATATCTTGGACGCGATCTCGCAGTTTCATTTTTCAAAAACCGTCAAATATCGCCAAAAGATAATTAAAATATATCTTCTTTATCTATAAAATGAAGTAAAAGGATATTTTTAACCCCCGCGGGATACCGAAATTGAAAAAAATTAATTTCTGATTTCCCGGGATGTAAAAAATACCCAGGATTGAAATTTCAAAAGTATATCTTGGACGCTTCGTTTTTCAAAAACCGCCAAAATGTAGTAAAACTCAGTTTAAGATGTTTTAATGAATATTTCTTGATAAATACATTGATGGAAAAATTTCTCCACGAAACTTATCAGTATCTCCTACAATATTTTTATCCTCCAAAGCTTAGGGGGAGCAGAAAAAATTAAAAATATATATTTTTCTTTCAGGGACGCTGTGACATTCGCCTTCTCCTATTGAATGGCACGCTCTGAGCGGGTAGAGTCACATGACAACGGTTTCGATTTTTCCTTAGGGTTGCCCAGTCTTTCTCTACTTAGATTTCTCCTCCAAGGTTCTGAGAACCTAAAAAGCACGTGGCTGGGGAATGCTCTGTTTTAGACACTGCAAGAAACGCCTACTAGAGGTTAGATCATCGAACCTTAAAGATGTCTGTGTTCAGAGTAGAAGTCCCAAAAAGACCCTTTATAAGGTTTAAGGTGGTCCATCAACCCGTTGGAGCCCACCCAGAGTCAAAATATCCCAATCTGTAAAGCACTGATTGTGAGAGGGCTAAACAAAAAAATGATGTGAGCGCAGCACTTACCATTTTCTACAGATTCTTTGATATTTGGAATGTATCGGTTAATATGTCCAGAGAAGGATTAAAGGAAGACACCTCCTGTTGCTCATGGGCAGTAGGAACGGCGGGGGGGGGGGGGGGGGGGGGAAGCGACCGGCTATTTCAAAAAGCAAAATGCCTGATACAGATATTTATCCATAACTAGTTGGAAATTTAGCAAATGGTGGGAAATAATCCGCTCATCAAATGACATTTCATTTTCTCATACGCAATATTGAGAAATTGTTGTTTTCATGACAATGTTCAATTTCGAGATTTTGATGCCCATATATGTTTTAAAATCTTCTGAACACATTTTGATTATTTTTGGGGTGATGTCCATCTTTCTGTCTGTCTGTGCTCTTGTTTCCGGTATACAACGATAGCCGCCATAAATGTTAATGGATTTTCACAGAACTTTATGTAATATCAATCTTTCTATCTGTTTGTTTGTGCTTGTTTCCGGTATGCACGATAGCCGCCATAAATGTTAATGGATTTTCACAGAACTTTATGTAATATCAATCTTTCTATCTGTTTGTTTGTGCTTGTTTCCGGTAAACACGGTAGCCACTGCAAATGTTATTGAATTTTCATAGAACTTTATGTAATATTAGTCGTTCTATCTGTTTGTTTGTGCTCGTTTCCGGTATACACGATAGCCGCCACAAATGTTAATGGATTTTCACAGAACTTTATGTAATATCAATCTTTCTATCTGTTTGTTTGTGCTTTTTTCCGGTATACACGACAGCCTACATAAATGTTAACGGATTTTCACAGAACTTTATGTAATATCAATCTTCCTATCTGTTTGTCTGTGCTTGTTTCCGGTATACACGATAGCCGCCACAAATGTTAATGGATTTTCACAGAACTTTATGTAATATCAATCTTTCTATCTGTTTGTTTGTGCTTGTTTCCGGTAAACACGGTAGCCGCCACAAATGTTAATGAATTTTCATAGAACTTTATGTAATATCAGTCGTTCTATCTGTTTGTCTGTGCTTGTTTCCGGTATACACAATAGCCACCACAAATGCCAATGGCTTTTCGCAGAACTTTATGTAATATCAATCTTTCTATCTGTTTGTCTGTACTTGTTTCCGGTATACAAGTACAGACAAACAGACAGATTGATATTACATAAAGTTCTGCGAAAAGTCAATAACATTTGTGGCGGCTATCCGGTATTGCTTGTTTCCGGTACACACGATAGCTATTTTTGGAGTGATGTCCATCTTTCTATCTGTCTGTCTGTGCTCTTGTTTCCGGTATACACGATAGCCGCCACAAATGTTAATGGGTATTCACAGAACTTTATGTAATATCAATATTTGTATCTATTTGTCTATGTTTGTTTCCTGTATATAAGATAGTCGCTGCAAATATTAATGGATTTTCATGAAACTTTATGTAATGTTAACATTTCTATCTGTCTGTCTGTGGTCGATTTTTTGCGTATACGGTAGCTGCCACAAAAATTGACGGATTTTCACTAAACTTTATAATTCGGTCTCGATAGCGAAAAATCTAGAACTTTATGCTTCAAAACGACCAAGTAAAGCCTTGAATACGCACACAGTGGAACATAAACACCAGCGGTTTTCAACTAGTGGTGCACGAAAAGATGACAGTTATTCTGGATTAAGTTAAAGAAAAATGTTAAAAACATTTTAAAAGAACAATTTTATTTTGATGTCATTTTGTTCGACGTATTTATGTGAAGCAGGATGTAATATTCGGTATTACGTATTTATGAAAAGTTTGAGAATATCTGATCAACATAAATTCTGGCATGTATGAAACAGGAGTGCATAAGAATACTTGAAAATTAGGAAAGTACTTGAATTTTAGATTAACATTTTCAAGGCCTTGAATGTGTTCTGAAGATTCACAGCATAATGTTTTTCTGAGAAGTTCTGCTTTCTCTGGAAATTTCCTTTTCAGTTACGCTGTCACTGAAATTCTCCTGAACAACATTATTTTTTCCCAAAAATTTCCTCAACGGCTTCAGCAATAAATAATAATGTTAGTTTGCTATGATATTTTCTCCCAGAAATGCACACAACTTCATAATATGGAAGAAATGATGTCGCGTTGAAAAATAATTCCATGGTATTTGAAAGTCCTTGAAAAGTTCTTGAAATTTTTTTTAAAGAAAGTGTAAGATGCAATTTCCGGCATTTTCCTAACCCTAAATTATTAGAATTTTAAATATGTCACTGTGTTATGTTTGAAAAGTATGTAAAAAAATGGATTACATGTGAAAGGTAGGTGCTGTAATTTTATAAAGTTATTCAAATTTTAGAAAATGTAAGTGTTACTATATACAGCAGTATTTCTTATAATAATAGTATCAATATTTTGAAATCAAATATACCCAAATGGTATAAAATATTCTATAAATTTGTGGATTTTGGTTTATTGTGAATAAAATCTTCCACTGCATATTCATATTGAATGTGAATTTTTAAATTGTAAAAATCTAGCAAACCTTTTGGTTAAGTTGACGTGTTATGGCTTTGAAATAATCCGAACTTGTAAATTCTGATGAAATTTGCTCTTGTAAAAAATTCCCAATTTTTAACGGTTTTTACTAATGTAGAACAAGCAGTAATTTTCCAAATGTTAGGAAATATAAGCTTTACTAAGTTACATTCAATAATATTTCTGATAATAATAGTATCAAATTTTGATATCAAATATACCCACATGATATGAAATATTCTACAAATTTGTGGATTTTTTCTTATTGTGTATAAAATCTTGCACGGCATATGCATATTGAATGTGAATTTTTAACTTGTAAAAATCTGGTAACGCTTTTGGTTAAGTTGACGAGTTATGGCTTTAAAATAATTCGAACTTGCAAATTCTGATGAAATTTGCTCTTGTAAAAAATTCCCAATTTTTAAAAATATTTTAGTAATGTAGAATATGCAGTCATTTTCCAAATGTTAGGAAATGTAAGGTTTACTACGTTACATTCAGTAATATTTCTGATAATAATAGTAACAATATTTTGATATCAAATATACCCATATGGTATGAAATATTCTACAGATTTGCGGATTTTCACTTATGTAAATATTAAATCTTCAGCATTACTTGTTAAATGTGAATTTAAAAATTATGCAGCATGTAATACTTTTTGTTAAGTTAATGGTTATGCTTTTGGAACACTGCAAATTATAATAAAATTTTATTCTTGCAAAAAATTTCCCAATTATTTGTTATGTTTTGCGTTTTAAAGATTTTAGTTATTTAGAACATTGAGTGACATTTATTTCAATAATGTTCTAGGTAACAATCAAAAAATTACAAAGAGTATCGAAAACTTATTAAATTTGCAAATTAGTTGAATTTAGAAATTGTTACAGGAGAGGGATATATTTTTAAAGGATTTGAAAGTTAGTTATGGGTTATGCGGAAAATTTCAAGCAAATATTCTTTAGGGAAAGTTTGCACAATCTCTTAGTAATGCTTGCAGTAACGTGAAATGTCATATTCTAATTACATTCCTTTCTGACTTTAAACACAATATATTACAAAACAGTGATATTCATTTTTTTGAATGCATAATTATTGTGATTAGTGGCAAATACAATTTAAAAACAAATAATTGAGAAAGGTAAGAGTGTTTATTTTGGCTCACATTGATGCTTAAAACATTGATGCTTAAATTACAATCAAAGCATTTTGTGTCACTTAACTCATTAAATGAAAAATTACAGTTAGTAAAGAACAATTTATACGCTTTTCAAAGGATCAGCAGAAAAAAAAGAGTATGATAGTACCGCAAAAACATATAAATGAATGAAAGTTATGTGAAAATCAACCAAAATCAGGTCTTTGGGAGACAACATATTTCTTTATTGACCGCATTGTTAGTTTGTATGAAACAATGCATATCAAAAGTGTAAATAAAGGACTGTTTTTAAGACTACCCAATTGTAATTCTGAACTTTTATATTGGACATTAAGCGTAAGCTAAATTTTCTTCATTCGCTTCTATTATCGATGTGGAAAATATGAAGCAAAAGAATAGGGAGGATGATTTTTTTTACAAGAAACATGTTTTGCTTTATCACATACAACTTATATAATTTTGATTATAAAATACATAGAGAATTTGAAAATTATAGTTTATTTTGAGAATACTTTAAAGTTGGCGGAGAGTCACATTATGGAGCGGTTTAAAAAAATGCAAAAGCCAGATGATGCATATCTAAATGATTGGCTTGAAAACGTTAAAAGAAATTCACTGTATATACGTTAGAGAAAGAACTGTTCTAGGTTCCTTATTCTAAGTGACCTTGCCAATTACCACACCCGGGTTGGTGCATGCATGTAAGGAGGGGGGGGGGGGAGAACATTATAGAAGAAAAACTTAGTATCAATCGAAATATTTTTTCATGCCCATTAAAATAAAGTGTAACGTGTTAACAACGTCTAACAACTTTAAAAACATTGTACTAGGGTTTTGCCATCATAAGCATAGAAAGAAATAAAGAACTTGCAGCATGTAGGGTAAGTCATGTGCTGCCCATACCAAAATTTTTGAAAATGGTTGGCACTTAATTTTTTAAGAGTGTTACTTTCCTTGCCTTTGACTGGCTCAAATAGCAGAAACAACAAGCACACAACTATAATAGAAGGTCTTTATTTCACTTCTTATAAGACGTACAAAGCTTAAAAAGGCAAGAGCGCTTTCGAGCGTAAATACGCTCTTCATCAGTGGCTACATGGAAATAGGAATGATTGTTCATATATAGACCAGAAAAGGTGACAAATTTGCATAAATACAATTATCAATAAACTTACGTTTATCCAAAGAGAATCCAAAAATACAAAACATTTTGCACAGATTCAAAAAAATCGAGCATAAATCACGAAAAGAACAGTACAAATTTTAAATTTTATTACAGAATTTTAAATAATATTTTTAAATTTTTTGAAAATTCTGTAATAAAATTGTAAATTTTTACTGTTCTTTTCGTGATTTTTGCTCGATCTTTTTGAATCTGTGCAGAATGTTTTGTATTTTTGGATTCTCCTTGGATAAACGTAAGTTTATTGATAATTGTATTTATGCAAATTTGTCCTCGAAAGCGCTCTGGCTTTTTTAAGTTTTGTACGTCTGATAAGAAGTGAAATAAAGACCTTCTATTATAGTTGTGTGCTTGTGTGTGTGTGTGTGTGTGTGTGTTATTTCTACTAGTAAATTGAATAATAAAGAACACGGAGCGAAACGAAGAAGATCTACGAGAGGAAAGATCCTGTTCGTCTTCTCAAAAAATTTGTTTCTTATCTTGAAACTTCATTCTTGACTATTTTAATCTCCATAAAAAATGATTCGGCATGACGCATAATCTCTTCCAAAATCTTTGATCCATTTCAGCTGAGAGACCCAATACCTGCGGTATCAAAGGAAAAAAAAATATCACAATTTCCTGGTCCATTTGTTTAATATTGGGTAACCACAGAACCGCAGCTTAGTACGCATTGTGCGCGGCGCAGTCAATACACTACCCACAATACCCGTAAAACGTCATTTAATCTGGTGTGCCAGGAGATTTGACTATATAAATAAAGTCGCACAATGGTGCTTCAGAGGATTAAGAATTTCCCTGGTTATAGAGGGACCTATTCGATTTGCTTTTAAAAATAGGCTTCTTGATTTTGAACGATTGGTTTCCAAAGGGGATGAAGGATGAAGTAGAGGTTAGGGACTTCTTCTGAGTTCCTATTTATAAGTTGGGAGAAGTAAACTAAACTCCATCTTTCGTTCACTATTTAAATTATAGCTCCTGAAGGGCAGGGTCGTAGCTAGGATGGAACCAGGGTTGCTTATATCCCCAGAAAATTGGCTCAGCCCTGTGGAAAACTGCATGCTTCAAATTTTAATTAATGGAAGTTGAAAATTCGACTTTTTAACTCGGGTGTTTTCCTTACACATTATACTGAGTATGTTGGAAAATTAAAAATTGCAATTTTTAATAACTTATTATAATTTGAACGATTGGTATCAAAAAGGTATGAAGTAGAGGTTAGAGACTTCTTATGAGTTCATGTTGTTAAGTTGGGAGTAAGTTAGAGTCCATCTTTCGTTCACTATTTAAATTATAGCTCCTGAAGGGCAAGGTCATAGTTAAGTTGGAGCCAGGGTGGCTCATATATATTCTCTGAAAATTTTCTCAGCCCCATGGAAAACTGCATGCTTAGATTTTTAATTAATGAAAGTTGAAAATTCAATTTTTCACTTAGTAATTTTCGCTACGCGTTATACTGAGTATCTAGGAAAAGTAAAAATTGCAATTTTTAATAACTTATTAGAATTTGAGCGATTGGTTTCAAAAGGGTATGAAGTAGAGGTTAGGGACTTCTTATAAGTTCCTATTTATAAGTTGAGAGTAAGTTAAGAGTCCATCTTTCGTTCACTATTTAAATTAAAGCTCCTGAAAGGCAAGGTCATAGCTAAGTTGGGGCCAGGGTGGTTTATATTCTCTGAAAATTGGCTCAGCCCCATGGAAAAGTGCATGCTTCGATTTTTAATTAATGGAAGTTGAAAATTCGATTTTTCACTCGATTATTTTCGCTACGCATTATACTGAGTATGTAGGAAAAGTAAAAATTTCAATTTTTAATAATGTATTGTAATTTGAACGATTTGGTTCAAAAGGGGATGAAGCAGAGGTTAGGGACTTCTTATGACTTGAAGTTGGGAGTAAGTTAGAGTCCATATTTCGTTCACTAGTAAAATTGTATCCTCTGAAGGACAGGGTCGTTGCTGGGCTGGGAATAGGGGTCTTACCCCCACCCCTAGCAATTAACTCAGCCCCCCCCCCCTGGAAAACTGTATGCTTCGATTTAAAACTACCGGAAGTTGAAAATCAAATTTGAAATTTTGACTCTGTTATTTTTGCAACATATTATACTTAGTATATAGGGAAAATAAAATTTTTATTAACTTATTATAATTAATCGATCATCATATAATTTTGTACTGTAAATTATATGGGTAGAAATCTCTAATGGATTGACAAAAGTCTGGTGAAGTAACATCGAAACGTTAAGAAATTCTTGAAAATTTAATCAGCCCCCCCGCCTTTATTTTCAGAAATTTATTCAGCCACCCCGTTTAATTTTACATCAAGTTTATGGCTTTGGTTCCGAAAAATGGAGTTGGGGAAGGGACGGTCTCTCACCAATGAAATATCCATAAAAGTAAAATGACTTCATTAAGAGCAACACACCACACAAAATTAATAGTGCCAACCGGTTTCGAATGTCTTCTTCGTCAGGACACACAAGAAAAGCAACCATTACTAGTGAGATCTGGATCAGTGTCTAATGTAGGAACAGCAACTGCTTTTACCTTTTATATTAAAGTATCTTGAGCAAATGTGACTGAAGCGGAGAAGGGGGAAAGGGGGGAGTTAATAACGTCGAGAGAAGTAAATAAGAGGCAAAAAACCAAGGAGGAAGGGAAAAGGTGCAGTAAAACTTGCAAGCAGTGTGGAATTTTCCCATTTGTGGATGAGCGGGTGTTCAGATAATGATTTATGTTTAACACCCATCTTGCAATTTTGGACGCATGGTGCAAATTAAACAGGAAGACAGGACGAGGGATTATTTTTAACTCAACCCCACTCTCATTCCGATTCATATGCCACGTAGCTAAATATAGCAAATGCAAACTAAAATTTTTTTCCAAACAATACATGGAAATGCATATAAGAAAGTATTGGGATCGTAACGAAAATCGAAACTAGAATTTTCAGCGACCCTGCACGTTTCAAGCATCTAGAACACGAAAAATCTCTTTTCAGCCTGTGTATATTGAAGTCCTAGACAACTCGACTGGCCCAAGGGCTTACAGTAGTACAGCTTGCGTATGTGCGCGCGCGCGTGTGTGTGTGTTTCTGTCTGTCTGACTATCTATCTGTGCAATGTACGTATCCACTCTAACTCAAAACTATTCATCGGAATTTCACAAATTTGGCAGGTAAGTCTTTTGTTGGTTTCTCTGGTGCTGATTAGATTTTGGTACGATTCAGAAAACCAGAACCTGAAAATTTCTTAGGCAATTAGAAATCTCCAGAATATGAAATAAAATACTACATATGCTCTAATGTATCAATTAAAGTCCGTGGTCTGTTTCTTTTCTACACGATAGCGGCCACAAATGTTAATGGATTTTCACGAAAATTTCTATCCGGCTTTGTTATCAAAAAACCTGGAACTACATGGATCAATTTGTGCGTATGTATGCTGGTCTAACTTTGCGATGTACGCATCCACTCTAACTCAAAAACTATTCAACTGAATTTCACAAATTCGGTAAATAAGTCTCTTGTTAGTTGCCCTGGCGCTGATTAGATTTTGGTATAATTCGGAAAAACAGAACCTGCAAATTTTAGGCCCTTAGAAATCGTCAGAATATGAAATAAAAGACTACATATGCTCAAATGTATCATTATACTGAGTATATTGGAAAATTAAAAATTGCGATTTTTAATAACATTTTATAATTCGACCGATTGGTTTCAAAAGGGGATGAAGTAGAGGTTAGGAACTTCTAATGAATTCCTATTTATAAGTTGGGAGTAAGTTGGAGTCCATATTTTGTTCACTAGTAAAATTGTATCCTTTGAAGGACAGGGTCGGTGCTAGGCTGCGACCAGGGGTCTTACACCCACCCTCTAGAAACGGACGCAGCCCCACCAGAAAACTGTATGCTTCGATTTTAAATTACTGGAAGTTGAAAATTCGATTTTGAATTTTTGACTCTGTTATTTTTGCTACATGTTATACAAGTAGGAGAGACCTGGGTAAGATGACGATGTTAACGAATTTGATTTTTTTTTAATTCTTAAAACTTATAATACCAATTTTTGCAACATAAATAACTTATTCATACGTTCCATTATTAATTAAAAAAATTATATCGGATAATCTCCCAAATTAAACCATGCACAAATATGTTTTAACATATTGTCAAGAAAAAAAATCATCTTGCCCCAGTGCTGGGGCAAAATGATTTTCAGTAAGGGACAAGACGACAACTCGAAAATATTGACTTAACAAGGCTTTTGAGGTATTTAAAGAACATGCAAAACACTAATAGAGTTTAAGGTGTACAATCATTAATGAATTATGTTATTTACAAAAGCCACAGTTGAATTGCCTTCCTTCGTATCCGGTACAAACTTCATGCCACTAAGACACGTATTGAGAGCAAGCACAGTATCCAGTCTTCGTCGGGTGGATCAATATGAAGTTCATCACAAGCTGGGCAGCTAAAATCCTAGCTCTTTTGATTTGCGCTTACCTCGAAATGCAATTATTTAGCAATTTTCTTCTTATTTCTCTGTGTTTCCTTTTTTTCATTTCATCCTTTGAGTTTTGTTTCTCAAGCAACAAATTTCTTGTTAGTGAACTTGTTAAAACACTGGTTGACATTTTCTTTTCTTTTTGCTGATCTTTTAACTTGTGGTAAGGGTTTAAAGTTAAATATATTGATGAAAGAGGAGCGGAAAAATTAATATGCACTGAGTTTTAAATATTAGTGTGTCCCGCCTTCAATAAATATTCCCCCTTTTATAATAGAATTCTAACCTTCCTGGAGACAGAGTAACTAAACTAACAAAAAGGATATTCATAAACATACCAAATGCAATAATCCTAAGTTTTCCATTTAGTTTAAATTATTTTTGTTAATATGAACTTGGGAGAAAACACAGTTGTGGTTGAATGCTCTAATTCCAAAAAGCATTTTTCTTATTTTTTTTTTCTCTCATATTGGCTTTTAATTGAATTAATAATTTTGGAGGAGATTAATATTAACACCACAGAAATGGACCATTTGATCACAAGTGCGGAAACATTTGCTGGAAACATTAAAGTTGATCCTGAACATGACTTTCAACTGCACCATAGAAGACGAATGAGGCCGAGAAGGATTGAAGAGTATACTGAAAATGAAGTAAACATAGACCTAAAACAATTCTATAGAAAAGAGTTCAAGGCTGCCCTTGATGCACTATGTAGAGGCTTAAAAACAACGTAGTCGCTATGAAAACAACTATTTCTCCACTACATTCAATTTTTAAATTTCCCTTGAACAAGGATAATCTGACAATCGAAGCAATTGAAGAGGCTGTCATGATGTTCCCTCCAGCTACTAGGCCTGATATGCATACTCTACAAAGTAAGTTAGAAGTCTTCTTTAACATATGCAAGGAGAGACATATACTATCAATGGAAACATTGAAGAACGTCATGGTTCAATTCAAAAATGCATTAAAGCTGGCTTTCAAAATGTGCCAATTGACAATAACAGCCGGGTATGGAGTCAGCACAAATGAAAGCGCCTTCAGTCAGCTAAAGATTGTGAAAGGTTGCTTGAGAACAACAATGACAGACATGAGGTTTAACAGCTTGATGCTTTTGAAGTGCGAAGCAGACTTAGGAAACGAAAACAACTTGGAAGGTGCTGTGGAAAGGTGGTCTTGCCTGAAGCAAAGACGAATACGTGTCTATATAAAATAAGTTAAACACAGTAAAACTTTTTTTTATCCATATTCCATTTATATGGATCTCTGGAGTGCATATCATGATATAATATCATCCATCATAATATCATGGTTTAAAAGATAATGTGTTATTGAGGGGAAGAGAAAGTACAACAGTAATACCTTGAAGCCAGCCAGGGATGATACTAATTTTTAAATAACTTTTATCTAAATTGTACCAAGTCTGCCAACTTGGATCTTGATTTTGCCAACTGTACAGGGATTTCTCGACATTCGCCAGGGCCCCCCTTAGCGAGGGCCCTGGCTGCTTTAAACTGCATTGGTGTGGGATTATTATTATGACCGCCTTTACTTCGTATCGCATTAAAAAACATTTCTGAGTGATCTTGAGAAAGTTTGTATGTCATTAAAAAGTGTAAATAGTTTGTTTCCATGAGTGTTTTGTATATAAGTCTTGTGCTGTGTTAAATTTTGACTATTTAAAATATCAAATAGATTGTTAAATTTGCGAACAAAATTGGCTGTTGCTTCACAGCCTTTGAAATCAGGATAATTTTCATTATTTGATAACTATAATAAAGCATTTGCAACGCTGTTGCTTAAAACTTCCGCAGCAAGTTTCACTTTCATTTTATGCCAAATGCAATGCAGTTATTAACTTAGGATGCTTTTATTTATAAATTTTATATCCAATTTGTTCGATATCAATCAGTTACATTTTCCAGTACAAATGCAAAGTACACATGTACATTTATTGTACTAGACTTTTTTTAATACATTGTATTGCCGAATTAAAGTGTATTATTTCAGACGGTTAACAATTATCTAATGCTCTTTATAAGTAGTATATCAGTGTTTATTATAAATGAGAAAAAGTACTTAAAGGTGTTGTTTTATTATAAAAATGTTTTCTCATTATATTCAAAATTCCGTTGTACCAAAAGTTTGTCATAAGAAAATCTCAACATGCTATTATCGATCACATACACATAATATTTATAGACAAATAAATTAGAACGTAAGATAATTAAAATATATCTTCTTTATCTATAAAACGAAGTAAAAGGATATTTTTAACCCGGCGGGATACCGAAATTAGAAAATTTTAATTTCTGATATCTCGGAATGTAAAAAATACCCCGGATTGCAATCTTAAAATTATATCTTAGCTCAATTTGTTGCACGCATCCAAAGCGTTCGGTTTCGTGCCAGGACTCACAGTTTTGTTTTCCAAAACCTCCAAATATCGCCAAAATGTAGTAAAACGCAGTTTAAGATGTTTTAATGAAAATTTTTTTACAAATACATTGATGGAATAATTTTTTCACGAAGCTCAGCAATATCTCCTACAATTTTTTTTTATCCTCCAAAGCTTATAGGTAGCAGAAATAATTAAAAACATGTATTTTTACTTTCCCTGCAATACATGGTAATGTATAGGGAAAGTATTGGAATCATGCCGAAAATCGCAACTCGAGTTTTCGACGGATCTACACGTTTCGAGGCCTCTAGAATACGAAAAAACCATTTTTAGCGGGACGTCTGTGTGTCTGTCCGTGTGTCTGTGTGTCTGTCTGTCTGTGTGTCTGTCGATTTTGTATCCACTCTAACTAAAAAACTAATGGACCGAATTTCACAAAATTTTGTAGGTAAGTCACTTGTGGCCGGGGCTGGTGCTGATTAGTTTTGGGTACGATTCGGAATAAAAGAACCCGCCTTTTTTGTGAAATGGCCCGCAAAAGCTTGTATCCACTGTAGCTGAAAAACTAATGGACCGAATTTCACAAAATTCGGTAGATGAGTCACCCTGGTGCTGATTAGATTTTGGTATGATTCAGAAAAAAATAACCTGCCTTTTTTTGCAGAATGGCCCGCAAAAATTATCAAAATCTGAACTAAAAAGCTACGTATGCTCAAATATATCCATTAAATGCTTGTTTAATGCGTAATTTCTAACGAAGAAAAGAATAAGACCAATCCCATTACATTAGGACTAGCCGTTCTCGAGATATATTAGTTTTTTTCGTATTTTTCCACGCCACCTTTGAAAATAAGTCCAGTTATCAAATGAGAATGAAAATTGAATTAAAAGTGAATTAAATTTAATTGAAATAAATAGAACGTGGATATAAGTCTGCAGGGAAAGTCATGTGCTGTCCACATCAGATTTTTACTTCCCTGCAACACATGGTAATGTATAGGGAAAGTATTGGAATCATACCGAAAATCGCAACTCGAGTTTTCGACGGATCTACACGTTTCGAGACCTCTAGAATACGAAAAAACTATTTTTAGCGTGACGTCTGTGTATGTGTCTGTCTGTCTGTGCAGATTTTGTATCCACTCGAACTAAAAAACTAATTGACTGAATTTTATAAAATTTGGTAGGCAAGTCACTTGTGGACGAATCTGGTGCTGATTAGTTTTGGGTACGATTCGGGATAAAAGAACCCGCAGTTTTTGCGAAATGGCCCGCAAAAGCTTGTATCCACTCTAGCTGAAAAACTAATGGACCGAATTTCACAAAATTCGGTAAATAAGTCGCTTGTAGGTCACCCTGGTGCTGACAAGATTTTGGTACGATTCGGAAAAAAATAACCTGCCTTTTTTTGCTAAATGGCCCGCAAAAATCGCCAAAATCTAAAATAAAAAACTACGTATTCTGAAATATATCCATTAAATTCTAGTTTTATACGTAATTTTTAAAGAAGAAAAGAATAAGACCTACCCCATTACACTAGGACTAGCCGTTCTCGAGATATTTTAGTTCTTTCGTATTTTTTCAACGCCACCTTTGAAAATACGAGTTTCCAAACGAGAACGAAAATTGAATTAAAAATAAATTTAATTTAATTAAAATAAAGAGAACGTGACTTATCTGTGGCATGACTTATCTTTTCGGGCTTGCGTTAGGGTTGCCGAGGCTATCTCTACTTGGTTGCTTCTCGAAGGTGCAGTCCAACTTGTAGACAGTGCGAAATTTTTTCATTTGTAGACAAACAGGTGTTCTCATAAAGTTTCACCCACCTAAACATTTTTGGGCGGTTTATACAAATTAAATGGATTTTAAGGCGGACAGCTCGAGGGATTATTTTTAATTCGTCCTACTCCCTGATTCCGATTCCTATGTCACGTAGCTAAATATCAAGGTACTTTAAACATAAAGGCTAAATATAGCAAATGCTAACTAAAATTACTTTCCACACAATACATGGAAATGTATATCAGGAAAGCAGTTGGGCACAGACTATGGGATCATGTCGAAAATCGAAACTAGAATTTTCCACGAGTCTGCACGTTTCAAGCATCTAGAACACGAAAAACATATTTTCAGCCCTCGTATGCGTGTTTGAGCGAGTGTGTGTGTGTGTGTGTGTGTGTGTGTGTGTGTGTGTGTGTGTGTGTATATGTCTGTCTGTCTGTCTGTTTATCTGTGCAATGTAAGCGTCCACTCTAACTCAAAAACTGTTCAAATGAATTTCACAAATTTGGCAGGTAAGTCTCTTGTTAGTTTCCCTGGGGTTGATTAGATTTTGGTATGATTCCGAAAAACAGTACCACCAATTGTTTTAGGCCCTTAAAAATCGTCAGAATAAAAACTACATATGCTCAAATGTACAAATCAAATAATTGTTTTATTCGGAAATTCTAATAACAACTCCAGCAAGACCAACTCCATTATTCTAAGACCAACCGTTTTCAACATATTGAACTTTTTAGCATTTTTGCATTGAAATTGAAAATACGTACATTCGTAAAATGAAAGCGAAAATTTAAGTAGAACCACAAATTCAGTGGAATATTGAATAGCTATGCATGTCTCATTTTATTCAATTAAATTAAATTTATTAAATTATAAAAGAAAGAAAGAGAAAACGAATTTGAGCTTATAAGAAAAGAAATAAAAAAGTCTGATGTAGGCAGCACATCACTTTCCTTGCAGACTTATATCAACGTTCTCTTTATTTTAATTAAATTTATTTCGCATTTTAATTCAATTTTCGTTCTCATTTGGTAACTGGACTTATTTTCAAATGTGGAGTAGAGAAAATACGAAAAAACTAAAATATCTGGATAACGGCTAGTCCTAGTGTAATGGGATTGGTCTTATTCTTTCCTTCGTTAAAAATTACGTATTAAACAAGCATATAATGGATATATTGGAGCATACGTAGTTTCTTATTTTAGATTTTGGCGATTTTTGCTGGCTATTTTGCAAAAAAAGGCAAGTAATATTTTTCCGAATCATACCAAAATCTAATCAGCACCATGGTCTCCCAAAAGTGACTTATCTACGGAATTTTGTGAAATTCGGTCCATTAGTTTTTCAGCTAGAGTGGATACAAACTTTTGCGGCCATTTCGCAAAAGAGGGCGGGTTCTTTTATCCCGAATCGTACCCAAAACCAATCAGCACCAGATTCGCCCACAAGTGACTTACCTACTAAATTTTATGAAATTCGGTCCATTAGTTTTTTAGTTAGAGTGGATACAAAATCTGCACAGACAAATAGACACACACACAGACGTCACGCTAAAAGCAGTTTTTTCATATTCTAGAGGTCTCGAAACGTGTAGATCCGCCGAAAACTCGAGTTGAGATTTTCCGCATGATTCCAATACTTTCCCTATGCGTTACCATGTATTGCAGGGAAAGTAAAAATCTGATGTGGGCAACACATGAATTTCCCTGCAGACGTATATACACATTCTCTTTATTTTAATTAAATTTAATTCATTATTAATTCAAGTTTCGTTTTCATTTGGTAACTGGATTCATTTTCAAAGGTGGTGTAGATAAAAAACAAAAAAATCTCGAGAACGGCTAGTCCTAGTACAATGGGATTGGTCTTATTATTTTCTTCGTTAAAAATTACGTATAAAACAAGCATTTAATGGATACATTTCAGCATACGTAGTTTCTTATTTTAGATGTAGTCGATTTTTGCGAGCCATTTTGCAAAAAAAGACAGGTTAATTTTTTCCGAATCATACCAAAATCTAATCAGCACCAAGGTGACCCACAAGCGACTAATTTTTTAAATTTTGTGAAATTCTGTCCAATAAATTTTCAGCTAGAGTGAATAAAGCTTCTGCGGGTCATTTCGCAATAAAAGGCGGGTTCGTTTATCCTGAATCGTACCCAAAACTAATCAGCACCAGATTTGTCCACAAGTGACATACCTACCAAATTTTATGAAATTCGGACTATTAGTTTTTTAGTTAGAGAGTTTACAAAATCTGCACAGACAGACAGACACACACACTGATGTCACGCTAAAAATAGTTTTTTCGTATTCTAGCGGTTTCGAAACCTGTAGATCCGTCGAAAACTCGAGTTGCGATTTTCGGCATGATTCCAATACTTTCCCTATACATTACCATGTATTGCAGGGAAAGTAAAAATCTGATGTGGGCAGCACATGACTTTCCCTGCAGACTCAAATTCATATTTCCTTTATTTCTTTAATAATTCATTAGATTGGGTTTAATTGAACCAAATAACGCTAAATTTGCAATTTTAATTCAATTTTTGTTTTTATTTGGAAATTGGACATTTTTCCGAAATCGGTGTAACAAAAATACAAGAAATCACAAATATCTTGAGAACGGTTTGTCCTAAAGTATAACGCAGTGTGTGATATTATTTTCCTCTTCAAAAATTGCGTATAAAACAATAATTTAATTGATACATTTGAGCATACATTTTGGCGATTTTAGCGGGCCGTTTCGTAAAAAAAGGCAGGTTGTTCTTTTCCGAATTGTACCAAAATCTAATCTGCACCAGAGTATCCCACAAGTAACTTATTTGCCAAATTTTGTGAAATTTGGTCAATTAGTAATTTAGCTAGAGTGGATACATGAAATTTTTGCTGGCCATTTCGCAAAAAAAAAGCGAATTCTGTTTTTACGAATCGTACCAAAAACTAATCAGCACCAGGGTCATATCCAAGTGACTTACCTACCAAATTTTTTGAAATTCGGTCCATTAGTTTTTGAGTTAGAGTGGATACATACATTGCACAGACAGACACACAGACAGACACACACACACAGACGTCACGCTAAAAATAGTTTTTTCGTATTCTAGAGATCTCGAAACGCGTAGATCCGTCGAAAACTCGAGTTGCGATTTTCGGCATGATTCCAATACTTTCCCTATGCATTACCATGTATTGCAGGGACAGTAAAAATTGCATCACGGTTATTTTTCGCCGCAGTGATTGAAACTATTAAGTCTTGTGATCAGTGAGCCCCAAATAACCGCTTTTAAGCAAGACTATGTAAAATTTTGTTCTATGCTGCCACGTTAAACAAATATAAAATTTCGCATAAATCTCGAAAATTTTCTCGAATTAAAAAAAAAAAAAATTCTATCGAGTTCTGGATTTTTCGTTAACAAAGCCGGATATAAAGTAAAGCCGGATATAAAGTATCCATCAATATTTGTAGCAGCTATAGTATACACAAGAAATCGATCACAGACAGACGGACATCATTCCAAAATTATTCAAAAGTTGTTCAGGAGGTCCTAAAACATATGTTGGCCCCACATATTCAAAACATTTCACGAAAACAATATTTTGTACTATATTCTATATCATGAGGACATAACAATGAGTTTTTCAAGTCTAATACGTTTTCCAATGGCATGATCTCCCGCGTCATATTTTATATATTCTTATTTTATTATAGTTTTTGATGAAAGTAAAGTTCTGGACTTGCATATACATATACTAATATGAGACCTCTAGAATACAAAAAAACTATTTTTAACGTGACGTCTGTGTGTGTGTGTCTGTCTGTCTGTTTGTGTGTCTGTGCAATGTATCTATCCACTCTAACTCAACAAGTAATGAACCGAATTTCTAAAAATTTGGTAGGTAAGTCACTTGCATGTGACCCTGGTGCTAATTAATTTTGACCCTCCTTTTTTTGCGAAATGGCTCGTAAAAATTTAATTTATCCGCTCTAGCTAAAATACTAATTTACCAAATTTCACAAATTTTGGTAGATAAGTTACTTGTTGGATACTCTGGCGCTGATTAGAATTTGGTACGATTCAGAAAAAGAGAACCCGCCTTTTTTTACGAAATGGTCCGCAAAAATTTTATGCATCCACCCTAGCTAAAATACTAATTGACCAAATTTCACAATATTTGGTAGATAAGTTACTTGTAGGAAACTCTGGTGCTGATTAGATTTTGGTACGATTCGGAAAATAACAACCTTCCTTTTTTTACGAAATGGCCCGCAAAAATCGCTAAAATCTAAAAAGAAAAAAAAAAGACTACTTATGCTGAAATGCATCAATTAAATTCTTGTTTTATACGCAATTTTTGACGAGTAAAAGAATATAACACACTCCATTATACTTTAAGACTAACCGTTCTCAAGATATCTGAGATTTCTTGCATTTTTGTTACGCCTCTATCGGAAAAATTTCCAATTACCAAATAAAAACAAAAATTGAATTAAAAATGCAAATTTAGTGTTATTTAGTGCAATTGAACTCAATCTAATGAATTATTAAAGAAATAATGAAAATCTGAATTTAAGTCTGCAGGGAAAGTCATATCCTGCCCACATCAGATTTTTATTTCGACAATATGCTAAAATATTAAAATTTAAAGGTTTAAATTAATTGTTCTATTAAAAAATATTTTAATTATTTATTACAAAATACGATTATTGGAGACTATTATTGTATTCTATAGTATGCGAAAGTAAAAATGTGTTTTTCAAGTGAAGTACGTCTCTCAGTGGCATGATCTCCCGCGTCATATTTTATATATTTCTTATTTTATTATAGTTTTCAATGAAAGTAAAATTCCAGACTTGGATATACATATATTACTATTTACTACATCACTTATACGACCCAACGAACTGACATAAGCTTGTTGTTTACAACGAAAGAAATTGCCAAATGCATATTGTCATACATCTTGCTTAACCATGCAGTAGCCCAGAAACGAAATCTCAAGGGAGCCGAAATAAAATTTAAGAGGGCTCAACAATGCTGAAAGAGGGGCTGGCTCACTGACTTTTTTATTTCTGCAATATGCCAAAATATTAAAATTTAAGCATTTAAATAAATCGTTCTATTAAGAAATATCTTAATTATTTATAACAAAATACGATTATTAGAGACTATTATCATTATGTGTTGGCTACTATACATCAATATTTATGCGTAATACGAGTACTTACAATTGATTACAACTAGCAGCAAATCTGTTACTTGGTTAATTGAAAGTTCTAATTGTAAAAGCATGATCTTAACTGGTCTAGTCAGTTGATTTTGACTCCATAATGCCAATAGAAAACTAAGTAGTTCATAAAATCCTAAAAAGCAATTTTTTATGCAAAATTTGAATTACATTTTGGATAATATTTCATGTTATAATGAAAATTGGCAACATTTATCAGGGAGAGGGGTCTGATCCCACCTCCGGCTCTTTTTTGACTATGGTCCTGCGCTAAATATTTGTCTAATTGTGTGGAGGGACGACGTTTATAAAGACAAAATTTCCTGTGCAACCTTTTTTCTTGCTTCAGCACTCATTTCCATACTCAAATGGCGCAGTCTTTATTCTATTATCCGGGGAAGGACAGTGAAGATTATTCTTCAAAGCAGGGAACAGAACGATGATTTATATTGTAATAATTTTGGTTCTATAAGATTTTATTAGGTTAAACGGTGTTTTCGATTATCCTTGACCGGAATACGTAAAAACGACTGTTCTGCAGTATTATATATATTTTTTTCATTAACGAATATAAATATATTCTTATTATTAATCTTTTTCATGACTCTTACGTGTGCGCAGATTATATAATGATAATTTAAGTGACTGTGGTACATATCTGTTTCACCGGATAATTGAATACCCCATTTTATCGAATAATATTTTCTGGAAAATTCAACATTCATTTATATGGGGACAACTGAATTAATATAAATCAATCTTATATCAATATGTTAACCATTTTGGCCTCGCTCTAAAAGATGGAAAATGGCTCTCTAAATAACGACTTTAAAATATTCCACTTCATTAATCTGTATGTGACAGTATTAAATGAGTGCTGAAAACATTGTAACTGGAAACTGTACATTGAAAACCACTCGAAATTTTATATTCTATGAAAAAAAGTCAATTTTATTCTGCTATATTATCTTAATGTTCAATGTTTTAGGTAGAGTTATATACATGTCTTTTTAGGGTTCCTTTACATTTTTTGCGAGAGAATAAAACTCAGGAATAGCTGCAATCCAAACCTGGAATTCATTACATTCCTACAACCTGTCTGTGTAACAGTCAGCTTTCGCTTCAACTATCAATGTTCCTGAATTTACTGGATTAACGTATATTGTCAATTGACTAGTAGGTGCCAAACTAATCTGTTATTAAGTTTCCCCCTCTCTCACTGTAATGTTGTCAACTTCGAGGCTCGAAGAGTGATGATACTATACCAAAGAGCTAGAATCACTTGAATGCTTCTCGAAAGATACTTTGGGGTCACGTAAAAATCCTACTTTACAAGTGAAGTCCATCGAGGTGAAATCTGGAGTGTTCGAACATAAGTCACGTGATACACGCAGTGGTCATTTTGCAATCTCTTCTGAATAGCATAGCACAATCTACCTTTGTCTCTGGTCGAAGAGTGGATTAAGTCCAAGGTGCTTTAAACATAAGGTAGGTCAGAGAAAGGGGGTTGCTTTTCGACCGGGAGAGCAACTAGAAGTAAGGCTCCTCTATATACGAGCTGAATCATCAAGCATATTGAAGCCCACCCTAGTTGGAAGCGCAATCCGTTAGCATGAGCTCTATTCGTACTTTCACTTTAAGAAGTATAATTGGAAATAATTATGGGCGGTTGTTTTGCACCGAACTGCTCTAATCATTCTAGAAAGGGTTTTAGGCTATTTCGTTTTCCTAAAAACGAAGAAAGATGAAAACAATGGCTAATAAATAATTGGATACCCAGTAATGGAGCATACTTGTACGAGTTAAGTTCTACAATATTCTAATTGAAACTTCTTTTTTTATATAAAATATTTATTTTAAACACTTATTTTATAATTTCTGTAACTATAGTATTGAACCCTATGGGCTTCAATATGCTTGATAAGTTAGCCTGTAGTAGCTCTAACTAGAAGCGTGACGTCACTGACTTACAAGTCAAGAATAGGGGACATAGAGATACTTGTATAAAGTTTAGAAAGTTCGCGTTTATAATTCGAAAAGGAGATAAGATCATTCGTAATAAAATTTTAGAAGAATGAAATTAAATGATTGTACTCATACATGCATAGGGCTATCATTAAAATATTATAATACATATATTATCTTAAATAATAAAAGGCAATGTCTGTCTGTGTATGTGTCTGTCTTATACACTATACGTTCAGCGACTCGGGGGGGCAAGGGGACACGTGAAAACCGATTTTTAAAATTTCGATTATATTTTTTGTTATTTAATGTTTTATGCGATTTCGACCGTTTTTTGCCATTTTGCCCTTTTTTCCCCACGATCCGGACATCGTAGAAAAAAACAAATCACACCACCGGAAAGAACAGACAATTGCGAGTAAAAATATATCAATTTCAACTCTCAATTTTGATTTCTAATATTTTTTAAAGATTTTGAAACAAAAGTCACTTTTGGCTCAAAGAAACGACTTTTGGTTTTAAATTCTCGCATAGTGAAAAGTACTCATAATTTTGACTAATAATTTACAATTTTAGAAAGCTGAAATATCTGGCATTCTTACAAGTCTAATCTGGTCCAGAAATAATGAAAATTGCCTTCAGGATCGCAATTTTAAAGACGTCATGATTTTAAATTTCTCGGCAATCGGCTCAGTTCTTCAACGGCATTTTCCACCCCATCCGCAGTAGTTTCTTCCGCGTCTCCATGGAGACCGCGCTTTCGGTTTTAAATGAATTAAGAGCCTAGCATAAGTGTTGTATTATATATACATCGGGCGAAATTATTATATTTATATGATATTTTAAATGGATATTTTTAAATGGATATTTTAAATAATTTAAATGATTGAATTATGGTGGTTTGAATTGTGGTGATGTATTTGAAATTATTATATTTATGGATTTGTGGAACGATATGGATAATTTTTTGATTTTAAATGGATATTTTAATTTATGGATAATTTAATTTATAGATATTTTAAATGGATATTTTAATTTTATGGATATTTTAAATGATGGAACGATGGAATTAAGAGCTTAGCATATGGTCTTTATAAAATTTAAATTAGCGCGCGGGAAGTTAGCGCGCTAGAATTGCACTCGGTAGGCCTGGGTTCGATTCCCGCCACTGACGCGGAGTACGATCACGTTAAACATATGGGTCCATAAGTCCTTTCGAGAGGTTGTTGGCAGGGGAAGGAGGGTACGGTCTCTGTGGATGCCTCCCCCACTGGGTTCCGGTCCAAACTGGGTGAATAAAAAGAAAGTTATGAAGATTGTCGCGGAGGGCGCGGTAGCCCAGTGCTTAGCGTGCGGGAATTTCACTCGGTAGGCCCAGGTTCGATTCCCTCCACAGCTAAAACTGCTGCCGTGTTCACGCGGAGTACGATCACGTTAAACATGTGGGTCCGTCAGTCCTTTCGAGAGGTTGGTGGTAGAGGAAGGAGGGTACGGACCCTGTGGATGACTCTCCCACTGGGTTCCGGTCTAAATTGGGTGAATAAAAAGAAGGTTATAGAGATTATCGCGGAGGGCGCGGTAGTCCAGTGGTTAGCGCTCGGGAATTGCACTCGGTAGGCTCGGGTTCAATTACCGCCACTGCCAAAACTGCTGCCGTGTTCACGCGGAGTACGACCACGTTAAACATGTGGATACGTAAGTCCTTCCGGGAGGTTGGTGGTAGAGGAAGGAAAGTACGGTCCCTGTGGATGACTCTCCCACTGGGTTCCGGTCTAAATTGGGTGAATAAAAAGAAGGTTATGGAGATTGTCGCGGAGGGCGCGGTAGCCCAGTGGTTAGCGCGCGGGAATTGCACTCGGTAGATCCGGGTTCGATTTCCGCCACTGCCAAAACTGCCGCCGTGTTCAGGCGGAGTACGATCACGTTAAACACATGTGGGACCGTAAGTCCTTCCGAGAGGTTGGTGGTAGAGGATGGAGGGTACTGTCCCTGTGGATGCCTCCGCCACTGGCTTCCGGTCTAAACTGGGGGAATAAAAAGAATGTTATGGAGATTGTCGCGGAGGGCGCGGTAGCCCAGTGGTTAGCGTGCGGGAATTTCACTCGGTAGGCCCGAGTTCGATTCCCGCCAATGCGAACGAAACGAAATGTCCCATAACTTGAGATGATGTGAATATAATGTCAATATTATGATTAGTAAAGAATTGCGTTTTATGATTATGTATATTAATAACAAAGTAAACTGCTTAAGGTATTTAAAATTAACTTTACATACATTTTGCAATAAACTAAGTAAACTGTGTAAATTAGCTTACAAAATGCTAATATCTCCCCCCCCCCCTCCTCCAAAAAAAAAGAAAGAAAACTCAATTGCTAGTATCAGAAATATAAATTATTTTTACATATTTTAGATACTGCATATGAAGTCGATTTTTTTATTAATTTTGTTTTTTGGATTTCTTAGAGGACCACCTATTTTACATATCAATGAAACATGTCAATCGCAAGTATTTTTTATACTGCTATATTAAATATATTATTTTTAACTGTGGTATTAATGGTATGTGAGATTTTTGTGTCGTTGGCTCCTTGTTTTAATCGTTTAACCGGCTTCAAATTCAAAAATTTAGCCCGAAAATCTTCCTCAAAATCTTCATCAGAAAAGTGACTCGAACAGACAGTTGCGTTAGCAATGGTTATTTTATCCTTTCTTTTGCACTTCACGATCCATAATTTTTGATGTGTAGGATCTTTTGGAAATCTATGAAAACTGATAGATCCCATTGACTTCTTATAATAATTTGAAAACAAAGCAACCGAGCATCAACCAGGCATTTTTGTGCTTACCAAAATTATACTTTATATACGTGAAAATACTAATATATATACATCTATAATACACAAATTTACACTTAAACTTCACTTTCACGATAGAATTATAAATTATATTAAAACAACGACTGACACAGTCTATGTTTTCCCATAGAAATGAATGCTAGTCAGAGAAACTGGCACTTCTCCTTCTAACCCAGTGACGTCACGAACGGCGATAACGTCCACCTTCTAGAATGCTGTCAACGGCGGCATTCTGGTCTTTTGATCTCTGACCCTCCCTGAACAGCGCCACCCTGGTCTTTTGATCTCTGACCCTCTCTGGGTCAAATCATTGAAGAAGGAGTGTTAAGTGCTAAACAATGAGATCCAAGTACTACATATATCGCTCCAAGAAGGTCCTGTCAGTATGTTTCTAATAAGACACTTAATCCAAAGTAAATAGACTAAATACACTCCCAGAAATTGGAAACTGAAATTTCACGTTCCGTTATTTTTAGGGAGTGGGGGCTTTTCAAGAAATTCTTAAGGGAGAGAGGAGCGATTTCTTAGGGGTTGGCAAACGTTGATGGCCTATTGCTCTAATGTTGGAAATATGATTCTGCAAGAAAAATTATATAAGAAATATAACTTTGAAATCCTGGGAGGCATACCCCCCCCCCCTCCCCTATTGCACCCTTGGTTATTTTACGTTGTTTCATGAGTCGTAACTCGTTTTACTAACGGTTCGATAATTGCTCGAACCAATTAACTGGAGTGATCGGTTTGACTTATACCAGAATCCATTTCTAGGTAGCTTGTGGGTTGTTTCTTTTTTTTTTTTTTTTTTTTTTCAAGTTTTACAAAAAAAACTTTGAATATCGGTATTGTTGGTCCAAATGATCACATTTATAACATCTTACCCTTCACTTTAAAGGGCTTGAAGAAAATCTTTCGATTAATACCATACTTGATAATGCAACCCCTGAAGACTAATGACGCCATAAACACAAAAATTGCATCACGGTTATTTTTCGCAACAGTGATTGAAACTATTAAGTCTCGTGATCAGTGAGCCCCCAAATAACCGCTTTTAAGCATGACTATGTCAAATTTTGTCCTATGCTACCATGTTAAAAAAATATGAAATTTAGCATAAATTTCAAAAATCTTCTCGAATTTAAAAAAAAAATCGATCTTGTTCTGGATTTTTCGTTAACAAAGCCGAGTGTAAAGTATAGTAAAAATCCATTAATATTTTTAACAGCTATCGTGCACACAAGAAATCGACCGCAGATAGACGGACATCACTCCAAAAGGAGTCAAAAGGTGTTCAGGAGGTCCTAAAACATATATTGGCCTCAAAATCGAAAAATTTCATGAAAACAATATTTTGTACTATATTCTATAGTATGAGAAAGTAAAAATGTGTTTTTCAAATGTAATACGTTTTCGAATATCATGATTTTCCGCTTCATATTTCACAATCTTTTATTAATACTTTACAACAAAGTTGAAAAGTGTTTATGACTTTGTTCATTCTGTCTGTGTGTCTGTCTGTCTGTCTGTTCGTTAGCACGATAACTGCCGTAAAAATGACTTTATCAAAATGAAATTTTAGTATGTTGTTCAGAGTATGTTGTTTAGTATGTTGTTTAGTATGTTCTGTAGGACCTATGGGAATATAAATGTATAATATCACCCAATTAGTTTTGGATTGAACCCGGGTTGAAAAAATGAAATACATTGAACCCTATGGGACCTAATTTTTCAAAGATTTTTTAAGCGGATTTAAAATTTACAAATTGCTTCGAAAGTTTTAGGAAATATTTAAATTATCCCATAAAATATATAAAAAAAATTTCAGCAAAATATATTCAGTAGTTTTTTAAATAAAAATTAAAATAATAATTACACATTTTATATGAAGCGATCACGTGACCATTATATGAAGAGATCACGTGACCCAATTCAAAATAAAATATGACATCCATCTTGTCTGAAAATCGGCTACTATCGGAAGATATAGCCTCTGTTCTAAGTGTAATAGGCCAAATGCAATTTTTACGTTTTCATAAGTAGTTATTGAGAAAATATGCTTTTTACGAAAATTTTTGATTTCAAGATTTAGATGCCAATATATGTTTTAAGATATTCCGAACACGTGTTTACTAGTTTCGGAGTGATGCCTGTCTGTCTGTCTCGTTACTGTGGTCGTTTTCTTGTGTATTACTTACTCAATGATTATGAGACTTCATATTTTAATTATTGTTATGAGAAATAGTCGCCATACATTTTTACTTTCCTTATATACATAATGTGTAAGGAAAGTATTGTTACGGGGTCGAAAATTCGAATTCGAGTTTTCGACGGGAGAGCACGTTTGAAGCATCCCTGATCACGAATCAAACATTTTTGAAGTGATGTCTGTGTGTGTGAAAGTATGTGTGTGTGTGTGTGTCACTGAGTCTGTGGAGACGATAACTGACGAACGAATGGACCGATTCGAACCAAATTTGGTACAAAAAACACAATCCATAAACACTGGAAGCCTATTGTTTTTATACGCAATCGAATGTTCAGAACCCTCCTGAATTTTCGAATGAAATTTTGAAAAAATCGTCAAAAAATCAAAACCACTAATAAAGTTGCGCAAATAGACATTTCTTATGTAATTTTTCATTAGAAAACGATTGACATAAATTTTAGAACGCTAACATGAACCGTTGCCATTCATAAGAAATGAAAAACAGTGAAGCGAAATGTTAAGAAAAAGTATTAATATACAAAAAGAGCTACTAAAAGGAGGGGGGAAAATACAAGAGAATGGAGATGTCTGGCTAATATAAGATACTATGAATAGAATTATATGATACTATGAAAAGAATTATAAAAATCCAGCTATTTTAAATTTTTTAACAATACTATTTACTAAATAAAAGGGATATTTATATAAATTACTAGTAATTTTGAAATTATTGATATGCATAGCATGAAATTTTTTATCAGATAATCTATAAATTCTAAAAAGCTGATTGAGTATAATATTTCTAAACAATTGCATCGAGTTACAGGAATTAAAAGGTAAGATTTTATTAATAATAAAATTATAAAAGTCTTTTTTATCATATAAATTTGTAACAATTCTCTTAGAAGGATCAATAAAAAGATTTAAATCCAAAAAATTAACATTTGTACTAATAGTAGCTTCATTAGGAATTAATTCCAAATTGTCTGGATAGTAATCTATATCTATGAGATAATTTTCTGTATGTACTAAGCAAATCAGATCATCAACATATCTGTAAAAAGTATAATCTATTGAAGTAAATGACTTTTCATAATGATAAAGGTATAAATTAGCTAGCATACTGCTACTGCAGCCACCCTGTGGAACACCTGAGACTTGTAAGTATAATTTATTTCCTTGAAAAATATAATTATTGAAAATAACAAAGTGAAGAAGTTTAGGAAAATTTATACATTTAATTTGATTTGAAAGAGGTGTAATATAAGCATTATATAGAGCTAAAATTACATCATATAGATCAGATATCTTAATATTATTAAAAAGATCTTTAAAATCAAAAGTTTGAAATCCTATTATTTTTCTAAGAGATGTTAATTTATTCTTTAATTCTTTACTATTATTTAGAATATGGTAATTATTGCTAGTCTGGCTTAAACTATTATTTATTATATTTAAAGAATTTAGTAATAATTTACTCGCAGTAGTAGAGTAAGTATTATGGCCACTAGTAACTGTTCTAAATTTAATAGGATTTTTATGAAATTTTGGAATAAGCACTATATAAGGAAATTTAAGATATTTATATTTAATATTTAAATCACTATACATATTGATAATTTTCAATTTAATACTATTGATGGAATGTAAATCAGGTTTAAAAGACTATTATTTTTTAAATAATCTAACAGAAATTGAATATAAAATTTTTTACAGATAATAGCATAATTATTAGAGGCTTTATCAACATAGGTGATAACAAAGGATCTTTGTAAATCATTAATGGAATGTTTAATATTATCAATATTATATAAAGATCTAGACAATTTAATATCTCTAATAGCATTTTTAATTGATTCTAATATAGTAAATTTCCACATATTAAATGCCTCTAATGGCAGAGCGTATTTACAAGCTAATTTATATATATATTTATCAAGATCTAGATTAATTGATTTTAAAATTTTAAAAGAATTATTACAAGAAGTTATCCTAAATTTAGTGCCAAATGACATAATATATATATATATATATATATATATATATATATATATATATATATATATATATATATATATATATATATATATATATATATATATATATATATATATAATAGAAGTTTGAAAATCCAATGAACGAAAAGTAAGAAGATGTAACACGATAAACCTAACTTTTTAAAAACACCCACAGAATAAAATATAATACAGCAAATCATCAATCATATGGATTAAAAATACAAAACACAAGCTATCAAGTTACAGAAAATCAACCAAATTAAAAGGTATGGAAACAAAAAAAGAAAAACTTAAACTAAATTCAACTATCTAACTGGCTTACAAAACAAAAGTAAAAATCATCTAATCCTCAAGCATATGGAAAAAATAAATAAAATAAATATCGAATCAACAAGTCAATGAAAAATATATAATACAAAGGTATGGAATCGAAATAAGTATAACAAACGAAATCAAGCACAAACGCCTTACACGTGGACGAGGCTCTAAGCCTAAATCATGAATTGTTAACCTCTACAAAAATCTAATCATGTCCAAGTTTTTTGTAGAAGCAAACACAAAAATGTATGTTTCTGAAGAAATAGATAGATTAAATCTATAAACTATCTCTACTTGGACGACATACATAAAGAAGGAATAAAAAAGAAAAAATGAATACCTGGAAAAAGCACAGCGTATGTACATTCAATTCAATACAGGGATCGAGGGAACACTGATAGAAGAGACCAGTGTTGCCATTCGTAAAGAAAAAAATAAAAAACCATTTACTGTTGCCATTCATAAGAATTGAAAAACTGTGAAGCGAAAAGTTAAGAAAAAGTATTAATATACAAAAAGAGCTACTAAAAAGAGGGGCAAATAATAGTAATGCTGAAGTGGGAAGTGAATGTAAAGAAAAAAAAAAAAAAAAAAAAAAAAAAAAAAAAAAAAAAAAAAAAAAAGAATGGAGATGTCTGGCTAATATAAGATACTATGAATAGAATTATATGATACTATGAAAAGAATTATAAAAATCCAGCTATTTTAAATTTTTTAACAATACTATTTACTAAATAAGAGGGATATTTATATAAATTACTAGTAATTTTGAGATTATTGATATGCATAGCATGAAATTTTATATCAGATAATCTATAAATTCTAAAAAGCTGATTGAGTATAATATTTCTAAACAATTGAATCGAGTTACAGGAATTAAAAGGTAAGATTTTATTAATATTAAAATTATAAAAGTCTTTTTTATCATATAAATTTGTAACAATTCTATTAGAAGGATCAATAAAAAGATTTAAATCCAAAAAATTAACATTTTTACTAATAGTAGCTTCATTAGGTATTAATTCCAAATTGTCTGGATAGTAATCTATATCTATGAGATAATTTTCTGTATGTACTAAGCAAATCAGATCATCAACATATCTGTAAAAAGTATAATCTATTGATGTAAATGACTTTTCATAATGATAAAGGTATAAATTAGCTAGCATACTGCTACTACAGCCACCCTGTGGAACTCCTGAGACTTGTAAGTATAATTTATTTCCTTGAAAAATATAATTATTGAAAATAACAAAGTGAAGAAGTTTAGGAAAATTTATAAATTTAATTTGATTTGAAAGAGTTGTAATATAAGCATTATATAGAGCTAAAATTACATCATATAGATCAGATATCTTAATATTATTAAAAAGATCTTTAAAATCAAAAGTTTGAAATCCTATTATTTTTCTAAGAGATGTTAATTTATTCTTTAATTCTTTACTATTATTTAGAATATGGTAGTTATTGCTAGTCTGGCTTAAACTATTATTTATTAGATTTAAAGAATTTAGTAATAATTTACTCGCAGTAGTAGAGTAAGTATTATGGCCACTAGTAACTGTTCTAAATTTAATAGGATTTTTATGAAATTTTGGAATAAGCACTATATAAGGAAATTTAAGATATTTATATTTAATGTTTAAATCATTATACATATTGATAATTTTCAATTTAATACTATTGATGGTATGTAAATCAGGTTTAAAAAGACTATTATTTTTTAAATAATCTAACAGAAATTGAATATAAAATTTTTTACAGATAATAGCATAATTATTAGAGGCTTTATCAACATAGGTGATAACAAAGGATCTTTGTAAATCATTAATGGAATGTTTAATATTATTATCAATATTATATAAAGATCCAGACAATTTAATATCTCTAATAGCATTTTTAATAGATTCTAATATAGTAAATTTCCACATATTAAATGCCTCTAATGGCAGAGCGTATTTACAAGCTAATTTATATATATATTTATCAAGATCTAGATTAATAGATTTTAAGACTTTAAAAGAATTATTACAAGAAGGTATCCTAAATTTAGTGCCAAATGACATAATGGTTCTTAACACATTGTCACTAACAATATCTAAATCTCCTGTAACTATGTGCCCCAAGTCTGGATTTAGAAATTTAGCAAATTTATTTAATTTACAAATACATTCACTATCTACAATTGATTGAGAAGAATGATCAATAGAGAGCGATTGTGAAACTTCATTATAATTAAATATAGACCTACCAATAGGCTTATTGTATTTGAATGTCTTTGAAACAAATAAATCACCAATAGGCAATAAATGTTTAAACTTGTTAAACAGATGTCCAAAATTTATAGAATTATATATAGGATGTTTGAAAGAGATAACACAATAAGAATTAGTAGTTGTATTATTATAATGAAATTGATTTAGTTTTAAATTTAAAAACTGTGATCTTGTAATAAGCAAATCAAAGAAAATATGATTAAAATGTTCATTAGCAAGATTTAATTTTAAAAAAATGGCATAAACCTTATTTAAATGTTTTTTCTTTACTGCAAAAACCCAGGATCTTATGAATTTCCATTGAAAAGTTCTATTAAATTGATTATGTAGAGTTATAATCTCAGATTTATGATCATTAAGTATGGAATGTCCCTTTCCTCTTTTAAATCTTTTGAGTTTGATTGATTCACTATCATTTAAATGGGGTTTCAAAAAAAGGTGATTAAAAATAGAATATTTATTATCTACAAAATTATTTTTTACAACATTACCATTTAGATACATTTGATTTAATCCATATGGAAAAAGAGTACATTGTGATTTAATATAGTAGTTTTCAAAATAAATCCTATCTGCTGATTTTGTTTTTATATCTAAAATATGTATAGTAATATTTTCAAAAATATATATATCCTTCAAAAGAACACAATCTTTGAACATTATATACTAGCTGAATATGCATTATATATCATTACTATTATTTGCCCCTCCTTTTAGTAGCTCTTTTTGTATATTAATACTTTTTCTTAACATTTCGCTTCACTGTTTTTCAATTCTTATGAATGGCAACAATAAATGGTTTTTTATTTTTTCTTTACGAATGGCAACACTGGTCTCTTCTATTAGTGTTCCCTGTATCGACTCGATTGTACATACGCTGTGCTTTTTCCAGGTATTCATTTTTTCTTTTTTATTCCTTCTTTATGTATGTCGTCCAAGTAGAAATAGTTTATAGATATAATCTATCTATTTCTTCAGAAACATACATTTTTGTGTTTGCTTCTACAAAAAACGTGGACATGATTAGATTTTTGTAGAGGTTAACAATTCATGATTTAGGCTTAGAGCCTCGTCCACATGTATGGCGTTTGTGCTTGATTTCGTTTGTTATACTTATTTCGATTCCATACCTTTGTATTATATATTTTTCATTGACTTGTTGATTCGATATTTATTTTATTTATTTTTTTCCATTTGCTTGAGGATTAGTTGATTTTTACTTTTGTTTTGTAAGCCAGTTAGATAGTTGCATTTAGTTTAAGTTTTTCTTTTTTTGTTTCCATACTTTTCAATTTTGTTGATTTTCTGTAACTTGATAGCTTGTGTTTTGTATTTTTTATCCATTTGATTGATGATTTGCTATATTATATTTTATTCTGTGGGTGTTTTAAAAAGTTAGGTTTATCGTGTTACATCTTCTTACTTTTCGTTCATTGGATTTTCAAACTTCTATTATTATATAAATATATATATATATATATAAATATATATATATATATATATATTTATATATATATATATACATATATATATATATATATATATATATATATAAGTAGGGGATTAGGGAGAGTTCTGCGCCACTTCAGAGGCGGTGAATCCCTATACTTTAACATGGGGAACCCTCCGAGGCCAGAAAATGAGTGCATCAACAGAGGCGGTGGTAAAGTCCCATGCTTTAACATAGGGGTTCTCAGAAGTCGGTGTGAGGCAGCACAGTTCCATAAGGTGACGTCACAGAAGAGAGTGGAGTTTATGACGTATATTGTTTTTTCTTTTTTTTGTTTTGTTTTTTACTAACAAAATTTCGTAAATACAAGTTTTTTTTTTTTTTCCTATATTTTTTCGCAAATGTAAGTTTTCTACTTTTGTATTTTTTTAAAAAATGTGGTAATGGCAAAAATTAACATTTTGTTAAAATGTTCCAAAACCGTAAAAAAGTAACAAAAAATGTGGTAATGGGCAAAATTAACATTTTGCGTCTTTTTTTTGAAAATGCTAATTTCTCTATGGGAATTAACATGGGTTTTCACAGATTTGTAATTTTTTTTTCAAAAATGTGGTAATGGGAAAAATTAACTTTTTGCACAAAATGTCTCAAAAACGTAAAAAAGTAACAAAAAATGTGGTAATGGGCAAAATTAACATTTTTGCGATTTTTTTCAAAATTCCAATTTCTCTATGGGAATTAACATGGGTTTTCGCACTTTTGTAATTTTTTTACAAAAAAATGTGCGTTTTTACAAAAATGTCACTAAAAATGTGGTAATGGGAAAAATTAACTTTTTGCACAAAATGTTACAAAAACGTAAAAAAACAACAAAAATGTGTGTTTTTTACAAAAATGTGATAAAAAAGCGAGTTTTTAAAACAGCAGAATCGCGTGAATTGGGTGTATGAGAGGGGTGTGTTTCCTCAATCCTTTCGGTCTCGGATTTTAATATTTGTAAACAATAGCAGATACTTGTTTTCAACTATCCAAATGCAGTAATGTCTCTTTAATAAATTAGATGCTGTTAGAAAAATATATTATTTTTTTAATTGTGGTCCCACCTCCACCCGGTGTATAGGATACACCGCCACAATTTCTATTTTTTTTTTTCTTTTTTCCTTTTTTTTTTTCCTTCTTTCTCTTTTTCCTTTTTTTTATTTTTTTATTTTAAAGTGTCCGTAGGCATAACTTGTAATGCCGTCCTCGAGTAAATATCTTTTATCATCAATGGGTGACAAAGCCACCTTGTTCTGGCATACAGTGAATAGTTTATGATGGCTACTATCAATTCTAATCTGTTCTTCCATAGTAGGTCTAACACTCAACAAGCATTGTCTATAGTCATTGTGTGTAATTTTTCGTGCAACCACATGTGTAGAAACACCTTTAGCTCTTTTCTTTTCTCCAGCAGATGATAGAATAGAGTACATTTTAGGTCTAAGTCCTATAAACTCTTGAATGGGGGTTGAATTCAGTTCATCTTTAAAAAATCCAATACGCTTTTTATTGTCTTCACTGAAGAGGGGATGATCCTTGGGATAGTCAGAAAAATCATACAGGTGTTTATGTTGGTTCATATCTTTATAAATATCAGCAGTTTGGATTTCATAAGCCAATGAATCAGTATCGGTAAAGAGAAGCGAAGCTTTTTCACCATATTGGCTTTTAATATGTTTATAATCAAACTCATACATCAGGAGTTTAGATAACTCCAAGATAGCAAAGCCAACGTATATAGGCCGGTTCATTAAAATGCAATTCCTTACACGTTCAGCACCCACCAGATCTTCGCTAAAAATCCTGATAGCTCTAAAAGCTGGAGATGCCACCACCTTCAGGGCCCGCTTTGAAGAATTCACTAGTTCAATATTCACTCGATTTCGAAGATTCTCCATCGTTTTTCCAAACACAGCGTTATTAAGCAATTTAAAAAAGTCTTTCTCAAAATTAGTCTTTGCCTTCCTTCTTTCTTCTGTGTTAAATTGGATGTATTTCTCCAACCAGGGCTTCTGATTAAATTTTAAGGTCTTGTGAATTTTCTCGAGTCTTAAACCTAATGATAGGTATAGCTGAAGGTTACGATAGTGAACAATATAATGTTTCTTGTCATGCAGATTGGGTACCAATTTCGTAGTACTAACAAAATGTCCATGATGTAACTGTTGAACCAGTCGTTCAGCATAGGGGGAGAGCATTTCTCGTTCAATCTTCACCCTTTCAGGAGCTAGAGGGTATTCATTATGATAATCATGTAAGGATTCAGGATACTCCAGATCCACTTCAAATATATATCCTTCTTGGGTATTATCCTTTAGACTCATTATCCAGGATTCATTCAAATTTTCTGTAGATATCCATTCAAAACCACCATAGGGCAGTGGTTGAGACATGGCCCAACCATATAGGTTATTAGCATCAAGATAGATAATGTGCTTATCAGGCTTAGTAGAATCGTAATTTTCCAAATAACGATTATTAGCCTCGGATCTACGCTGGCTAATCATACATATACCACCGCGGATTCCACGTTCTATAAACAGTAGCATATTTTCATCTGTGAGTAGTTCTAGGGTTTGCTCAGTCATTTTTAAAGAGGCCTGCCAAGCCAGTCCAGGGGCGGTCATCATATGGGCGGCGTCTAAATCATAGTTCTTCTTGCAAATTTTTCGAAAATTCTCAAATACATCGGCTAATAGTAGCACATCTGTTTTCACATACAGGTCGTGATATTCTCCCAAGTTCTTTATGTTAAAGGTATCCCATACAGTTTGGGCATGCCGATAATCTTCACTCTTAATATCTTCGCCTTTAATATCATTATGGAATGCAGAAGGGGGAGGGAGCACATTTTCATCAAATTTTTGAAACGATGTCATATAGCTATAAGGATATACTCCTTTCCTAATAAGAGCATTCTGTTGTACTATATCAGGGAAATGTTCTCTGAGAATATGAAATTCACTCAAGTCTAAATTGGAAACTAGCTTTTCCAGGGAAGCATTCAGAAACTGTAGGCTATCAATAAATTGTAAACAGACACGGGGCCCCTCTTTCTTTGAAATCTTAAAAGATATGTATTTTTCAATATTAGTGGCAATCACATCAATTTTATGGTCTTGCAATTTTCCAAAACTCAGCATAATATGATGAGAGTCATAATTTTTTAAATTATGAAACACTACAGGAATATTAATACTTTGTCTATAGTTAAGATTACAGGCATTATGCAGGGCACCTCTATAGGCTCCAGTCACGTGATTGTGATCACGCACACGATCTGTTTTCAGTTCACGATGGCACACGTTACAATGGGTAGCTCTTTCAAAGTCAACTTCATTCTCTTTAGTCATTCGTAGTGGTTTAACATAACGTAATTTTTCTCCAAGATACTGTTTCTCCATTATCAAGTTGTTAAGAAAATGATTCACAGGGTCGATACCTCGATACACAGTAGCTTGTTTCAGGCATTTTCCATCAGGCCCTATAATAACATAAGCATATCCACAAGGTTCATGAATTGCTAGTCTATGCGTGTAAGATCTAATATTCGAGGGTTTAGTAGTGTCTTCTTTAACGATCAAGGCTTCAAAGTCAGCATAAATGATGAAAGGGATGGAATGCTGATACTGTTTGTTCGTGAATTGGAGATATTTCTGATCTTCTGAGGGCATTTTAATGCGCTGAGGTGCATGTTCTTTACAATATTGAGCATGATCTTGTAAAAGATCGTCTCTGCTGTAACGATGTAAACATCTATAACATATATATTGGGCTCCATTGTGCTTAGTTATATCTCCCAGCAAGCGTGACATATTCCTTATGAGAGTATAGTGTTGCTTATCTTCATCACTAATCAACAGAAGATTCACACAGTCTTCATCTTCACGTTTGGATATATGCAAAGGAAAAATCTCTTCATCTTCGTATCCATATACATTTATTCGTATATTATTCAATTTTTCAATCTGAGGAATCTTCACAACTGAGATAGGGTATTGAATATCTCCAAGTTTAATGTCATTCTCAAAACTTTGATAATGTGACACTCTTTCAGGATGGCCTTCACGAGATATATAGTATTTGTGGGCCAATAGGCACCACACCAGACATTTCTCGTCTTCATTTCGAATATTGAGTAAAGCTTTCTTGGCTGCAAGTTTTGTTGGCAAAGGTATATAGCTAGAAGCTGCAAGAGGCTTATACTTTGCACAGAAAACATCTATCTTTCGCATCTTTTGTAAAGTCCATCCAGAGCCTCGGCTGACAAATTCTTCAAATAACTTCAAGATTTGGGAAAAAGCTTCTTCAACATTGTTGGGAGGGGTATCATCACGAAGTTCTGTCACAACATCTGTTCTAAAATATGAGCTGGATACCTCTTGACCATTTGCAATGTCACGAATAAATTGCACATCCGCAATAAGATACCACTTAATAGATCTGTATGCATCAAGTTCGTCTTTTAATATCTTTAATAGCTGAGGACGAATCTCATCAAAACATAGCATAAGATCCCCCTCTACACTTTCAGTGGGTTCCAGAGTGTGTACAGAGAATACATCTAAACCCTTCTTCTTCTTCGCTGCAATCTTGGGGCGTTTATTAGAAGTTGAGGCTAAAGCAGGAGCTTTTCTCTTTTTAGAACCGTGTTCAATACGCTGGTGGCGCAGGGCGTCACTTTTCTTGCTGAATATAAGTTCACAATGCTTGCATTTCACACCATCCTTCAGATGAAGTAACAGGTGGCGCTTCAGGTTATCTCGTCTAGTAAACTGTATGGAGCATTGAGTGCATTCAAACACTTTAACGGGAGAATGCATATTCACATGTCTAGCCAAGTCTTCCTTACGAACAAATGCACGTTCGCATACTTTACATCGATAAGTCAAGGCATCATCGTCAGAATGAATCTTCATATGTCTTGCTAAGGCATCTTTTCTGGAAAAGTGCTTATTACAAGATAAACACACCTGCAAGAGATAAAAAAAATACAAGACCTTAGTATAAACACGCTATTCTCGGTAACAATGTAATACATACCCCAAGATTTATATAAAGTAATCGCTAATCCATTATACTATCCCCATTAGAAATAATAAAATTCCTGGATTAAAGAATATATCCAGATACAACACATTTCATGCAAGATCCCCAAGACATTTCATTAAATTCATAAAAACACTCATTAAAAAAAGTTGTTACGCATCATAAAAATACAAAGTTTAATAAAATGAGAGAATAAAATCACATTAAAACAAGTACTTACATGTCCAATCCTGTTCAAAGAGGGCGCATTACGCATAGGAACGTCAGTAACGGTAGGGATAGTACCTCCGATATTACTTTCTAAGGCAAACATACTCGCAGAAGAACTTGAAACGCGTCTTAACAACACGAAATCCACAGCAGAAATGATAAAATCGCTGCTTAAAGACCACCTACACCCATTCATAAAAAAAAATAGTTCTTGGTGTATCCTTCCGCCAAGATGACCCCAAGGTTATTCCTAAAGAGTTCTTCGTGTATCCATCCGCCAAGGGTATGTCAAGGTCACGTGATAGTTATATCACGGTTACCGTTAAACTTGCAACACACGAATGTAATTATGCACACATCCGATAAAAAATAAACAATTCATTCAACATCGCAATCGATTATATCCTTTTTTAATAATTGTAATCGATATATTAAATAAATTCACATCTTAAAAAATAATAGATTTTAATAAAATAATGAAAGAAAATCCCTTTGCGAGACCCCCTTAAAACCCCCCCCAATCGTTATGCAATACAACAACGCGCAAGCATAACATACTTCTCTCTCCCCCTCCCTCCCCGAGACACCAACACTCACTTCACCACACGCTAAACGTAACCCATAGCAACCGGAATCCATAATAAAACATTCACCTTCACCCCCAACGTACATCCAAATACACAGTCATTCAACGTGAAACCCGTATTTTTACAGCAAAAATCACTTTACAGGGATTCATAGAACAAAAAATCATAAAAAATCAACAAATTCACCCAGAAACTAGCTAAAACCCTCAAATTACTTATAATTATCATCTACATATGCTATATAACCATTTATAACCTTAAAAAGGTGAGTATGCTAGTAGTAAGAATAGGGGTGTTCGCCAGAATGTGGTTGGAGTAATGCCGCCTAAAATAGTTTCTGGAAAGAAAAAATAAATATTTTTTGGTATTTCCAGAAAGTATCCTCTATGTTATATTTTGGTAAAATTAAAAAAGTTTTTAAAAAATTTTAAAAACTCAATTTTTTTATTAATTTTCACAAAATTCCTAATTTTCCCATTAGTACCCCTTTCTGTCGCTAGGGGGCGCTGATGGCACTGCTCCGCCTTTGTCGCAGAACCTCAGCCGTTGCCACCCTGAAAAAAGTTTCTACCCCACAGGTGTTACTATGGTAACCGAAACAGAAAAAAATCTGAAGTTCTATCCCCGATAGCTCCAATTTTCATCGCTAGGGGGCGCTAATGGTTCCTTACCGCCTTTGTCGCAGAACCTCAGCCGTTGCCATTCCCAAAAAAAAGTTTCTTCCCTACTTAGAAAAAATCTCATTCCAAAAATTTATTTCCCTCCAAACCCCTCGTACAAGACTACGACATCGTTGCCACCCGACAAAAAGTTTCCCCAAAATTTTCACCCCCACCTTTTTTCATTTTCCCCCTTTTACACCCCCGTCCAGGATTACGAAAATCCAAGATGGCGGCCCTACCGCATACCGCACATACCGCCTTTGTTGGTGAACTCTCCTTTTCTTACTACTAGCATACTCACCTTTTTAAGGTTATAAATGGTTATATAGCATATGTAGATGATAATTATAAGTAATTTGAGGGTTTTAGCTAGTTTCTGGGTGAATTTGTTGATTTTTTATGATTTTTTGTTCTATGAATCCCTGTAAAGTGATTTTTGCTGTAAAAATACGGGTTTCACGTTGAATGACTGTGTATTTGGATGTACGTTGGGGGTGAAGGTGAATGTTTTATTATGGATTCCGGTTGCTATGGGTTACGTTTAGCGTGTGGTGAAGTGAGTGTTGGTGTCTCGGGGAGGGAGGGGGAGAGAGAAGTATGTTATGCTTGCGCGTTGTTGTATTGCATAACGATTGGGGGGGGTTTTAAGGGGGTCTCGCAAAGGGATTTTCTTTCATTATTTTATTAAAATCTATTATTTTTTAAGATGTGAATTTATTTAATATATCGATTACAATTATTAAAAAAGGATATAATCGATTGCGATGTTGAATGAATTGTTTATTTTTTATCGGATGTGTGCATAATTACATTCGTGTGTTGCAAGTTTAACGGTAACCGTGATATAACTATCACGTGACCTTGACATACCCTTGGCGGATGGATACACGAAGAACTCTTTAGGAATAACCTTGGGGTCATCTTGGCGGAAGGATACACCAAGAACTATTTTTTTTTATGAATGGGTGTAGGTGGTCTTTAAGCAGCGATTTTATCATTTCTGCTGTGGATTTCGTGTTGTTAAGACGCGTTTCAAGTTCTTCTGCGAGTATGTTTGCCTTAGAAAGTAATATCGGAGGTACTATCCCTACCGTTACTGACGTTCCTATGCGTAATGCGCCCTCTTTGAACAGGATTGGACATGTAAGTACTTGTTTTAATGTGATTTTATTCTCTCATTTTATTAAACTTTGTATTTTTATGATGCGTAACAACTTTTTTTAATGAGTGTTTTTATGAATTTAATGAAATGTCTTGGGGATCTTGCATGAAATGTGTTGTATCTGGATATATTCTTTAATCCAGGAATTTTATTATTTCTAATGGGGATAGTATAATGGATTAGCGATTACTTTATATAAATCTTGGGGTATGTATTACATTGTTACCGAGAATAGCGTGTTTATACTAAGGTCTTGTATTTTTTTTATCTCTTGCAGGTGTGTTTATCTTGTAATAAGCACTTTTCCAGAAAAGATGCCTTAGCAAGACATATGAAGATTCATTCTGACGATGATGCCTTGACTTATCGATGTAAAGTATGCGAACGTGCATTTGTTCGTAAGGAAGACTTGGCTAGACATGCGAATATGCATTCTCCCGTTAAAGTGTTTGAATGCACTCAATGCTCCATACAGTTTACTAGACGAGATAACCTGAAGCGCCACCTGTTACTTCATCTGAAGGATGGTGTGAAATGCAAGCATTGTGAACTTATATTCAGCAAGAAAAGTGACGCCCTGCGCCACCAGCGTATTGAACACGGTTCTAAAAAGAGAAAAGCTCCTGCTTTAGCCTCAACTTCTAATAAACGCCCCAAGATTGCAGCGAAGAAGAAGAAGGGTTTAGATGTATTCTCTGTACACACTCTGGAACCCACTGAAAGTGTAGAGGGGGATCTTATGCTATGTTTTGATGAGATTCGTCCTCAGCTATTAAAGATATTAAAAGACGAACTTGATGCATACAGATCTATTAAGTGGTATCTTATTGCGGATGTGCAATTTATTCGTGACATTGCAAATGGTCAAGAGGTATCCAGCTCATATTTTAGAACAGATGTTGTGACAGAACTTCGTGATGATACCCCTCCCAACAATGTTGAAGAAGCTTTTTCCCAAATCTTGAAGTTATTTGAAGAATTTGTCAGCCGAGGCTCTGGATGGACTTTACAAAAGATGCGAAAGATAGATGTTTTCTGTGCAAAGTATAAGCCTCTTGCAGCTTCTAGCTATATACCTTTGCCAACAAAACTTGCAGCCAAGAAAGCTTTACTCAATATTCGAAATGAAGACGAGAAATGTCTGGTGTGGTGCCTATTGGCCCACAAATACTATATATCTCGTGAAGGCCATCCTGAAAGAGTGTCACATTATCAAAGTTTTGAGAATGACATTAAACTTGGAGATATTCAATACCCTATCTCAGTTGTGAAGATTCCTCAGATTGAAAAATTGAATAATATACGAATAAATGTATATGGATACGAAGATGAAGAGATTTTTCCTTTGCATATATCCAAACGTGAAGATGAAGACTGTGTGAATCTTCTGTTGATTAGTGATGAAGATAAGCAACACTATACTCTCATAAGGAATATGTCACGCTTGCTGGGAGATATAACTAAGCACAATGGAGCCCAATATATATGTTATAGATGTTTACATCGTTACAGCAGAGACGATCTTTTACAAGATCATGCTCAATATTGTAAAGAACATGCACCTCAGCGCATTAAAATGCCCTCAGAAGATCAGAAATATCTCCAATTCACGAACAAACAGTATCAGCATTCCATCCCTTTCATCATTTATGCTGACTTTGAAGCCTTGATCGTTAAAGAAGACACTACTAAACCCTCGAATATTAGATCTTACACGCATAGACTAGCAATTCATGAACCTTGTGGATATGCTTATGTTATTATAGGGCCTGATGGAAAATGCCTGAAACAAGCTACTGTGTATCGAGGTATCGACCCTGTGAATCATTTTCTTAACAACTTGATAATGGAGAAACAGTATCTTGGAGAAAAATTACGTTATGTTAAACCACTACGAATGACTAAAGAGAATGAAGTTGACTTTGAAAGAGCTACCCATTGTAACGTGTGCCATCGTGAACTGAAAACAGATCGTGTGCGTGATCACAATCACGTGACTGGAGCCTATAGAGGTGCCCTGCATAATGCCTGTAATCTTAACTATAGACAAAGTATTAATATTCCTGTAGTGTTTCATAATTTAAAAAATTATGACTCTCATCATATTATGCTGAGTTTTGGAAAATTGCAAGACCATAAAATTGATGTGATTGCCACTAATATTGAAAAATACATATCTTTTAAGATTTCAAAGAAAGAGGGGCCCCGTGTCTGTTTACAATTTATTGATAGCCTACAGTTTCTGAATGCTTCCCTGGAAAAGCTAGTTTCCAATTTAGACTTGAGTGAATTTCATATTCTCAGAGAACATTTCCCTGATATAGTACAACAGAATGCTCTTATTAGGAAAGGAGTATATCCTTATAGCTATATGACATCGTTTCAAAAATTTGATGAAAATGTGCTCCCTCCCCCTTCTGCATTCCATAATGATATTAAAGGCGAAGATATTAAGAGTGAAGATTATCGGCATGCCCAAACTGTATGGGATACCTTTAACATAAAGAACTTGGGAGAATATCACGACCTGTATGTGAAAACAGATGTGCTACTATTAGCCGATGTATTTGAGAATTTTCGAAAAATTTGCAAGAAGAACTATGATTTAGACGCCGCCCATATGATGACCGCCCCTGGACTGGCTTGGCAGGCCTCTTTAAAAATGACTGAGCAAACCCTAGAACTACTCACAGATGAAAATATGCTACTGTTTATAGAACGTGGAATCCGCGGTGGTATATGTATGATTAGCCAGCGTAGATCCGAGGCTAATAATCGTTATTTGGAAAATTACGATTCTACTAAGCCTGATAAGCACATTATCTATCTTGATGCTAATAACCTATATGGTTGGGCCATGTCTCAACCACTGCCCTATGGTGGTTTTGAATGGATATCTACAGAAAATTTGAATGAATCCTGGATAATGAGTCTAAAGGATAATACCCAAGAAGGATATATATTTGAAGTGGATCTGGAGTATCCTGAATCCTTACATGATTATCATAATGAATACCCTCTAGCTCCTGAAAGGGTGAAGATTGAACGAGAAATGCTCTCCCCCTATGCTGAACGACTGGTTCAACAGTTACATCATGGACATTTTGTTAGTACTACGAAATTGGTACCCAATCTGCATGACAAGAAACATTATATTGTTCACTATCGTAACCTTCAGCTATACCTATCATTAGGTTTAAGACTCGAGAAAATTCACAAGACCTTAAAATTTAATCAGAAGCCCTGGTTGGAGAAATACATCCAATTTAACACAGAAGAAAGAAGGAAGGCAAAGACTAATTTTGAGAAAGACTTTTTTAAATTGCTTAATAACGCTGTGTTTGGAAAAACGATGGAGAATCTTCGAAATCGAGTGAATATTGAACTAGTGAATTCTTCAAAGCGGGCCCTGAAGGTGGTGGCATCTCCAGCTTTTAGAGCTATCAGGATTTTTAGCGAAGATCTGGTGGGTGCTGAACGTGTAAGGAATTGCATTTTAATGAACCGGCCTATATACGTTGGCTTTGCTATCTTGGAGTTATCTAAACTCCTGATGTATGAGTTTCATTATAAACATATTAAAAGCCAATATGGTGAAAAAGCTTCGCTTCTCTTTACCGATACTGATTCATTGGCTTATGAAATCCAAACTGCTGATATTTATAAAGATATGAACCAACATAAACACCTGTATGATTTTTCTGACTATCCCAAGGATCATCCCCTCTTCAGTGAAGACAATAAAAAGCGTATTGGATTTTTTAAAGATGAACTGAATTCAACCCCCATTCAAGAGTTTATAGGACTTAGACCTAAAATGTACTCTATTCTATCATCTGCTGGAGAAAAGAAAAGAGCTAAAGGTGTTTCTACACATGTGGTTGCACCTTTCACACAATGACTATAGACAATGCTTGTTGAGTGTTAGACCTACTATGGAAGAACAGATTAGAATTGATAGTAGCCATCATAAACTATTCACTGTATGCCAGAACAAGGTGGCTTTGTCACCCATTGATGATAAAAGATATTTACTCGAGGACGGCATTACAAGTTATGCCTACGGACACTTTAAAATAAAAAAATAAAAAAAGGAAAAAGAGAAAGAAGGAAAAAAAAAAGGAAAAAAGAAAAAAAAAAATAGAAATTGTGGCGGTGTATCCTATACACCGGGTGGAGGTGGGACCACAATTAAAAAAATAATATATTTTTCTAACAGCATCTAATTTATTAAAGAGACATTACTGCATTTGGATAGTTGAAAACAAGTATCTGCTATTGTTTACAAATATTAAAATCCGAGACCGAAAGGATTGAGGAAACACACCCCTCTCATACACCCAATTCACGCGATTCTGCTGTTTTAAAAACTCGCTTTTTTATCACATTTTTGTAAAAAACACACATTTTTGTTGTTTTTTTACGTTTTTGTAACATTTTGTGCAAAAAGTTAATTTTTCCCATTACCACATTTTTAGTGACATTTTTGTAAAAACGCACATTTTTTTGTAAAAAAATTACAAAAGTGCGAAAACCCATGTTAATTCCCATAGAGAAATTGGAATTTTGAAAAAAATCGCAAAAATGTTAATTTTGCCCATTACCACATTTTTTGTTACTTTTTTACGTTTTTGAGACATTTTGTGCAAAAAGTTAATTTTTCCCATTACCACATTTTTGAAAAAAATACAAAAGTAGAAAACTTACATTTGCGAAAAAATATAGGAAAAAAAAAAAAACTTGTATTTACGAAATTTTGTTAGTAAAAAACAAAACAAAAAAAAGAAAAAACAATATACGTCATAAACTCCACTCTCTTCTGTGACGTCACCTTATGGAACTGTGCTGCCTCACACCGACTTCTGAGAACCCCTATGTTAAAGCATGGGACTTTACCACCGCCTCTGTTGATGCACTCATTTTCTGGCCTCGGAGGGTTCCCCATGTTAAAGTATAGGGATTCACCGCCTCTGAAGTGGCGCAGAACTCTCCCTAATCCCCTACTTATATATATTTATATATATATATATATATATATATATATATATATATATATATATATATATATATATATATATATATATATATATATATATATATATATATATATATAATAAAAAGGTTTGAAAGTTCAATGAAAGAAAAATGAGAAGCTGTAACTCGAAAAATCTAACTTTCTAACAAGCTTACAAAATAAAAGTATAAATCAGCAAATCTTCAAGCAAATGAAAAAAAAAATACAAATTTCGGATCATCAAGCCAAAGAAAATTATCAAAAAACAATGGTATGGAATCAATAAAAGAAAAGCAGATATAATAATAATAGTTTGAAAGTCCAATGATACAAAAGTGAGAAGCTGCAACTCGAAAAACCTAACTTTATAACAAACTTACACACATATATATATATTTCACAAATTACATATCTATTTTCATTATTTTTTCGGAATTATGGTTTTTTTTACATGCGTATGGAGAGCTCCAGTTTTACTCCTTGACCCCGCGTTTTATTCACTATAGCTGTGCTTCTGATGTAGGTAAAATCGTGTGAGGAACACATCAAATATCTTCCATATAAGCACTCCACTCAACAATTCGAGACATCACATTTCTGTGTTTCTTCCATTATGTTGGCCCCCACAATTCAGAAACCGCGGTTAAATCTTATCTTCAAGAGCAAGGCTCTCAGCGCAGGAAATCTTACTTCGACAGGGACGATTTTCTCGTCTTCGCATTGTGCTCGGCCTTCGCTTTCTCACAGTGCTTTAAAGCACCAGCACTCTTCCAATTCCCTTTTACCCGAATTCGATTCCCAGACTGTTGAAAAGATCTTGAAAAACTGAAACGAAATAAAAATAAAATCCTGAGATGTCAGCAGAAGATTCCAGAGATACTAGATGGATCCTAAAATGAGATGATTGGGTATGAGGTTGAACTTGAAGAGGGTGATTGAACTAATAAGAGGTATGGCACACCCAATTCTTTAGCAAAGCAAGGGACTGAGACTCCCAAAATGCATCCTCCCCCCCCCCCCTTTCACCCTGACAAAAATTTTCGATAGTAACACGAAATTTCACAAAAATGACTTTTGAATTTTGAATGGAAATAGATGAGAATTTATGAGAATTTTTAAACATTTCTTCAATTCGTATAGACATTATGGAGTCAAAATCAACTGATGAGAAAATAGAGTTAATATCACTTAATAACTATCAGAATTTCTTTTTATATATTAATGAAATGAGACGATTGGGAGAAGTTGAACTCGAGAAGCGTTTGTGCCCCAATAAGAAGCACATAACACCCTATGCTGGTACAGGGTCGTAACTAGGCAATGGCCAAAATGGGACTGATCCTCAAAATACATCCTTAGCCCCCTCAACCCCCCAACCTGACAAAAAATATAAACTTACCATCTTTACTCAGAACACGAGTATTCGAATGTTTTAAAAGTAATATATTTTATCAACCGTAAATATTTTAAAAGAAAATTGTAGACAAATTGTAATATCGTTTGCTTGCTCTTATTATTCTTATTACCTTATTTATCAAGAAAGCTGCCCAGCAGCAAGTTGTAATAATAACGAAATGGAGAGATTAACAACAGTAGTAGGAATCTGCTTGGGACCATATAATAAACATGAAAGCTATGCGCATTTCAAAATAATATGCAGTCCAAAACAAAACCCTCAACTGAACACTTATATACTCAAGGTGAATATGGCCAACGGCCCTACCGTGCTGAAAACACTGATTCTCGTTAGATCACCGAAGTCAAGCAGCATCGGGCGCGGTTAATACTTGGGTGGGTGACCACATGGGAACACCGCGTGTTGTTGGCACATTTCGGACGCGGTAGCCCTGTGGTTTGCGCCCTGAATTTGCACGCTGCCACAACTGCCGCCGTGTTCATGCGGAGTACGATCACGTTAAACACGTGGGTCCGTAAGTCCTTGCGAGAGGTTGGTGGTAGGGGAAGAAGGGTACGGTCCCTGTGGATGCCTCCCTCACTGGGTTACGGTCTAAATTTGGTTGCACTTCCCGGTCGTTCAAACAGTTACCTTACAACCTTTCTGGTAGGTCGGACGGTCTGGGTCTCAACAACAACACTCAAGGTGAATGTAAAATAAACACTAAAAATTATTATTGATCATAAGGTGTTACTTTGATCCGCAGTGGCATCAGGTGAAACAGTTTTAGAGGTGCATTTGTTCGAAGGACCAAGAAAATATTTTTAAAGAACAATTTTTCTGCTTATGTGATTTTTTAATGTTTGAATCATCGACATAAAGTACAGGTAATACTTACTCTCATATGCACAGCCACGATATTGAAAATGGCGAGACTTACGACGAAATGGGGGGCAGGTTTATTTTGCTGATTTTCGGTTTTCAACATGGACCGTTTAGAGAATTAATGTAATTTTTCTACCTATGGGGGTATAATTCCACAACTTCTGTTGCCTACGTCACTTGCATAATCCGGCAGCTTTGGCCTAAGCGGAATATTCTAGTAATACCCAGAAATGGGAAATTCTATATATGCAATGTAAATAGTAAATTGTATCTGGCTGTTGATAAACAGCCAGATACAATTTACTATTGATACAATTTACTATTGCCTCCCTGATTTGTACAACGATTATCATCGTTGGACAAATCAGGGAGGCGGAGTTTATTTAAAGTCTTGAAAAACAGAGGTTGTGTAGTTAAATATCATATTAAAGTTGGTGTATTACGAGAGAGAGAGCAGAAAAAGTATACACCTCGTCTGACAGTGATTAGAGAAAAACCTTTATCATGTTTGTTTGTATGTAACGTTTGACGATAAGAGCAACACAATTTGGACAACACCGCCAACTTGATGAATTGCTACAAGTTGACGATGACTCTGAAAATGAAATTTCATTTCTTTAATAATTCTTCTCATTTTATGGGAAATGTTTAATTTGTGTTTGAAAACAAAACAACTTTAAGATTTTGTTTGATGTAGGTGCGTTTCGGTACGGGCAGAGGCGTAAAGTAATTATGTTTTATTAGGAAATCGTGGTGGCCCACGCGTATCCAAGGATTTTTGGAGGGTAAATATTGCAAGCCAGGTACAGATGGAAATGATTCGGTAAAAAACGTTATGTAACTTTGAGGGACATTAATATCTAGTTAGTTACTGTATAAGTTAATTAAATACTTCGAAATTTACATGTTGTCATCCGGAAAAATGTCAAATATGCAATTCAACATTAAGAACATTGTGCTAGATCTTATACATCACTCTTTTACTGTGAAATAAGTAAATTCGCTGCATTATATCGGTAAAGTCGTGTACTGCCCACATTAATTTTTTAATTTTATTAAACGACTTTATTTAGATCGTGACCGAATTCAAAACTACCCAGAGCATGAGTTTTCGTATGTGATAAAAGTAAAATATTTTTTGTCAACCGTAAATATTTTAATAATAGAAAATTTTAGAAAAAATGTAATATGAGTTGCATCCCAGACGGCATTTTCTGTGCTATTCATTAAAAAAGTTGCTGCGTATAAGCACGCAAGCGACAGCAAATTGAAATATTAATGATAAGTTCATCAGTGGTCAACCAGTAGGATAGCCCTCGGTCAAGTTAAAAGAGGATTGAATTAACGTCTCAGAACTACTGATGGGTTTATCGATACAGCTACATCGATGTTTCAATGCAATTACATTTAATCGATATTTAGTATTAACACGCTGGTGTACGATCGTATTGATGGAATATATTTTATATATGTATGGTATTGTTACGACGCATCCACTCAAATCGTGTGTGTACTCCAAAAATGAGTCCGAATTTTTGGATAACTAACGATTTTATTTAAAAGCACCAATAAGTGTAAATAGTATTAATTTTCAGATAATATCGCTATAGCTATATTACAATGTCACAACACAGTTGTCAGGTGCAATAAAACAGAACTAAATGCTTAATTAACTCACAAAATAGCTGAATCTTTTTTCAAAGCACTGACATATCTGACAACTTAATTTGATTCGTATTACGTTAACTCTGCCCAAACTATCGTACATACTCTATCTAATAAAATATACTTAATATGATGCAGAATATACTCCATATGGTGTAGAATATACTCCATAGAATATACTTAATATACTCTCCATACAATTCTTTTGAAAGAGGTCGTATCTTTGAAATTAATGGATAAATCAAGAAAGTTCTAATGGTTTATAAAAATCACCAAAAGTCGCCAAGTTAACGATATTTCATCAAATCTGGCTCCAAGAGCGCAAAAATGTTTACCATACATTCCCAGCGCTGTAAGCTTCACATAGCAATGATTACCTGTGTGTTCCCTCCTTGTTGGGAAAATAAAGCGTCATACAGCTTTTTACACATTCATAACAGTATCAACAATTTTTCTTACTGGGTTATATTTTCTTTTGAGTGAATTTTATTCTTTCATTTAGGAAAAATTTGAAATGACAGTTTTATTATAATGATCCGAAGAGCCTACTTTTTGTAAAAAGTATTCTTGAACATTAGTTCTGATAGAAATTCATATCTGAAAATTATTTCCATGATGGCGCGATTAAAAAATATTTTTCTACAAGTTAATTGAGTCATTTTTACTTTCCTTATATACATAATGTATAAGGAAAGTATTGTGACGGGGTCGAAAATTCGAATTCGAGTTTTCGACGGGAGAGCACGTTTCAAGCATCCCTGATCACGAATCAAACATTTTTTAAGTGATAACTGTGTGTGTGTGTGTGTGAAAGTATGTGTGTGTGTGCGTGTCAGTGAGTCTGTGGAGACGATAACTGACGAACGAATGGACCGATTCGAACCAAATTCGGTACAAAAATCACAATCCGTAAACACTGGAAGCCTATTGTTTTCATAGGTAATCGAATGTCCAGAAGCCCCCCTAAATTTTTGAATAAAATTTTGAAAAAATCGTCAAAAAATTAAAACCACGAATAAAGTTACGCAAATAGACATTTCTTATGTAATTTTTCATTAGAAAACGATTGACAGAAATTTTAGAACGCTAACATAAACCGTTTTCGAGATATTGCACATTTCTCAAAAAAATTATCAAAAAGTCATATAAAATGAAAAAAAAATTCCTATTGAGAAACATGTTCACTTTTCATATGTAATACCATGCGATAAATTGGGTGATATCATTCTCGTGGATCTAGCTTGTTCCATTCATGAAAAAAAATACTTTGTGTAATACTTTTGTATTTGAACACCAATAGTCATTTATCTGCTGTAAGAACAGCTTATTTCTTTTTCCATAACGCTTGGCGAGAATTTGGCGACGAATTTGTCGGAATGTCGCCAACTTGGCGACTTTTTGAAATGCTGCCAAATTAACGAAAATCTCGCCAAATGGATAAAAATGACGCTAAATCAATGAAAATGACGACTAATTGTCGAAAATTCCATATCTTGGAAAGAATATTAGTATCTAGTATAAGAAAACCCTATTTTTTTACTGTAAAAGTAGTAAATTCATTACATTATATAAGGAAAGTCATGTGTTGCCCACATCAGATTTTTTAATCTCAGCGAATAAGAGTTCTTACAGCATGTTTGCTTACAGATTAAAAGTAAAACATATTTTATCAACCGTGACTATTTTAAAAAGAAATTATACATATATCATAATATTGTTTAATTTTCACTTTGTGGTTTTTGCGAATAAATCTGTTTGTTCTAGAAAACTGCTTAAAATAACGACGCAGCAGATTGAACTAGAAATGAGAGCGAGAATGACAACTACCCCCTGTACCAAACTATTATATACAGCCATGCTTTTCAAACAGTGCGTCGTCTTTTAGTTCATTTAAACATTCAATTCATTTAAATTTTTCTTTGACAATTTTCAATTGCCAATCCTTCATTCTTATATATGTTATTTCTATGTTATCACTTCTATTGTTCCTCAAAATCCTGTTAATGCCCAATACAATTCTTTTATGGACGCCCTACGGATTTCTGTTTAGTTGAAATGCTGTGATAGCTAAAAGTTATTTTTTTACTTTTTAGTGCATTTTACTAAATCAGCGTAACTTAAAAATATTGTTTCATATTTTTTTTTTTTTTTTACAAATGTTTTCAAAAATATTTTCCATTTGTAAAAATTGTGGTACTCACTTTCGTAGAGTATTTTTTAACAGTTTTCATTCTTCTACCTGCACCATAATTAATATTAGAATATAGATAAATGTAACTTTTATCAGTTTGCTTTCTTATGATCTACTTGTATGATACAAGTTGTATCATAATAAGTATCAGAATACAGGAAAAATATATCAATTATCAGCTTTCGCTTTGAAATCTGTTTCTATGATAACGAGTATCAGAGTCCAGGAAAAATGTATCATTAATCACTTTTCGTTCTTAAGTTTACCTTATCATAATGAGTATCAGAAAACAAGAAAAAAGTATCTTTACCGGTTTTCTTCTTAGTATCTATCTTCTTAGTTTCTTCTTCTTAGTTTCTTCTTCTATCTACTTGTATCGTAATGAGTATCAGAATATAGGAAAATGTATCTCTTATCACTTTTTATTTTTAAGTTTACTTGTACCGTAATGAGAATCAGAAAACAAGAAAAGTATCTTTTACTGGCGGATTTCGTTCTCAGTGTATCGTAATGGTATCAGAATACAGGTAAAATGTATCATTTATCACTTTTCTTTCTTAAGTTTACCTGTATCATAATGAGTATCTAAAACAAGAAAACGTATATTTTACCAGTTTTCATTGTTAATACTTGTATCGTAATGACAACCAGATTACAGGAAAAGGGTATCTTTTATCAGTTTTTGTTATTAGGCCGTTTTCGTTACTTATATCACAAACATATAATAAATAAATTCGTACTCAAGCTATTGTTTTAAAATACTTCGTAAAAAATCTGATGTGAGCAACACATGACTTTCCTTATATAATGCAATGAATTTACTGTTTTTACAGTTTAAAAAAATGTTATTCCTGTGTAGATACTTATATTCTTTCCAAGATATTGAATTTTCTTCAATTAATCGCCATTCTCATTGATTTAGCGTCATTTTATCAATTTGGTGAGATTTTTGTTAATTTGGCAACAATTAAAAATATCGCCAAGTTGGCGACATTCCGCCAAATTCGTCGCGAAAATCTAACCAAGCGTTATGAACGGAGAAATAAGTTATTCTTACAGCAGATAAATGACTATTGGCGTTCAAATACAAAAGTATTAATCAAAGTATCTTTTTTCATGAATAGAACGAGCTAGATCCACGAGAATGATGTCACCCAATTTATCGCATGGTATTACATATGAAAAGTGAACTTGTTTCTCAATAGGAATTTTTTTTTTTTTATTTTATACAACTTTTTTATAATTTTTTTGAAAAATGTGCAATATCTCAAGAACGGTTCATGTTAGCGTTCTGAAATTTATGTCAATCGTTTTCTAATGAAAAATTACATAAGAAATGTCTATTTGCGTAACTTTATTAGCGGTTTTGATTTTTTGACGATTTTTTCAAAATTTCTTTCGAAAATTTAGGGTGGTTCTAAACATTCGATTGCGTATAAAAACAATAGGCTTCCAGTGTTTACGGGTTGTGATTTTTGTACCAAATTTCGTTCGAATCGGTCCATTCGTTCGTCAGTTATATCGTCTCCACAGACTCACTGACACACACACACACACAGACATCACTTCAAACATGTTTGATTCGTGATCGGGGATGCTTGAAACGTGTTCTCCCGTCGAAAACTCGAATTCGAATTTTCGACCCCGTCACAATACTTTCTTTATACATTATGTATATAAGGAAAGTAAAAACTTTTTCAAGTTTCTTGGCAATAATTTATCGACATCGATGGATGCAATCGGGTTTTGTGTTAGTGTAAAGTAAACAAACACTTTTGATGCCATTGAAATCCATTGCGCTGTTCAAATTTTCAATTTTTCCAATACACCATGAGTGGTTTTAAATCGATGGGTAAATTAATGGGGTACTTTCAAGGATGGAGTGATTTAAAAGGTGATCAAGCGCATCGGTTATGATTTTTTTATTTTATTTTATATTGTTTATTTATTTATTTATTTTTATTAAAAGAAATTAAATATTTTAACGTTTTAAATTACCGACAGTTTCATAATGACATTGTAGCCACATGGAAGTCGCAAAAAGAGTGTAATTGGTTAAGAAAGCGGTGAAGTCAAAAAATCTCATGTGACCAGCACATGATTTCCCTTACAAACTCAAATTCATTTTCTCTTTCTTTCTTTAAAATTCTTTAAATCGAGTTTAATTGCACAAAATAACATGCATAATCATATGAAATTACACTGAATTCGTAGTTTTATTTCAATTTTCTTTTTCATTTGGTGAATGGGTGTATTTTCGAAGGCGATATGGTAAAAAAGCGAAAAACTATATCTCAAGAACGGTTAGTTCTAAAATTGTAGGGTTGGTCTTATTCCTTTTGTAGTTCAAAATTACTTATAAAACAAACATTTGATTGATACGTTTGAGCATACGTAATCTTTCATTTTAGATTTTGGCAACTTTTGGGGGCCATTTGCAAAAACTAGCAGGTTCTTTCTTTCCGAATCATGTCAAGACCTAATCAACACCAAGATATCCGACAACTGACTAACCTACCAAATTTTGTGGAATTTGGTCAATTAGTGTTTCAGTTAGAGTGGATACATACATTACCCGGACAGACAGACACGCACATAGACGTCACTCTAAAAATAGTTTTTTCGGATTCTAGAGTGCTCGAAACGGGTAGATCCGTCGAAAACTCGAATTGCGATTTTCGACACGATTCCAATATTTTCCCTATACATTATCATGTATTGTAGGAAAAGTAAAATTTTGAAAATCACTGCTATATACTACCATCATAATCCAGAGAATTATCTTTATTTTTCACTTCTTTGTTTAGACTTACCTTTGTTTTTCACATCTTTGTCTAGATGTATCTTTATTTTTCACATCTTTGTTTAGAATTACTATATTTTTGACATCTTTGTTTAGAATGATCTTTGTTTTTCACATCTTTGTTTTGAATTATCTTTGTTTATCACATTTTTGTTTAGAATTATCCTTGTTTTCACTAAAGCTATTAAAATATTAAAATTCGGTTAATTCGAGTTCTAATCATGAAAATTACTAAAAGTTATAGTTATAGTCTTAAATATAATGTATCTACACTTAGAATTTGATATCGAAATGTGGAGTCTTTCTTCAGCTATCTTGCCCACACCTCATACGCACACATACACACACACACAAGTACACACACACACAAATACACACACACACATATACACACAAATACACACACATATATATACACACAAATACACACACACACATACACACACACTCACCACAGACTGACATCTTTCTAAATGTATTCAAAATCATTTCCGGCAGTCTTAAAACGTGCTTATGCCAAAAGTTTCTGGAAAACAATACTTTTTCTATACAATCTTATAAAATACTAAAACTTTTATCACTGCAAAATTGCAAAAAAAAAAAAATAAATAAATAAAATAAAATAAAATAAATCAACTTTCCTTACTTCTCACGCAAAAATAACTTTTTTCGTGAGAAACCTATGACATCACTCTCAGAATCCGTACAAAAGTTACTACTTCTCTCTTTTCTCTCAAACAAAAGACAACGTCCCACACAACATTTCCAGAAACATATGCACTGAAGATTCACCTGAAGAACAGCGAAGTAGATAAATCAACGGACCGAAATCAAGGACTTTCGGGACTTTTTCAGGAGTCTGATACACTTTCCTACCTGAGTCATGTGTGGGAGACCAGAGAGGAAATGGGCTGGGACGAAGAAGAGGGTTTTACGCCTTCTTGACTAAAGGACTACTTCCCTGAGATGTCGTAGGGTCTTTTCCTAGAGTGTGGGGTCCCTTTAAAAATATGCTTGATGCAGGCCAGATCCCAATGGGATTTGCCATTTTGCGTGGAAAGTTGTCTGAGCAATATTTTTTTGCACAGCACTCAGATTTTCTTCTATGTCACCGGGGGACTTCTACAGTGTTTGGAAAAGAATTTAGATTCTAATTAGAAAATTCTGATGTGGACAGACAGCACATGACTTTCCCTGCAGACTTACATTCATTTTTACTTTCCCTGCAATACATGGTAATGTATAGGGAAAGTATTGGAATCATGCCGAAAATCGCAACTCGAGTTTTCGACGGATCTACACGTTTCGAGACCTGTAGAATACGAAAAAACCATTTTTAGCGTGACGTCTGTGTGTGTGTCTGTGTGTCTGTGTGTCTGTCTGTCTGTGCAGATTTTGTATCCACTGTACCTAAAAAACTAATGGACCGAATTTCACAAAATTTGGTTGGTAAGTCACTTGTAGGCGAGTCTGGTGCTGATTAGTTTTGAGAAAGATTCGGGATAAAAGAACCCGCCTATTTTTGCGAAATGGCCCGCAAAAGCTTGCATCCACTCTAACTGAAAAACTAATGGACCGAATTTCACAAAATTCGGTAGATGAGTCATTTCTGGGTTACTCTGGTGCTGATTAGATTTTGGTACGATTCGGAAAAAAATAACCTGCCTTTTTTTTGCAGAATGGCCCGCAAAAATGGTCAAAATCTAAATTAAAGAACTAGGTATACTCAAATATATCCAATGAATGCTCGTTTAATACGTATTTTTTAACGACGAAAAGAATAAGACCAACCCCATTACACAAGGACTAGCCGTTCTCGAGATATTTTAGTTTTTCGTATTTTTTCTACGCCACCTTTGAAATTAAGTCAGGTTACCGAATGAGAACGAAAATTGAATTAAAAGTGAAATAAATTTAATTAAAATAAAGAGAACGTGAATATATGTCTGCAGGGAAAGTCATGTGCTGCCCACATCAGATTTTTTACTTTCCCTGCAATATATGGTAATGTACAGGGAAAGTATTGGAATCATACCGAAAATCACAACTCGAGTTTTCGCGTTTCGTGACCTCTAGAATACGAAAAATCTATTTTTAGTGTGACGTCTGTGTGTGTGTCTGTGCAATGTATGTATCCACTCTAACTCAAAAACTTATGGACCAAATTTCATAAAATTTGGTAGATAAGTCACTTAGGTATGACCGACCCTGGTGCTGATTAGTTTTTGGTACGATTCGTAAAACAGAACCCGCCTTTTTTTGCGAAATGGCCCGTAAAAATTTCAT